>VZRS01015171.1:316867-372974 GCA_013398055.1 Ifrita kowaldi
GCCTGGCCCTGCGCTCTGGTAGGTCGGGCTGCCTCGGGGTGTGACTTGCGCCACTTTCCTGCGTGTCTGTGGTGGGTGAACTGACTTACTGCCCTGGGCTTGAAAAGACAACGCCGTGTCGGCACTGATGTTCTTTCTCAGGACGCCTGTTTTTCCCTTGCCACATGTAAAAATAAGCTTTCTAACTCATAGAAGATTATATACCTGCTTTGACTGATCTGTAACTTCTCGCCCACGGGGTGGTTTTTGACCATTTGTATTTGCACAGAGCAGCATGCGGTAGCAGCCCTAAGCTATGCCTAATGCAGCTGGTTTAACTGTAGAACAACATTGGTTGTTTCATAAAGTAGGGTAGGAAGAGAACTTCAGTAAAGTCATGCAAAGTTTAAATTGTGTCCCACCTGCTGTGCTTTTACTGTTGCCCGAAAGAGAATATTGAATTTAATACCAGTCCTTGCTATGTTTAGAAGTACAACTTAACATTAAACTATCTTTATGTACTGTAAGAAAAAAGAACAACCTTACCAAGACACTACAGGCCTGTAATTTTAACTTTTTCCTTTCCTGGTGGTTATGCTTAGCCTTAGTAGGCTTCACATCTCCTCTTTTGCAGAACAGATTACTTCAGATCTCTCTTGTTTTGTCGTGCTATGCTAATCAAGCTTATTCATTTTAGTCTGCTTTCATGGTATAAGTCCTGTTAAGCAGCATCTGTGTCTAGTACATGGTAATTCTGTAAAAACAAGAGAATTATCTCAAATTGAGGAGAGACCCTGATTGTAAGACCTGTGATGTGTGTGAAGTATGGATCTAAGCTACTAGGATCTCCTGTTGGAAGGAAGCTGGATACAGCAAAGCAGAAATGCTATTAGTTTTTGCAAGTGAGGCTTAAATGCAGAAAATCTTAGGACCCTTTTGTCTTTTTCAGCTTATGGAAACTTCCTCAGGGTATGGAAGCTCTTTTTGCTGTAAAAAATATGATCTTTTAGTTCACTCTAAATTTGCTCTGACATTTGTCACTTTGGTCTTTGTTTTGCCCTTTCCCTTTGCAGTTCTGACACATCTGTACATTGCCAAAGCTTCCACTTGCAGTTCCCTAGTGTCCTGGTTTTACTGAAGTATTTTTTAATATAGAACCTTAAACACCATCAAAATTCAGCTGAGTACTCCTTTTATTCTGAAAAGGTAGTCTAAATGGTCAGATAGTACGTGAAAAATAGTGATTTGCACTATTTTGTAATGATTTGTTTTATATGCAATATGAAAAACGTCTTTCAGTCAGACTTAAGACCACACCTTTCTGTACTGAATAATGTTTCAAAATATTATGGGGATCTGTGTAATTCAGTCCATCTTTAGCTTCGTTATAGTGATAAAAAACCCTGGATTTAGTGCTTCTTAAGAAACAATGCATAGGGATTCCCCTCGCCCCCATTGCATTTCTTCCAAGTAAAGTTGAACAAAAGATTGTCAACCAAGTGCTATAGTTCTATGATATTTGTGTGCCAGCTGAATCAGAAGCCTTGGCACTGACTGCACTGATTTATTTAAAAATAAAACAGATCCTTTTTAGTCAAAATGAAAGATGAAACAGGTTTTAGTTATGCAGCCCTTCTTGGCCCAAAATGAGCCAACTGTACCAAAACAGAATGGAGACTAAGAGTAGATGATTTACAGAAAAGCAACTGAAGAGACAAATGGATCAACATTTTGAGGGAAAAAAAAATTATACCATGACCTCATCAGGCTAGATCACTGAGTACACCTAATTTAATCTACTTGTGGTTTTTTTGTGTTGCTATTTTTTCCAGTACTCGAGTAAGGATGCCTTAAGACGAGAACTATGGATAAATATATTAAAGTACGGAAGATTGGAGAAGGATCCTTTGGGAAAGCAATACTTGTCAAAGCTAAAGAAAATGGCCAACAGTATGTTATTAAAGAAATAAACATCTCTAAGGTGAGTAATTATTATTAATAAATTCCTGATCCATTCTTTTTGTGTGTCTGTTCTCACAAATCATTATTTTCCTTCTGAAGATGTCAAATAAGGAGAGAGAAGAATCAAGGAGAGAAGTTGCTGTTTTGGCTAACATGAAACATCCAAATATTGTCCTGTATAGGGAGTCATTTGAAGGTAAGGTGACCTAATGCAGTAGAACCTGAAGTAACGTGAATTACTCTGTGCAGTACTTATTTCATTTAGTCTAAAAGTCAGGGAGTTTTCTCTCTTTAATCAGTATTTTTCATTACTTTATTGCTTACTTCAGTTATTTTCCATTGTATTTTTTTCACAATTCCCATCCATGTTTAAAAATAATTGTAATTTAGAAAAAAGGGTAACAAATAAACAAATATTCATGACTATACATTACATGCATCGATTTTGGTTGATGCTTAAATGAAAGATATTCTCTAGTTTCTCCAGAGCGTAACTCTCCTTGAATACTTGTGTATACCCTAGCAACTGGAATGCTTGTGTAGGTTAAATTACAGTCTAAATTTGGATATTGATAACCTAGCAAGAGTAGTTTCATGTCCAAGTCTGTTGTCTTAGAGTACAGTCTTCAGTAACTGCAATCATACTGCTTTCAGAGCTGGAAAAACAGATGGGACTGTTTACTTCATCAGGCTATAAAGGAAGGAGAAATATAATTCTACATTATCTTCACAGTGAATGTCTTGGGAAATGGGCAGAACAGAAAAAAGATTCCAAAAACCAGTTGTAAAAGTTAAAATATTATTAAAAGCCCCTAAATATAATTTGAAGTGCTGTTTAGAGATTCTGGTCTCTTCTTCTTTCCCTCCTTTCTGCTGACTTTCTTACATCTTTCGCCTGAGGCTTTCAGTTTTTCTATTCATTAAATTAGATTTTTGTGACATAATCATATTACACTGCCACACTTCTGGTTTATAAATGCACACTGCTGCCTTCTTTGTGATAGAGGCCTGTTCTTTAAGACTGCTTTTTTCCTTTTTTCTTACAAGGTAGATCCTGTAGTCCATAATTCACAAGACCTTGTGTTGCATTTTTATTGCTGGAACACATTGTCTTTGACAATATTGAATATAAAGTTTATAACATAAAATTATTTCAGCAATAGATGTGCAAGAAATCCAGACCACTAGAATCATCTTTTAAAATAATACTAATTGAAGATAATAAAATCACTAAATAGAGAAACAGCTTTAAGGGTTCGATGTTTTGAAAGGCAGATTTCAGAAGCATTCTGTGGGAGTGAAATTTAAGTGACTTAGATGATTCAATTGATTTTAATTCAAAGTTTTTTTAAGTGCTGTGACTTTTTCATAAAATAGGAGTTCTTTTTCTTTTGAGCAGCATGTGACTGATTTTCTGCAGTTATTCATCTCTTCTCAAAATCATGCCTAGTATGTGAGTAGTGTAGCTCTTACGCTTTTGACAACTTGCAATTTGCTTCTGCCTAACCTGTTTTTCCATCAGTGACTGGGAAAACCATAACTTTGAATGAAATGCATTATATTTGTTCATACCTCCTACTGGAAACTTGCATGGGATTTTTTGAAGTCTCCCCAGATTTCAGTCAAAAATGAGAAAATAATTATTTCCATCTCTCATTGTCTGCTGGAAGTTCTCTTACTGTTCTTCAGACTGAAATAAACTGTGTGTCTAGTGTGACAGCTGATGGTTGTCGTGTTCTGGCAAGTCCAGGTAAAAATTACAAGAAAGAATGAGGCAAATAGAGGCAACTTAAGATCCCTATTTTTAGGGTGGGTGATGTATAGGATATTTGAAAGCAGTTTGAATATTGATTTTATATTGCATTCATAAAATGACAGCTTTAATTTCATAGTGGTTTTGAATGTTGTGTTGGGGCATGGGTTCAATAGATGTAATTCTTTTCTCTATCTATCAAAATAGTCCAGTGCTACCAAAATGGGAAAATTAGGTTGTGAAACCCAAAATAATAAAAATATTTTTGTTTGAAGTTTGAAAAAATGAACTAATAAATTATATCTGAAGCTGCATGTGAAAAAATAAACGTTTTGTTGCTTTTTCTGTGACTGTAGTGAAGATATTTGTAAAGTTAAGTAAAGAAGGGTCTTGTTTTTGTGTTTTTGAAATACTTTTTCATTTACTTTACAGAAAATGGCTGTCTGTACATAGTGATGGATTACTGTGAAGGAGGAGACCTATTTAAAAAGATAAATGCCCAGAAAGGAATCCTGTTCTCTGAAGATCAGGTAACAGCAAACTGCTGCTATAGTGTTTTGTTGCAGGATGCCTTTTCATGAGTTTTAAATTATTTTGGTTCAGGGCATAGGTGTGGTTGCTTAATCTAAAAGGAGATTCCCAAATAGTCATTCTTGTTACCGTTGGTCAGATCTTAAAAAAACAAAACCAAACTGAAACACGATCAAACAAAAAAACCAACTCCACAAAAAAAAAAAAAAAAAAAAAAAAAAAAAAGGCCCAGAAAGAAAATATAGCTCAAAGTCCTGGTCATGTTGCTTGAGATTTTGCCTGTATGTGTAAGATGCTTTTAAAAAAGTCGGATCTCTTGTGAAGGAAACCAAATCTGAGACATGAAGAATACTGAAACACAGCATGAATTATCTTCAACCTTTGAAATAATGTTTTTAAAGATGTGATGGCATAGGATTTTTGTATTGTAATACTGATTTTCATATGTCATAAGTACAAAATAATATACTTTGTAAGTACAATAATATGAAATACAGAAATATGGACTTGGCATCATTCAAAAGTTCATCTTGCCATTAATAAAAATTTCATATTCTGCTGATATACTTCCAATGTATTTTCTTTTTCCACAAAACTGATTATAGAGTCATTTGTAGTGAAAGAGAAGTGGGAGAGTTTGAAATAAATGAGAAGATTTTAGGTGCAGATTTTATTAAATTAAGTAAAAATAAGTTAGGTAGGATTCAGGGTGGGTTTTTTGTTAGCATTGACATGTTTCTTTGTTCATAAATTGTTTCTATGCTTTTGTGTCTGCGTCCAGTAGGATCTCAATTTATCTGGGATTGGAAAGCCTCAGTAGTATATTAGGTCTATTTATAGTATTTAGAAAATGGTATTCATGAAACATTTGGGATATAATTTGTAAAACTTCTAATTTTTCTCATTTGACCTCACTTTTACAAGGAGGACTTCAAGTGGAAAACTGAAAATTATGCCTTGCATTATACTATAATTTTGTCATGTACGTACTTCTAAGTAGTGAATGTAAAACTATCATTCACATGGCAAAGTTCTTGTCATTAGTCACTTCTTAAATTGTGATTTTTGCAAATTTACCAAAAAGAGGGTGTTGTTGGCTTGTTCATTATCTTCTATTTAGATGTTTGTTGCTTTTCTCATCAAAATCTACTTTGTAATATTTTTCTTTTTAAGATAAGATACACAAAATTATTATATAAAATAAGTGCTTCTGTGAGCATCAGTAGGGCTTTCTAGGACTCTTGGTCGATTAAATGCGTGCAAGAAGAATTGTTTTATTGGTTACAGCAAAAGTACAATCTTTCAATTCCACATCTTAGGCATGTTAGCCAATCAAATCCATCTTCTGCAAGATTTATAATGCATAATGAAAATAGTAGTCTCAAGCTTAATATCAAATTTGGGTAATAAGCATCTTTCATTAAAAGATTTGCATTATAGTGACAATACTATTGAGTTTTTAATTATTCTGTGGGATAAATGAGGAGGGTAAGGGGCAGAGGAAGGTAAAATCCATAGTTATAATTAAAAATCTGATTTGGTAATATCTTGTAAGTGGGGAAGTTTTCAGATAAATAATGAAGTTGACATTGTATTTTCTTTTGTTAATAGATTCTGGATTGGTTTGTACAAATCTGTTTAGCACTAAAACACATACATGATAGAAAGATCTTGCATCGGGACATAAAGTCACAGGTATGTAGGTGGCTATTTTTCAACTGAATTGTCTTTCCAAGTGATTGCATTCATATCTTGCTAGTTTGTTTGTGGAAACATTTCTACTACTGGAAACACTTCTTCAGTCTGCAGGAGATTTATATATTTGTACAAACAGATGGGGCTATTTGATGAAACTAGAAGTGTTACTCACGTATTTATGTGTGGGGTCAGAAAAGGTTATGTTTGACAATGTGTAGTAGTGTTTTCTCATTTTAATGAAGCTGGACTTGTATAACTCTAGAGTTCCATAGTAGTCAGTAACAATGACTTCAGGGGGATTGAATGGTAGAAAACTTTCTTCTTCTCAAAACATGTAGAAAACAAAAAGTGTGCAATTGTATGAATATTTTAATTAACAGACTTCTTAACATTTCTATGTCAAGAATATATTTTTAACCAAAGATGGAACAATACAGCTGGGAGATTTTGGAATCGCCAGAGTTCTGAACAGGTAACTCCTTTTTGATGCTGTTTTTCCTCTGACTTCATTTAAATTGCTTTGATTGAGGGAAACACAGTCTGTGCACTTCACATGAGTTAACCAGTTAACATCCATCCTTATTTTTTTCTTAGTACTGCAGAGTTGGCACGCACTTGCATAGGAACACCGTACTATTTGTCACCTGAAATATGTCAGAACAAGCCTTACAACAATAAAAGGTACTAATAAGGATTTTATTAAACATTTTTGGTAAAAAGAAGAAGATTGGTTTTTTTAGGAATCTAAAGCTCTTCTAATCCAGTACTGGTGAACATCTGTTAGTTTGTCTCTTACCCAAGCAGGTACTGAGCTTCACTGTAGAAGTGGGACCGTAGTAGGTCTGCAGTAGAAAGCAATGTCATGGAGAGATGACTTAGCTTAATGCTCCAAGTTCTAAATCTAGTTGTGTTCTTAATTGTGGCTCTACTTTTGCTTGTCTGCACTGTGGTTGTAGTGCCTTCATTTATGCACTGCCAATGTGAAACTCTATTTATGATGAAACACAGTAATTTGGTGATTTAAGCACATGATGTGCACAGATGGATGGCTCAGCTTGCTCCAGATAACAAAGTCCTACAGATACACCTTTGCTACCCTGGCAGCAGCCTGTACCTGGTAACAGTGTCCTGAGGGTAATTAAATTGCTGTTAGTAAGTTACCCTTCCACTGCACTATGCTGTTGCATTTGTTGCTGTGAGTGCTTAAAAGGTAAAAATTGTTACAATTCCTTGCCCTTTAATTTCTTCTACATGGTACTTATTATGCAATGATGTTCTAACTACATTCAGTGATGAGTGAGGGTAAGATTAGTCACTGCTAAACGGAGTAAATTGACTTTGAGAATTGTATTTGCTGAATCAGCGATGAGTTTTGTTTGTTCAATTCAAAGACCTTGGGCAAATGTGTATATTTAAACAAAAGAAGCCTTTCTCCATATTTTGTTTAATTTCTGTGGCTGAGGTGGTTCAGATGAAAAGTTCTAAATCGGAAGCCAAAATAGCATCATCTGGTTTTCAGGGTGGCCTTGTTTTGGTTGATGAATTGGTTTTGGGTATTTTTCCCTTGGGGTTTTGCAGAGTCAAAGAAGTCCATACAGGGGTGCTTGTAAACACTCAAAATCCACCATTTTCCTCTTCAAAAATAGACTTCACATATATTAGTTACTTGGCAATGTTATCTTAGAACTAAGTTTTGAAGTATGTTCTCTTTGATTTAGTGATATCTGGGCCCTTGGTTGTGTTCTCTATGAAATGTGCACACTTAAACATGCGGTGAGTAGAAGCTTTGTGTGTCTATAAAAGAATAGTGATTTCAAACAGAATTTATTTCTGATGTTACATAGATATATTTTAGTTGAAGAAAGACTTTCCTGGTAGCTGTTTGAAAATTACCTTCAGCATTTTCGTCTGTGCTTCCTGTGCCAACCAACATTTTTCACTGGTGTTTTGTTTCATGCCAATCTCTCAGATATCTTGGCACTTTTGTTTTTAAATGGATTGTAATAGCTGAAAAAACTGTTAGGTGTTGTAATAAAGAATACTAGGAATAGTGGGGGTTTTTTGTGGATTTTTTTTGTTTGATTGGTTTGAGTGTTTTGCTGTTTTTGTTGTATTTTCTTGCTTGGGTTTTTTGGTTTGTTTGTTTGTGGTTTTTTGGGGTTTTTTTTTATGTAAAAGCTTGAATTCTTTGAAAGCTTCATTGAAAATCTGAATTTGGATTCAGCTTTTTTGCAGATGGAATAATGTATTACTGTTTAGAATAGGAATAGTGCTTAGAAAAAACTCCCCAGGTGGAAGACTTGCCTTTTTCCATTTTTTTTCTTCACTCTATGTGTATGTGTAGTTTGAATAGTATGTCTTCATCACTCATTTTTCAGTTAGGAAGGGAAGAAATTTTTTTTTCTGTCCTGTTTTGGATTTTTTTTTTTTTTTGTGGATTTTTTTTGTTGTTGTTTGGGACTTCTTAGTAGCTATTTTTATTAAAAGAAAAAGATTATAACAACATGCAAATGGAAAGAAATATTTTCAAGGAATAAGGGTTTAATTTCATTTCAAGCTTTTGTAATTTCTTCTTGCTTGGTCTTTTATGTGGCAACAATGCTGACAACGTTGAATTTCTGAGAGTTGATGGCAACAATTTGTTTTCTGTAAGCTGGGTGATATGAATTGTTTTCTTTTTATTGTACAAAGGAATTGAAATGGTGCCCTCTGTTTCCTGAGCTTAAGCTGAAGTCCTAGCATTCCCTTGGATTTCACCCTGAATGAGTGTGAATACTTTACATTCTTTCATTTGAAATGGGGGTTTGCTAAAAAAGGCAGAAGCCTTTTTTAGAAGGCAAAAGCCATGTGGTGGCTCAAAGTCTTTGGAAGAGGAGATCAAGCAGATAATTATTTTTTACTTAGTTATATATCATTGTGAGTCTAGATCTGGAGAGAAATAATTACTTGTTAGCAACATTTATGTCTCCATGGTATGAAATACGATGTATTGTGATGTATTTTTAATTGGAAATTAATTGGAATACTTTGCAACAGATTATTTCGAACTGCTGGCATTGACCTTGAAAATGTATATGTTGAGGGAAAGGAAGGTGCATTGTTAGTTTGTTTTCCTCATCCATCTGTTTGTGCAACTTTGCATGTGGACAGACAATAAGAGATATGTAGTAACTGTTTTCTTCCTTGTGTGACACAGTTTGAAGCCGGTAACATGAAGAACTTGGTACTGAAGATCATCTCTGGACCTTTTCCTCCTGTTTCTATGCATTACTCCTATGACCTACGTAATCTGCTGTCACAGTTATTTAAAAGGAATCCTAGGAATAGACCATCAGTAAACTCCATATTGGAGAAAAACTTTATAGCCAAACGGGTTGAAAAATTTCTCACACCAGAGGTATGGAGTTAGTTTTAATTCTAACTTTGCTTAAAACACCGTAGGCCTTTCCTTTTTCTTTATTCTAGTGTTAATATATCACATGGAAAACTGGACTAATGGTATTCCCTAGAGCTCTTATAGTTGAGGAAAAAATAGTTTTACCATGAGCTGTAAACAAAAGTCTCAAATCATTAAGTGTTTGGTAGTTTCCATAAGTGAATCTAAACAGACATTTTCTGAAGTGCATTGTTTTGTGTGTTTTTCGATATTGTGAGGAATCACGACTGAGATGTTGGTTTGTTTAGATATGCATCTTTTCATAAAATGCTGCTGTCAATGATTTCAGCATTGTTGCTGTATAGTATTTCTTCAATCCGTTTTTTGTTTGTAATTTGGAATGGCCTGAGAGCCTGTTCTGGAAAATGTTGCTAAGTAAAATCATCTTTAAATTGGTTTAAACATATCATATGGGTATACCCTCAAAGAAGTCTCTTCCTGTTCTATTTAGAGTCTATTCATATCATCTGATATCTAATAACGTCCTTTTAATATAAATCCAGTCAAAAGCGATCAAGATTAACAAGTGAATAATAGTACTGATAGGAGGTAAATAAATACAAAAGAAAAAGGACATGGAGGAAGTGCTTTATAAAGAATTCTAATGGATTCTAACTCACAACTAAAGAAATGCCATGAAAATGCCATACATGATTGGAATTTCTGTTGTGTTGAAATAGACTTTCAACTTACTTCAGATTGAAGCCCCAAAGAAAGGTAAAATTCAGAAATCTTTACAGATAAATTTGTTCTAACATTTGCAACAGTAGTAGTTTGACCTGATTTTATTTCCAATAGCTGGAATGAAATTTTTATTTGGAGTTAGTCAGTCAAAGCATAATTAGTAATAGACTGTCTCTATCACCAGATGGTGATACTAATTTGTCCTAGACTGAGTATGAATACTTAGCTTGCATGTTTGACTTAGAGGTACTGTCTAATCTTAAAAACACAACAAAAACCCCACACAGAAAGCACCTGTTACTAAATGCATCAATCACTGGTACATGCATATTCAGCTGGAGGTGGTCATTCTGTGACACAGCTGTAATGCTTATTTTCATTCAGTATCATCCATGGCTAGTGCTGTTGTCCTCCATTTTCCTTAATCTAAGCTTAAAAATTATCTCATAGTTGACATCTTCAAGATGTTGCAACTGTTGCTGAAATCCTATTCTTAAATGTCAGGAAATCAGTCTTCCAGATTTATGTAAATTCTTTCTTAATCTTCATAGTTACTGAGTTGCATTAAAGAGTGGATCTAAATTAGCATCAATTTTTAAAAAGAGGGGGCTCTTTGAAAGATACTGAAGAGTCAGGTTTCTTTTCTATCAGTAAAGGTTATCATGGAAACATCATACTTCAGTTGCTACAGCTTACCACTCAAATAAAAGCTTCAAGATAACTGAAATACCATTAGTAGGAAACTGTTCTCATGTGTGACTTCTGGCTTACAGAATCTTTGATTCCAGACTGTACTGATTAAAAAGTTGCTCTACCATCATGTGCAGAGTCCTAGGTTCTGCACTTCGGTTCTCGTGTTGGTTTTTTTTCAGGTTTAACTCCTCAGCATCCATTGTAACTGACTGGTAGACTCTTAAATAAATCAAAGAAATCTGGGTAGCTCAAGATTCTGTAAAGACTATTCCTGAGCTTACACGTTTCATTTATCCTTGCTGCTCTTCCTTGAATATTTTTCATTTCTACTATGTAGGTTTTGAGGTGTTTGAGTCAGAACTACACTACCTACAGTATTTAAGATGATGGCCTGTTAATATTTAAATATTTTTTGTTTAATCTCAAATTTTTCACCCCAGTAAGACTGCTTTCTGTATTTTATTATGCTAATTCAATGTGCCTGACAATACACCATGTATGTTTTTTCCAGATATCCACACATGTGGTCATCTTCCCATCTTGAAAAGGATAGCAACACTTTTAAATTGCAAGCATATTTAAAGGACTTTTTTTTTTTTTTTTGACACTGGCTGTACTAGAAATTGAGGTGAACTTTGGCAACTACTCAGAAATCTAAGATGAATTATGCAAAAAAATTGCTTCTTCTAGATGCAATCTTCTAGATTCTAAGCTAGTTCATAAATGAGATAACGTGTGCCACCCAGAAGTCAGACTAAACTGCTTTTTAAAATTATTTGAGTAATTATGCCAAAAATGTTTGAAAATACTCCAGCTTCATATTGGTGTTAGTAGTACTAGATTGAATGCATAAACTTGAGTACTCATTTAAATTTAATTTACAGTAAATGCTATTAGTTAGATGCTTGCTGCTAAGGGCACACTTGTCTGAAAAGGAGTTCTTCCTAGCTTTGGTCACAAGTACTGTTGACTAACTCTTCAACTTGTTTAGCTTATTGCAGAAGAATTCAGTCACAAAATTTTCCACAAGTTTGGACCACATGCTTCACCAGGTAAGTTAGTGTCTACACTGCTTTCGCTTTCAGCTCTGTCAAGATTGTGTATGTAGCTTTGTTCTTTTCCTGGGGTCTTTTTTGGTGTGTTCTTATACCTGACTGTAGAATTTTCAGGAAAAAAGAGAGAAGAAGCAATTTCCTCCCCTCACCTGGGGAGGTGGACATATATTGGGTACAAATAAGGCAAATACAAACTATGGGCCTGTAATATATTGGGTACTTTTTCCTCTTGCAGTATGCTACACTTCCAAAATTTAAGGAGACAGTGTAGACTGCAAATAATGGGACTAATTCATATGCTGTGATTGTATGACTTATTTTTACCCCTTAGTAATGACAAATGGCTAATGAGAAGTATGATTTCTTCCAAAAAAAAAGTGGGAGGTTCCATTAGAGATTCCAAGATAAAGCCCTGGCTTCAGTCTAATTCAGTAAAATTTCTGCTGGTGGTAACAAAATAGATTAATTTTATTAAGATGGTCTTACTTGTTTTACTGTATTAGTTTGCCTTTTCTTTTCCCCTAGATTTCCTTCCCAATTATTTTATTTCCCTGTAATTACCTGATGTTCTGGCAAGTGCTTTGGTATCTTTTGATAGCGTTGCTGTCCTCCTATTCTGTAGTAAGAGAGCCCTGCTAACACAGAATCAAACCCACAATATTGGCAAATATTCAGGAACTCTATGGGGAAAACAATATCCATGAAGGCCACTGAAGCTCTTCCAGAACTCATCTTTTGCTGGCATTAGCACTGCAGGCTTTGGTCCAGTGTCGTTAGTGGAGACAGGTCTTTCCATTAGGAAACCTTTTCCCTGTGTGCATGACCACTGTACAGTAAAGCAAGGCAGCTGAAATAAGCATCAGTTATTCAGCTTGAAGGCTTAAGATTTAAAAGCACAGGAATTGTTTTCTTCTGTTTCTTACCAAACATTGAATTTAGACAAGCTATTTTGGACAGCTGGGTATTATACATCAGCTCATGTGAATGAAATGTTAGCAGTTTGTTATGGGTTCAGGAGGATGCTCATGCACAAAAAACCTGAAACCCAACTGTGATTGCAAAGCAAATTTACTTTTCTTACTGGCAGTAGCAAATAATACATACCAATCCCTGGATTCCTGCAAAGCTGCTGGGCAGGACAAGGAGATGGAGCATGGTGCTCATGCAGGAGGGGCAGACAGGCAGTGCACCTTCAGGGCATCACCTAGATTGACATGGTGTGCATCCTGTCCTCACCACTCCACCCCAGAACCAGACCTCATAGCTCCTCCTCAGGAGTGGAATTTTTCCAGTTACAGTGTCATCTCATGCCTGGCCAGCACGTGAGATGAGGCCACCACAGCTCATGATACCACTTCCATGCTACCAAGAGCTCCACTGCGCATTGTGCCTCTTTCACAGGTTAAGTTCCCACCGGTTGACCAAGACATTGTTTCTCTTTCAAGGGTCAAGTTCCCACCAGTTAAACAGTAAAGTTTTCTTCATTGTCTTGTCTATGTGCACAGCAGCAGACCATATATAGCAGGGCCTTAGACACAACTTTGGTCCCTGACACACAGTTCACCCATTTTTCTCCAGTTTTGCTGTTCTAACACTTTGGGAAAGGGAAATACGATACACTGATCACCCTGGATAGCTCAAACCCAGAGGTTTTTTATTGCGTTTTTTTTTTTCTTCTCAGCTAAAAGACCAGTTCAAGAACAAACACTGACTTCAGTTGCACCAGCTCAGAAAATTACCAAACCTGCTGCAAAATACGGAGTGCCTTTAACTATCAGGAAGTCTTGTGGTGCACCTAAAAAGCCTAGTGAGAAGAAGCCATTGACTAAAACTAGACAGGTAAGAAGCTAAATTAGTTAAATTGAACTGGTTTGTTCATACCTTATTTAAATGCTATGAAAATACTATGCCTTCCTTTTAAAAATCTCTTAGTGTGTGGACATGCCTCATGCACCTGCAGAGAAAGTAGAACTAGTAATTTAAATGCATGCCTTGCTTTTTTACTGATTGTTTAGTTGGTTTTAATATAATTTTTAAAAACTCCTTCTTTAGATTAGGATTTTAATTCCAAAGCTGAGTTACATTTGTGTTTTCATTAGCTTTGTTGATGTTAACCACTCTTGCAAACATTGGAAGCCTGTCAGGTATACCAAGATCATTGACACTGAATAAGAACCTTTGCATCTTTTTTCTTTGTTCCAAAATAATTTCAAATTTTCAAAATATGCAAACTTTTTCTAGCCATTTTACAAAGTGTTGTCAGCCAGAGAAACTGTGTAATTGGAAGAGGAGTTTCCATTTAATTCCATGAGCTAATGAGAAAGTTTTCTGTATATCATAGAGTACTTCTGATCTTTCTTCCTGTTGTCTTCTCTGTATTCCTTATTATGTAAAACTTTTATTCTCTCTCTCTTTATTCCATTAATTACTGTATGGTCAGGAGTTGTTTATGCTACATCTAGTTTTGAGCTATTTGCACATGCCAAACACCTAGCAACCAAGAGGCTGCCACTTCAGCAAGAGAACTAGCTCATACTTTCTTCTGAATAAGTAATGTTGTTGTTGTTGTTGGGTTTGTTTTGGGTTTTTTTTTTCCTTCTCCCATAGCACTTCAGGGAACGTTATACTAAGACCTCTGTTCATCTGTCAAAGTTTTAGGTGGATAGAAAATTATCCTTGAGATACAAATTATCCATGAGGTTCAATAATTGTCAGAGCTTTAGAGAAAAGCTCATTGTTTCACCTTGTTGGCTTGTGAAACACAGTTTGAAAAAGCAAGAAGGGAGAGCGCAGACTTCTTGTGTGTCCTTGTGGGATCACGAGGTTTGTGTTTTAAGGCTTGGTTGCGCAGCCATCTATTGGTCTTTTGTCATGGGTTTCACCACCCAACACTCATTCAACTTGCCCAGAGACTTAAGGTGGCAGGGGAGAGACGGAGGAAATATCCTCTGGGAAGAACAAAAGGAGTCAGTAATGAAAGGAGTCGGTAATGCTGGTATTTTAAGACAGTTTTTGTGTGAATTGTACCTAGTGATAAGATGCAGGATAGAAACAATGGCTACAATTTAATATAAATTTTCTTCTCCGAGTCTGAGCTTGCAGCTCTCAGCTGGCTTTTCAGAGGAGCATGTAACAATTGTCTCCTTTATTTAATAATTATAGAATTGAATTAACTTATAGAATAGAATTAATTAATTATTACAAGACTCGAAAGGTTTCCAACTTCTGCAATACTTGATTTTAAAGTACCCATTTGACAGGATTGTGTGTCGTCAAAAGAAAATACTAGGAAGCTCTATGTGTTCTAGTATGGTCAGAAAAGAAAGCTTTAAAAGTTACAATGGCTTTTTTGAGAAGATTAAAGTGCACACTTTGTTTACTATAGCTGCTTCTTTAGCAGGTATTCTGTGATGACTGTGTTGTCATAGGTAACAAGAACCTTAGTTAGAGTTAGAACCAAGCAAAAGACCCTTGGATAACCTACCAAATCTTTTCTCCAAATAAGAGAATCTTAATATTTAGGGCCCCTCAAAGAGTTACTATAAAGAAAAGATTGCAATGGAGAGTGATACTACCAGAGAAGAAAAATTAAGGCAAAACAGATTTAAAAATCACTACCTTCAGCTTTTGAGACAGAATTTTTAGTACAGGATGAGCAAGTACCCCTAGATCCTAGCAGTGCTTTTCACTTCAAACCTCCTGGATAATCAAGTATTTTAAACCACATTTAGTGCACAGTCAGTTGTGACTTTGAGAATATGTTTTCTGGTAGAATTTTTCTCTCATTCTGGTGTCGTGCTATCTAATTGAAGTTTCACCTTTTATGCAGGCATTTCCAACTCCAGTGAATAAAATTATTCCAATAGAAGAAAGAAGTAAAATGTTTGAGGTATCATGAAATCATCTGTTTTCAAACTGAGCAAAAGCCAAGTCCACAGCAAGAATGACAAAATACAACCTTCAAACCTTTCCTCCTTATCTTTTTTCTCAAACATTACATAGCAGTGATTTTTTTTTTTTTTTAATCTTCATGGACATGCACCAGCCATGGGAGCAATAACCCGTCTTGACAGAGACTTGACGGAGTAATGTCTCAGCAATAAATACCAAATTATATGCTTATTTTTCAGGAACCTTCAAAAAAGAAAAGGTTAGAATTGCCTGAAAAAGAAAAACGTCAGAGAGAGCAGGTAGACAAGATTCTTCAGATTTTTCTTTATTCCCCCATAGTAATTTTAATGAAGTATCTTGTGGTGTGGTGTGTAAGAATATGCAATAATTTGATTTTCCAGTTCCTTAACATGTTCAATCCTTACACGTTGCAGATCAGTTTACCGAAGGCAGATGAAATGAGAAGACTGGAAAAAGAAAGGGTAAAATATGTTTAAAATGTGTTAAGAGTGAAGTTCAATTTTTACTTAGTGGTTCCTTGAATTTTGTTTTCCTGTATTGTTTTCTCCTTCAGATGGAACGAATAAACAGAGCCAGGGAACAAGGATGGAGGAATGTGCTTGGTTCAGGTGGAAGTGGTGTTAAGGTTGGCAGCAGATGCAGAAATGTGGTGCAGTCTGTTCCCCCCACCTCTGATTATATGGAATGGTCTTCTCTTTTCAGAAAGATCTGCTCTTGGAGGTCAACTCTTGGGGCTGCCCATTATTAATCTGTGGATAATTTGAGAGAAACTGTAACAGGTCCTCCCTGGCCTTTTGGAGATTATGTGCAATTTTCATTTTTGATTTTTCCTAAATTTCTGAATCTCTTCTCTTTCTGCCAGTAATGGTTTTCATGCACCACTTTCTTATTTCCACACCTGCTTTTGCTACTTTTCCTGTGCTGAGTGTATGCATGAACAGCTTCTTTCACATTCAAGTTTGTTCTTGAATTTTTTTGTTTCCAGGTTTTCATGTTATAGTAATGGACCTCTTTCCCAGTATTAAACACTTGCTTCTAAACATTCCTTGTTATTTAGCAACATAAGTGTTTCTATATATTGATAAGATGTTCAGGAGGGGGGTAAAAAATTCTGAGTAAATCTAATTTTTTTTTGAATGCAGTGTGCTGTTTAGCCATTCACTTTGTGCGTAATTTAATCTGATTCCTATGACAGTTTCTTTTTCCCTGTTTGTGCATGTCATAGTTTCATGGAAACATAGCTGTCCTGGAAAGTAGTCTCATCAAGTTAGTTGAATATAAAGGTCTGGGTACTTTCATCAGACAGAGCCAGTGCAGGAATTTAAGTAGTGCTGTGGTGTAAATCTATCTGACAATAGAAAGTAGATTGAAACACAGGGATTTGTTGTGGTGGTAGTGAGTCTTACAAAAATACTGTGCATAAACATATTTAGTAGGGTTTTTGTAAGCAACCTTTGAGCAATGAAGTCAAAATGGATAGAGGTTTTATTGCTGTTATTTGTACAAAAATGAGGAATACACAAACACTGACCATGTTTCAGTAGCTGCTTATTAAATATTTCATTTCAAAATAGGTATCATCCTTTGGATGTGTGCCACACATCATATAAGTAAAGCTTAAATATACATGCAAACTTAAGCATACCAGACTTTAAAAACTACTACCAGACTTTAAAACTATTTGCCTCCTATGTTGTCCTCCTCTCTCTTAAGATCAAACTGGCAGGCAGCAGTACAGGCTCCCATACAACATGATATGCATGCATCCTCACATTTGGAAGAGAGCTGCATGTGTTCCTTAACACAGTGTTTCTGATTAACTTAGAGTTTTACTATGAGCATATGAAGAGTTCTATTATAGCTACAGCTGCATTGTTATCTGTATTCTCAGTTAGCTGGGGAAACTGAGGTCCAGGGAATGTGTCTGTTTTCACCAAGTGTCACTGGTGTAAAACATCATGGCAGACATGGAAAAAATCATTGAGATGTCTTATTCAAATCGGATAGTTGAGTACAAATCTTTCTGCAGGCTGCTAGTTTGCCATCATTCCAGGTTTCCATGTACTGTTATAGTATTCTTGACTTAGTTATCTTTTTCCTTTCTCCAGCATGAAAGTAGTATATCCAGCAACTCCTGGACAGTGCTGTTGAACAGCACTGTTCAAGCTTTCGAATAACACAAGCCATACAGCCTCTTACGAAGGCACAACAGGGTCATGCACTGCATGATTCTGTCCTCCTGTTTTCTTTTTGGGTTTATTCTGGCACCTGTTTCTGAGGAAAAATAGGGAAACAGGTGGCAAGGGTTTGGCTTTGGGTTTGTGGTTCTAGCAGGGGTTGTAACTGTTCTCCAGACTGTTGATGAGCACCTGCTTCATATCATTTGCCTAGAGACTGATCATAGTATTTCTTTAGATTTTGGAAAATGAACTCTAATAATGATAGGTGAAACCTTGAATAATATCTAAAGTGAGACTTTTTCTTCTATTTGTAGAAGCTATAGTCTTGTAGAGTTACTTTTATTCAGACCAACAGTATACCTGCATATTTGTTTGAATGCCTGGATTTAGTACTCTCATCTGGCTTGTGGGGAGCCATTGATGGGCGTTGAACAACTGAAACTCAGAATGTGAGATAAATTCCATTGTCAAAGATAGTCTCTTCAAGACCTTCTAAATAGGCAGTCTGTACTCACCTGTTTGAATTTATATTAAATACTTCACACCACTCTGGAAGGAAGATTGACACTGTTGTTAAAACAAATTCCATAGATTTACTACCATGGGCTATTTGACTGCTTCCCCCAGGTGTAAAGAGAACTTTTTTATGCATGTGCTGACAACCTTAACCTTGTTTTGCCAGTTTCACATTTTCTGCATCCATCCTTGGCTATTACTGTACACAGCTGCTTGAAATTTTATTTTTTTCATTGTTTTCATATGAAAATTCTGCAGGAATTCTAATGCTTTGAGAATGACAGGGATAATTTGCATAAAGCAATAGCTTGTGGTAGGTGTTCCCCTGATCTGAGCTTTAGTAGAGAAGCATCTCAATTCTAGTGATGGAAATCAAGTTATAGGTTGCTGGCAATGGGAGTTCTCAGATAAATCTGCACTTAGTGCCATCCAGCAAGCTTAGAACTGTGCTCAACTGTTTCCAGCTTCATGAAAAAAATGGTGTTTGGCTACAAGTCAATTGTTAGTACTTCAGTTGGAATTATATCACTTTTTTTGCTAAAACTTTGATTTTTGCCATGTAATATTGTCTATCTCTGTTTACACTTCAATGGAGTTGTTATCAATGACTTCCAAAATGTGTGACAGATGGCTCATGTATAACTAGACTATTTTTAGAGGAAACTAAAATGATGTTTTATTCTGGACTGCTAACAGAAAAAAAAAATTCTCTAGCTTGTAATTTGTTAAAATAGGGGCAGACCAGGGATAACGCTAGGACCAATTTAGAATTGTTGCAGAATATGTTAATATTATTACTCTGCTGAAGAGGTAAAAATTGGAAGAGCCTATTAAAACCAGTATTTGAGATTTCCACCCTACCCCTTTTGGTTTTCAGGCACCATATTATGTCGGTGGAGGTGGTGTTGGTCCTTTTCCTGTGTCTTCTAGAGGACGCTATGAACACTATCATGCTATTTTTGACCAGATGCAACAGCAAAAGGAAAACGTTAGAGTAGCTGAAGAGAGGGAAGCCAAATTGAGGGCGAAACTACAAGACCGAGGAGTTGCTGAAAGGTATGGCTGTCTTCCGTTAGAAGTTACACGTGTTCTGCTTTAGATCAAAGTAATGAAAGTTACTATACGTGTTTATCTACAGAGGAATTCCACCTGGAACACGTCCAGGAGTTCCTAAGGGACCTGCAGGTCATCACCATTTACCTGATGTTGGTGCAGTTAGGAAAAAAGTGAAAAGATTGAAGGAGGTGTCTAAACAAGCCAGTGCAAACAGGTTGGACCATGATAATCCATGAATCTGTCCCTACATGTTAGATTCTTGTTCTGTGTCTGGTTTCATTTAGTAGTTGGGCATGTCTCAAAATCACTTCTATCCATTGATATTGTGCTGTCTGTTTGTGTGTTAGTTCCTCACAGACCACAATTCTCTTAGAGCCAATGGAGACTTTGGCTTCTTCAATAACAGAACAAATAGTTTACTAAGCAAATGTACCTAAAGTAGATTTCAGACAAAATTCTTGGCTTAATGTGGTTGCAGATAACAACATAAGCCTTCTCCTTTGCTTTGTTCATCGTTCCACTTTTTGTGTTACCTGACAAGGTGCTTCCTTCTCCCATCATATTACTCTTCCTGCCATCTCTGCACCTACATGTTTGACTCTGTAGTATCAGAAAGTGTCTAGGATGATCCCAGAATTGCTGGCTCCTGTTTATTGATCAGTGGAAAATTTCTAGGAGCTTTCTTCATTGAGATGTGAATGCCAGGTGCTATAATGGTGTGCAACTTCTAATTCGGTATTGAAATAGGGAATTAGAAGATCTAATTCTAATTACTCTGAACAGGGTATTTTTATATGTAAAAGGTTGTAAACAAGTACTGAATTCTTTTTTTATGTTTTCACTCTTTCAAATAGCTTCTTCAAAACTTCTTTGCTCTCCTTTAGATCTGGTAATATTGCCCAAAGAACTGTGTTCGCAGCTGTGACTAGTAAATGGGAAGATACCATTGTTCTGGAAGTTTAGTACTGTGAACATTACTAACTGACTTTCCTAGAGGGATAAATTTTCTCTCTCGTTATTTAAACTTCTTCAGAGCCATTGATCTGTTCCATGGAGGAAGAAATAAATGGAGTTAATGTGAGGAAAAGGAAGTGGCCAAAGAAACCATTTGTTCTTGTAAACAATTCAATTTTATGTTCTAATATAATATGTACTTGCAGTTATAGATTTTTTACTATTTTAAAATTTGCAGCAATAACATATATCATGCTTAACACTGATACTACAATTCTGGAAGCTCTGAAGTATATTTTATGTTCTTTGCGGTGTGTTGGGCTGTTGTGAGATAATTAAAATTCTTCCTGGTACAATCCAGTACTGGAAGGTATCTTTTTCCAGCTGTATTTTAATGTATTTCCTCCTCTGTTTATTCCCAGTGCTTCTCATAAAGCGCACAATCCCCAAATCTTGCCTAGATTAGGAAACAGTTTGACTCGTACATTTGAAAATATTAGATGATACTTGTCTACACCTGGATAAACTGTTTTAAATGTATTAAAATTCAGAGAAACTATAGCAGAGTGCTGCAAATTATAACGTGGAGATCAGGAAGAGAAACCTATTCAGTATTTCTCAAGTACATTAATTTGAAAGCTCTCAATGAAAACACTGTGCAGAAGTTTCACAATAGGTAGAGATTGGGGTTTTTTCTGTTTATAAACTGGATTACTGTTTGCCTTAAATTGAGGTGCTATTTCTTAGCATCTTAAACATGTTAAGAATTTGTATTTTGCCTAGAAGAAATTTTATTATATGGCCAGCCTAGCAGTATTTCAGTCCTCTACTTTATTCCTTCAGCTGAAGGCAAAATAAGCGTTCATGATGTTTCACTCAAAGAAAGAATTTAAATAACACGAACTTTGTTAGAGATAGTCAGTTTAGAGCACATATTGAAGAAGCTGAGAAATCTTCAAGTTGAAGTCTTTCTGATTGTACTACCACTAATGTAAAGCTAAATATATTCAGCATCAACAATCTTTAAAAATTGTCTCGGACAGAAGTGCAGCCCAGAAGAAATCAAGTTGAAATGTTTTAGCAAAATGAATCACTTAGCTTTCGAGTAAGAAAAAACATTTTCATTAAATGTTCATAAAATGTTGAAATAAGATGTTCCTGTGAATTTGGTTTGAGACAAATAGGGCTGTCTTGGTTTGGGTTTTTTTGGAAAGCACCTCTCCTCCAACACTGTAATGTTCATGATGTGTGACAAACTTCAGCTGCATGAAAGGGCTTTGCACAGATTTCAGTGTCCACCAATTGAGCTCATATGTAATTAAAAGGTAGAGTAAAAGTCTTGTAGTGAGTCGAGTATGTCTATACAAAGATTGGCAAGTGTTTGTTTCTTTACCAGTACCACCTTTGTAGATTGTCTTGCCATTTCAGAGCAGCTACAGTGTTTGTTTTATTGTATCAAAGTTGTTTTATCTCTGTCTTCCTTTCAGTGAATTGTAGCGTATGGAAAAAATTTCATTTCCTTATTGCTTTGGAGGGACAAAAAATGCAAGGATTTTAATTAGCGTGCTAATTATTTATAAATTACTAGACCTTTCTGTATTGCAAAATGATTCTTTCTTTAACTGCCTCAGCCTAATGGATTATTGCTATCAGCATATTCCAGTTTCTTCCTGTTGCCAAACCTCCAGTGCTCCTCAATTAAAGGAGGCTCAGGGAACCTTGGAAAGGCCTCATCATTCTACCATTTGTAGAATATCTTACACCGTTTCTCAGTGTTTTGAGGTTTTTTAATACAAAACTTCTCTGAGTCTACTTCTAACAAATTTGTCAGAATCTGGTTCCTCTATGATCTTTTAAATATACAGTTGCAGGATGCTCAGTTATGGTAACCTAAATGTAGCCTTCTTGTCTTCCCAAGCAGGTCCTTGACCTGGGATGAAACTTGTCAAAAAACAATCATCTTGTTATGGCTAATTCTAGGGTAGGAAAATTCCTTCACAGACCCTTTGACAACAAACAAAAAAATCCCCTAAGATTCCCTAAAAGGAATTGCCAGAACACTCTGAGAATAGTAGCACTGTACTAATTCCCTAAGTGGTAGAAGCTCTTAGTGCAAATGTAGGACAGTCTTGAAAGGCTGTCATAGTATTGACCTTACTGATTGGCTCGTGTGATGAGTTCTTGCTCATCTCTGAAGGGAAATCTTGAAGGAGTCTTCTTTTTCACAAATTATAACAGTAATGAAACAAACTGAGACATTTTCAGAAACAATCATACCAAGATTGTGTTTTGACATACATTTTTGTTTTGATGACAAGGAAGGACAACAATACAATGTATTGGATTTTTTTTTTTTTTAATAGTTCTTTTCACTTAGTGAGTCTATTTTCCTCCATTTTGTGGATGTCTGACTTGTATTTTGGCTGATGAAAGGCATTTTTTGAAGATGCCTTACTCATATAAAGTTACTTTTTTTCCCATGTATTTTAGTTAGAATAAGTGCGGGGGGGAGGGCAGTGGGGGTGGTGGTGTTTAGAGTGTCATACTTCAGAGACTTTCATCTTGCTGTGTTGAAATTACTCAGGCAAAAAGGATTGATAGCTGCAGATAGAGCAAAGCAAGTTGAAGAATTCTGGCAACGAAAGAGAGAAGCCATGGAAAACAAAGCTCGAGCTCAGGGACACATGGTATGAAATCTGGTGTTCCTGTGTATATTACTGTTTCAGCATGCTTTGTGAGTCTTTGAAGTAGCATCCTAAGTGAAATGCTGACTGAATATTTTCCTTAAGTGTTAAAAAAGAGAGAATGGGATATAAGTTTTCTGCATTTCGTTGCTCATTTTAATAAAACATAACAGAATTGTGCAGTACATTTCTCATTACTTTAAACTTAGTAACATAGGAAATTATCTTTGCATGTGTCTAACTTGCTATTGTGAATTTTAGAACATTCATTTACATTTTTTTCTGTTTATACTTTTGAATCTTGGTTAAAATCACACATTGTGTTATACAGTAGCTTGAACCTAGAGCGAGGTTTGACTAAACTCATACAGCTAATGGTCACACATAATAGTGTGTTCTAGGAAAACGCATTCTGCTTATTGAAAAGGTACTACAAAGTCATCTGTATTTGTCAATGTTGACCTTTATAAAACCTTTACTCTGTAGAAATTAAGTAGAAGATAGTGTCATAAAATGTTCTTTATGCTTATGGTTCTAAATTCAATATTCTTTTAGGAAGTTTGTTTAAAACATATTAGAAATTACTATGGGTTTTGATAGCATGGAGGGTTTTACTTTCTGAGTGCTTCTCTGCACTATTCATATGCAGTTGAGTGACAATATCTTTGTCAGCTGTTGAAATTAAACTGACTGTGCTGGAGTAGCAGTGAGATGAGACCAACTGCAGATCTACAGAAACATCTCCTGAGTTATACCTGATAGTCAGATTGTGATTTACAGCCAGGTCTTAATGTCAGGGATTATTTCACTTACAGTAAGTAATTCCTAGGTTTGATTCACTGCTTTGATGGTGAAGTATCCTTAGATTAGTATATATGTTTTAAAATACGAGTCTTCCTCTCTAGAACTATGGTTCTGTTTTTTAAAACCTTCAAGACCAGTAAATAATTTTGAAAAAAATGAGCAATTCTTATTAAGACTGCCTCTTCTTGGAAAAGTTGTTAGTAGTACCTGCTTCCATTTTGTTCTTGACTTCGTTGGCATTGATATCAATGTATGAGATCAGGTTAATTCAAGATACCCAGCTATTCAAGTTAATGTTTCTCAGTTTTCTCTAATGTGGTCAATGAGCCTAAATGTTTTGTTCTTAGATGGCTCCCATAATAAAACAGGGAGGTTACTGAACAGCTAAAAAAGTAACTTCCAGATGTTTCAAACTTATAACATGAAGCCAGGGTACAAAATCCATTACTGGATTTGCCCTTGAAAGCGGAAGTTATCAGCAGCTTCCTTCTGTTTGTGCAGGACAATAATTTGAATTGCTGGCAGTTGTTCTCATATAGGGATGGGACTGTTGTTTGGACAATGTTGATCTGAAGGGAGAAATCATCAGCTAATAGTCAGCCTTTTGTCTGATGACTGGCACTCATTTACCCAGATTCTATTAAATATAATTGCTGTCAATTTTAATTTTCAACTGACAGTCTAAATTTGACTCAGTAGTTGAGTCGATGATACTTTCAGACATCTGTTTTTTAAGACAGCTGCTGACCTAATTTGCTACTTCACTGTAGCTGCATGGCATGGCAAAACATGAGTCCTGGTCTTTGAAAATTTCAGTGTAGGCAGATGAGTAAAATTAACAATCTACAAGAAAGAAAATCAGTTCTCAAAATTCTTGCTTCCAGTTTCTTTCTTAAGAGCAGTTATATAAATTGCCATCAGTGATGGAAATACCTAAAATAACTTCAGTGCTAGAACAAAGAGCAATGAAATTCCTTCAATAGTGCCAGTAAGCTTTTGTAAAGCTCAGTAATGTGTATTAAAAAGTTAAAAGTAAAAACAAGTATTTTCTGAAAAGATGGATATGGAAAATATTCCTTTCCATTTTATGTGGTTCAATGCTGAAGCTGAAACCAACATTCGTGGAGCCCTCATGAATGTATAGGAACTACTCTTCCACAAAATGGTTCCTTTAATTTGTTCTCCGATCCCCTCACCACTAAACCACAGAAGTGCAGTAATGTGCTATTTTCTTGAGCTATTAATTTTTCTCAATCTGAGAGATTATTTAACCATAATATTTGGATTCAGTCAATAACCTCACTGGAGTATTTACTTACTAATGGCTCTCTACACACAAGCATGCAAAAGCTAAAGGCCCTGGCATTTTATAAGGCAGAAGGTCTATCACATGTATGTATGCTTGCTGTCTTTATTGTATGTTGCACTAACAAATCAAGGAATTTTTAACCTGTTCCGCAAGGTTTGTTGTATATCATTAGTAAAATAATTCAAGTATTTTTTATTTTAATCCAAGCAGGAAACATGGAGTTAAATGATTCTTGTACTGTTCTGTACAGAACTTTCTAAATGGTTGAAATCCTTTTGGTGAGAGGTCACAGAGGACATCACATGAACCAAGTCTATACACTGCATGTGTATAAGGCATTTAGCATAGCTTGTTAGGTGTAATGCATATATTTAAGTGCTTTATTAGATTTTTGAGTCATCATTGTTAAAAAGCTTAATCTAAGAACATAAAAATATTACACTTTTTATTTTAGTCTTGACTCAGCAATGGCAGAAATCCCAACCGTGTGCCACCATTTTTATATAATCCAGATGTAGAAAACTCATGCCCATCACAATTTAGGTTTTGTAATATAAAATGAGAAAATCAGAATTGGAGGGAGAAGGCAACTATATTCTTAGAGCTCTTATCTCTCTCTTCAGCTACTCAGAATTTTTAGTTACTGCTGTCATAGGTTTCGTGTAAGTGAAAAAGGCTTATTGGTTAACTTCAGAACATCTGCAGATGTTTGATGGATTTGGTTTCTTATAAGTGAACAGTTATTGGATAAAGCAGATAATTTTTCTGCCCAAGCCACCTTAAATTTGATACCATTAAATGGCAAACAGGGTACACTGCAAAACGTGGCAGATACCTATGGAGGCAGGTCCATTTCTGCAAGAGGAAGGAAATCCAGAAACAAGGAGGAAGAGGTATGCTTGCCGCATGTTTGCCACTTTGCTCATCACAAAAATTGCACTATTTTGACCTTGACTGTGCCCAGTTTCCCTGCATGGTTCTGTCCGTGTAATAAAATTAATGGACTAAATTCTAAATTTCTAGGAAATAATTTACTGTTAATGTATGAAAGTTTGTGTGTGTTTAATTATTTTGGTTTTTAAAATAATCAAAATTATAGTTCTGTACATCAATGTGTCTCAAAGAGATTCTTGAATTTGATACATATAGGTATCACTATATCCTAATCCTGTTGTGATAAATGCAACCTTTCCGAGCTTTCAGCAATGTAAACTGTAGTTATAATTAATACTGGGAAATGTACATTCCTATTTTCTTTATTTTCATTACGTGAGAATTTTTCTGGAGGTTAGTAAATGCTAGTAAAGTGATAACAATAGTTTTGGGGAGTGGTTCACCCATCTTATTTCTTTGTGGAATCTGATATATTTTAAGTTAACCATACTGGAAAGAGTTTCCATAGAGCTGAAACTTGCTACATTTCTTTGCATTAGGAATATTTGGCAAGATTGAGACAGATCCGGCTACAAAACTTTAATGAACGTCAACAGATTAGAGCAAAACTTCGTGGAAATAAGGTTGGTTGAAAAATAATCTTAAATATTTATGGAAGTTGATTGTGGGGTGTATTTTTTACCCCTGGTGAAAGACTTTTGTTCTAGGCAGTTTTATATAGAGACATATATTTTAGACAGCACATACTGTGAAAAAAACTGGAATTCTAAAGCATCAAACCTTTGTTGTGTACCTCACCTGCAGAACATGCAGCAGTGATACGGGCGAGAGCCCAGCTTTGTTAGGCCACTTTCCCTGCAACAAGAGACACATTGCTTTTTTCCTGACCTATCAAAGTTTCATATTTTTTAAAACCAATCCTCCCTGAAAAACCAAACAAATGAACAAAAACTCCACCAAATCTCAGAGATGAAGCTCTGTCCAAGTAGACATTGCATTTAAGCAAGGAGTTACTTAGTGAAACTGACCCGTGTTAGTCATACAGTCAATTGAAAGGTTCTGAGTAGGCACTTACATCACTCAGCCTTCAAATACACGAACTGATGATAATTCCCTGAAGACTTTTACTTTGCAGAATGAAGCTGCCAGTTCTGATGGGCAAGACTCTAGTGAGGAAGCAGAACTGAAACGCAAAAAGATAGAAACACAGAAGGTAAGTGCGGAGTGGGAGGAGATGGAAGTTACTGTTGTCAAATATGTTTTATATCTCATGAATTTTCTTACATTTCATTTTGTTACCAATAGTTTGTTCATGTATCCCCTACAAGGGGCGGGGGGGTTAACTGTGTTGAGGAAACAACTCTGTTCCACTGCTTTGTCTTGGTGATTTTAAAACACACTGAGACATCGTATAGGATGTCAAGGATTTTCCCTATTCCAGCCTTCGAGATTTATCTCTAGGGTAGCCGTAGTCCTAATGGCAAATTGGTATAACTAAAATAGCATTTTGAGACTGAAAGGGTAAGGAAGATGTACCTTAGACCACAGCTTTATTTTAGTTAAAGAATAAAGGAAGGCAAAATTCCTGACATGGAGACAGAACCCTGTGATGAATCATATTTAAAACAGATGCGTTTCACAGAAATCCAATGTTTGATTAGAACTTTTTCCCATTTGGTGGTTTTATATCAATAACTGTTTCTACAATACTGTTCATAGCAAATATTGCTCTTACCTACTCTATGAGTTTTTCCCCCATCATCTGCAAAGTACAATGTAAAAACAAGCTAACCTTATGCCTAACCTGAAAACTAGAGGTGAAACACCAAGTGAAGCTTTTTTTGTTTGAGTGAATTGGTAACATTTAAACTGAATATTTAATATTTTTTTATTAATGCATTTGGCTTCAAAGCTAATTTTAAGTAGAGATTCTAATTTTACATTGCTTTGTTGAAGATTGCTATGTACACGAAAATTACAACCATGCAAATCAAGAACTGTAATTAAATTTTGAGGAGTTGCCATTACTTCAACACAGAAGATCAGATATACTTGTGTGGTGATTTTGTCAGTGAAGTCCTCCTTTCATAGTCTGTACAGTAGTGAGAGAAAGGGAAATGAGTAATCCAAGAATACTCCTCCTTAAAATGTTCCATGAAATAGGTTGCTGATGATTTTAAGTTGGTCCTTTTTTTGGTTGTTTACTGTAGGCCCAAGCAAGTGCTCGTGCTGCAGTTCTGAAGGAACAGTTGGAGCGAAAGAGAAAGGAAGCATATGAAAGAGAGAAAAGAGCCTGGGAAGAACATGTAAGAAAATAAATCTGTCGAAGTATGTAGGGCCATATCTTAGTATAACTAAAATCCTGTACGGTGATTTTTCAAGACAAGTAGTTCTGAAATAGAAGAGAGTATCTTGTGTCAGTCAGAATTCCCTAATTAGAAGCCTCATCTTAGATATGCTTGCAGGAAGACTTCAGAATATCAAATCCAAGAATCATTAGGATCACCCCAACTATATTATTAGTGGTCTGTTAATGACCAAAATGTATTTTATCTTCTTTTACTTTTGTGTGCTATGGAACAAGTCCAACTAGTAGTATTATGACTAGAAAAAGCAGGATGTGAAGCTGACAAACTGATGTGCAGTGGGCAGTTGTCTTTTGTATGAATGTGTGGCATTGTTGTCCTTTTATAAGGATTACATGAGCCTAATTGGTAATACTGTGTTTAATGTTCAAAGTCTTGAAGTTAATTTTTGATTTAAATTTTTTTAATTGAATCTATACAGCTGATTGCAAAAGGGGTAAAGAATCCTAATGTGCCTTTTCACGTGGAAGCTACAGAACATAGTCCTATGAATGAACTACAAGAGCCTGGAGCAGCTCTTCCTAAGCCACAACTTCCAGTGAAGCCTGGTGTACCTGTCATCTCCATGACATCTGCTTTGAAGGAAGTGGGGGTGGTAGGTACTTTTGCTGAGAGGCTAAAATGAATGGAAAGGACATGAATACTGATTGGAAAGAGAATGTTTAGAAAAAATTTATAGGGTAGGTAGAAAAAAATTGTTAAGGACATTTGTTGCTTCTAATTAGGGAAAAGACATTTTTGAAAAAGGCAAAAAAAAGTAAAAAGAAACCAAAGCTTGGAAGCTGTTGAAACACATCTGTACACTGAAATTCATGTTTTGAACAAATAGCTTATGATGAACCCCGAGCTGCAGTTTCCATTTTGATCAGGGCAATCATGTTTAGCGGAAGACATCAACTTCCAGAATTTTCATCAGCCTCTTGAAGAGAGAAGTTAATGAGTTGGTTACTTGGTGGAAGTGAGTAAATAGATTTTGAATGATAGGACTACATTATATTAATGATTGATTGTTTTCAGTGAGCTTGAATGTGCTGAATATTACAGAGAAGACAAAGCTTAAGATTCTTGAATCTGTTAGTGCTATCTCTTCTTGTTGTCTAAAAGAGCATCCTGATTTCTATTTTCCACACTCTTGGTCCTGATACTGTAAATACTTACATGTTTACCTCAATTGCTTTATGTTACAATTGTGAAACTGAGCAGATGAGTGTAACCTTGTACAGTTTAAATTTTTAACATGATCTGTGTTAGTTAGAATGCTAGCTTTTGTATTTTTACCTAAACTGCTGCTAGATTTCAGTGTGCTGTGGTACTTCATACTGTATTCAACCCTGAAGGCTATGACTATGGGAATATAATGAAACTTATACTAAAGAGTATATATAAAATGTAATACACTGAAAGATATCAATTGATAGCTGGAAAAATAAATCATGTTTGGACAAATACTTAAATCATTAGCATTTTTTTTCCACGTGGACAGTTTGTCTCACAGTAATGCAGGACAGTGACTATAATAGACTGAAAAATAGCCCACAGAGCAATTGGAAATGGAGAATATGAGCCTTGTACACAGATTATAAATTCTACATTTTTGCCATCAGTATGTAGTTTGCTTATTTACATATTACTTAAGTTGTTTCTTTTCCCTTCTGTTTTTTCTTCACAGATTATCCTTGACTCTGTGCTTGCCAGTTTTTTGGTTCTCTTATAGAATTACTCATTTGTAGCATAGAAATTTGGTGGCATCTTGCTGTAGAGGCCATATCTGGCTTTGTCTCTACATGTTTCATGCTCTGAAATCTCATTTGTCTGTCCAAATGGAGTGATTCATTTGCTTATCACTTTCAGATAGTGAATGGTTCAAAGATGGAAGGTGCCCTTGAAATTCTGTCTTTGAACCAGAATAAAACAGAATAATCAAGCATTCTGTTTCAGTCTACCTGCAGTTGTCATTGGAAAGGTTTTAGATTATGTCTATTACTATTCTCAAGATAATTTTTTTCTGACATGTTCTTCTACTTTCTATTTCATGCTTCTTGGACTTAAAGGATGAACATGTAACTGCTGTCCAGGAATCTGAGGAGGAAATAAAAAAGCCAGATTTTGCAATACAAGTATGTCAAATTATATACAGTTTCATTTAGGTATCCTTTTAAGAAAGGCACTATTTTAAGTGGCATATGTTGGTCCTTCTTTCAGAATAAGAGAGACATTCTGAGAAGGTTAAATCAAAACCTTAAAGCTCAAGAAGATGAGAAAGGAAAACAGGAGTGTAAAAATCTCTCTGAATCAGCTGGATCTGAAGATCATAAGGAACAACAGGGTGACCAGCCAGCTCTGGGAGATCGCAAAAAATGGGAATCTGGGGCATCTGAGTTGGTCGTTCCTCTAGCTGAGTTATCAATGGAAGATTCTCTCTCTGGAACAGAGTGTAAGTACTTTTTTTTTTTTCACCATGGTATTAGTAAGTCAGTTTGCCATGTGTAGTGTTTGTTTTTATAAAGCAAGTATTCTTTATCGTTATCATCTTGTTATCAGTTACGTGTCATCCGCTTCTAAAAAGCAGGTGGTTATGTATTCCCTTAAATAAGGAATAAGGCACAGGTTGAGTAGCTGAATGGCCTGTAGGAGATTCAGTAAATAATTTCATCATTTCAACAACAAGCAGTTAGCTAATTAAATGCATGGTTACTTTCTTTGTAGGTGTCTTTTAAATAGGCACTAATTTAATGAAAATAATAGAAAGCATTTAAAATATATGAAAGTTTCTTATTTAACTTGAAAATCCTGTTATGTTATCAGTAGAAAAAAAATTGTTTTTTCACAATTTATATTTGTTACTTCTATTGAGCCTTTCTTAGCTTTTTCTGTTCTTAAATCAAGACTGTCATTCCAAATTTTCTATTTGCCTTCTCTGAGCTTTTAGCTGGACCCCCTTTTTCCTGGTTTCAGTATGTCTTACTAAAAGTCTGTTTCACATTTTAGAAATAAATAATTGAGAATGTGACAGACTTGCATCTTTGCATAGTAGTTTTATAGGGCTAGAATGTTAGAAGATCAAGAAACTTCCTTTGCTCTGTTTTCCTTTGTTGCTTTATATCCTGTTTTGCTTGGAGGGAGAAGTAAGAAAAATAAATGTCGAAGGATAGCAAGAGAAGAGACTTCATAGTTTACCATTTCAGGTAGAGTTCAAGACCATTCCATGCCAGTGTTAAACATTTCTCATACTGCTTTCTTTTGGAGTGCCTCAATTTCTGAAAAGAGCTACTGCTGCTATTAAGCTGCATATGTCAACTGGTATTGAATAACTCCTGTTACTGATTGGAATTGGCAGAAGAAAAACTCTAGATGAGCACAGTCTTTAGGCTGTCTGACTTGGGGTGAGATGACATGAGTTCTGGCTTTGTAGCCTTGTAGGTTTTAGTTTTGTGGAGGTTGTGTGTTTGATTGTTTATTATATAAAAAATGAATTAAAATCTCTAATTCAGAAAAGTTTTTATGTTTGTATTTGTGTCCCAACAGGTCAAACTCTGGGGGAAGTAATTAAGTTAGATATTGGTGAACCTCACAGGAAGGTCTGGGGAAAAAGTCCCACTGATTCAGTTCTGAAGATCCTAGGAGAAGCAGAGCTGCAGCTGCAAACTGACATACTTGAGGAACAAGATGAAATAAATGGTAAGCACAGCGGGTAATTATCTGCACTGCAAGTGCAGTGGCAGTGTCTACTGAGAAAAATTTTGATATAATAAAAGCATATTCTTACATTGTCTCTTGCTTTCTACTTCTGGGTGTTGCCTCAGTTCTGAATGTAAGCACAAGCTAATACTAGAGGACACCAAAATATTTCAAACTCAGTGAAGTGGTAAGAAATTAACCAGGATGTACTGAAAGGAAAGAATCTTCATTTTGTTGAAGAGTCTTTATCTTTGCCTTTTAATAGAAACAATCCTGTTTTTTGAAAGGATCTCATCATCTGAATATTGTATTAGATATGTCCTGTAACCTTGTTGTCAGCATGTGACTTATCATATCAATCTTTTTTTTTTTTGTTTTCTGGTCAACCCCTGCCCTTTGTTCTTTCTAAGGACAAAAGGACTTCGGTTTATTCCAAATATAAACTTGTACTAATGATAATGTAACATATGAAATTCAAATTTTAATATTTCTAGCTTTCTTCTTTATAATGGTTGTACTAAAAGCATGCAAACTTTTTTTTTCTGTTTTCATTTAAAGAAGCAAAAATTCCCAACTTACCTTATTAGCCACACTGTAGTTTGTTATCCAAACATGGCGAAGCACTGTTTAAATAATAGAATCATTTTCTTTTAGGTACTGCAGAACTTCTTGAAGGAGATCATCAGTCTTCATCAGAGGAGAAGGAAGAGAAGGCTTTTTCTCCTGTTGGAGCTCAGTCTTCAGTACCAGTTGATGTTACAAAGCCTCTTGTGACTGTACCAGAAGAATCTCAAAGAACTGGACCCACCCTGGTGCAGAGCAAACCTATTATGGTGGATGGTAACTCATTGCATCAGTAATTCTAATTACAATCTGTTTATTGAATGCAATAAGGGAAGTAATGATCCTGTATACTTTTATATCTTCCCGTAAGTAATGTGCAGTTTTTTATTAACACATTTTAGGTAGGCCAGGTGCCTTCTATGCCTGTGTTGTAATCTGGTTCAGTAATGTATTTGGTAAATTTCCCGAAACATTTTTGGTGTGCTTACAGAAAACTTCAGAGTACAAATAGAATTCCAAAGTGCTTCAAATTTTTTGTTGTTAATTTGCTGGGGTTTTGGTTTGCTTCTCCCCATCAGTTGTGCTCGAATCTTTTCCCCTATATGATACCAGCATCCTTTGATCTCTGGGGGCATGTTACTGAGATTTTTAGAAGACACATTGCATTGGAACTTTAAGATACTCTTCTGGTATCAGAAAAAAACCAAAACTTTTAGCTGTGGGATTACAAAACTTCTGCTGTTTCTGAAAAATGCAGAAAATTATTATAGCTGAAGGATTTAAGTGTAATCTTAAAGTGTATACTCCCCCATCTTTTTGCTTGGTTGGGATTAATTTTTAATATGGTAAATACCTATTAATTTTAGAGCCTGATGATTTGGAAGCAGAGATGTTGGAAGAATTGGAAGATAAAATGCACCAGAGTGAGGAGAATAAGGAGTTTCCTATCACTGTTAATGAAGTGTGGGTAAAAGAGAAAGAGGATGTGTAAGTACTCTCTTCTGACATCTCTCTCTCCAGTTCAAACAGCTGAGATTTGTCTGAGTTTTATTTGGACATGTCAGTTAAAATGTTACACTTAGCTAAAGCTTCATTGCTTGCTGCTGTGTTAGTTTTACTGCACTTGGTGACTTCAGTAGACTAATGTCCGTTTTTTACATGGTGTTTCCCCTTGATGCGATGTGTCATAATAGGGCACAACATGATGGAATGCATGAGGCAGCTTTGGAGGAAGCAGTGCTCGACAAGGTGCTACCACAAAAGGAAGCTTCAGCAGGTCAGTGCAAGTCTCGTGTTCTGTGGCTTGGCAGTATGGGGTGCTTGAGCCATCCCTTCTCACTTCATTAACCCCAAAAGAGTGAGTTTTTATTTGCTTCTTCAGTTCTTACTTCTAAAAAGGAATTTTCTGATGGAATTAGGAAAACAAATTGTGGGTATTATGTTTGCCACTTTGGAAGAAAACCTGTTACAACAAAGCTACACTGTGTGTAGATGAACAGGACAGTGGCCCATACTGATACTTGAAAGTGGATGTCAACTTTCTGAATGTTACAGCTTTTTCAATTGACTATTTTATGAGATCTGATTATTTACTTAATAGACGTGTTGCTTTGTTTATACATATCTCAAATTAATATTGAGCTGCAGCTCAGTGTTTAAAATGGTGGCTAATGACAATCTTTTATCTTTATTGTATAGAAGAATTGCTTATTCTTGGAGGTCTGGGAAGTAACTTCAGAACTTACATGGGCAATACTGTCAAGTATCATTTGTGATACTCTTGCATCTAATTATGGGTGGCTTAAGCAAACTGGATGGGTTTTTCCCCCTGTTTGGGCAAATTATATGAGATAACTTTGAAGAAATATATAAGGTAATAAGCAACAGGTGAAAATGGATGGCATAATATCAGTCATGGACTGGATAGTGAGAAAACAGAAGGCATGAGAACAGAACAGGCTATAGCTGAGGGTTGTATATTCTCCAAAAGTTAAAATGGGAAAATTTCACGTTATAATTGTATTTACTAAAATAATCAAAAGTATTTTAAGGCTTTTAAAGTGCTATCTACTTTTCCCTCTAATTGTATAACAGAAATTAGTTCGTTTTATTCACATTAGTTACCCTTTCCTAAAGTGTCTTGGGGTTTTAATCTAGTTAGATTTGTAACAGACTTTCTTTTACCACATCAGAAACTTGTTCCAGTGACTCTCAGCAAGCTGAACCCTTATTCCAGAGGGTAATACAGCCCATAGCTGTACCAACAGCCTCACCAGTTCTGTCAGCTCAGTCTTCACAGGAAGAGTCTTTTGTATCTCGTTCACGTTCCATATCACCAGCAAAAAATAAAGGCAAAAGTTCATTGTTGATTGGACTTTCTACAGGACTTTTTGATGCAAACGACCCAAAGGCAAGTTTAAAAAGCTAAAGAGAAATACTTTTTTTTCCTATAGTATTATTCTTACTTTGTTATTGAAGTTGAATGAGTCCAGAACAGATGGCACAACTCTTTCAGGATGTGTTTGTATCTGTCTAGCTGTGTCTGCCCTGTAGTTTGATTGCATTGTGCTCATGGTATCAGCAAGTCTCATGCAGCAGTGAAAGTCTCTGGTTTCACCATTCAGCATTCTGTGTTCCAGGTGTTTGTGAAGGAATTCCACCCTTTCTCTGAGACATAACTGAGGGAGTTCATGAAGGCATTCCTAATTTGCCCGATCTGCTTTCTCCCCTTTATGCAGTTTTTTTAGAATTATTACTACCTTGCCATCATAAACATAATCACTGAACAGGGCAGCAAAGCTGTCTTGTCATTTCTGCCAACCAAGTGATTTTTTTCCTGTAGGATTTAACCTACTATAACAGCTTCTTGTTGTGAAGCAGAAAGCCTGAAGAACAGTGAATGGAAGTAACTGGTTTCTTGAAGACATTTCCTGACCAGCTACATAGGGTTGAGTTGCAGCTCACACTCTGAAATGAGCATAGGGTGGTGGAATGTGGTTTTGATATGGATTTTAAAATACATTAAGAGGAATTATGAAACTAGTAGATGAAACAGACTCTTTGAATTACATGCAATACTTGCCTGGGTTGTAAAGTGGAAAGTGCATGAAAGAGCAGCTGCTTTTTGAAGAAACAACAGTGCCAAGGTCTCTGGAAACTGTCACACTTGCATTGCATTTAGCTGTTATGTAGAAAAGGATTTCCTAGGTAGTAGAATGCCACATAAGAAAGAATGTTTCTTCCTTTGACTCCCAGTCTTTTTTTTGTGAGTGCATGAAGGAAGTTGCAGTATTGATGATTAATCAAATATTGAGTAGTGGCTGTTGGTTGGTGCATTGCTAGGAAGCATAGTATCAAGGATAGTGCTGTTTGCATCTGTGATAAAAAATTTCACAGATCCATATATTCACAGAAATAGATTTTTTGCTCTCATTTTCATTTCTCAAGGGTTAGTCTATTATCAACTCACCTAGTTTATGAAGCTGTTAATCTGGCAGTTGGACAATGATTACCGAAAATGTAACTTGTGAGTAGGGGGAAGATGAACATTCTCTGCACCTTATCTGATTGAGAAAGTAGTAGATATGCTTTATGACGGAGTTCTCTGGTGTACCTATATGAAGTGCTACAGTATGTCACTTATCACCACATATTTGGCGTGTGTTTTGGCCAGAATTGTTTGTCACAGCTTCGTTAACACAGACTGGATGGGCAGGGAGCTTGGAGAAAAGCAACCAGGTGTGTTGTTACTGCTGCAGCAGACTTGATGACAGAGAGCAGCACATTCCCTTTCCTCATTTGGTTGCAGCAAGAGGATATTCAGTACTTCTGGGCAGTACCTGCAAATGTAACTTTCTGGAATTTCCCAAACACACTTCCGCTGCAGGTCTCACCCAGAAACTATGGAAACCTTTAGCAGGGAGCAGGGTAGACAGAGTTCATGTCCTGTCTGTAGGCTAACAGAAGTAAGCTAATAGGAACAGAAGCATTTTTCAAAATACTTGGGAGCTTTCAAATACAGGATAAAGTCAGTTTTCTAATTGTTCCTTCACTTTCATAGTAGAGGTTGAAATGGGCCTTGAAATTGTTCCTTTGATGGCAATGCTATGAAACTGCATTGAAATATACCATAAACAAATGTTACTGTTTTCAGTGACCAGCCTACAAAAATAATAAAGTGTCATCTTAAAAATTATTCCTTTGTCAACTACTTAAAATGGTCCTAACTAGAAGTGATTGACACAAATACATTGTAAAAAATTGCATATGTATTATTTATCTACTGTAGGGTTCCTTTAGTTAGCTGTCAAGGCGGTGAACAAATCAGCACAAAACCAGGAGCTGTATGTCACTTGATGTTCTTAGCTTTTCAGTCACTGTAACCCATAAAAGCAGGAGGAATGCTTTCCTTTTAACTGAGAGGTAAAAGTCAGTATGTCAAATTTTCAACAATTACAGTATCTGTGCTGGACACATTGTTATTTTTAAATTGACCTTCAAATGAAAAAGAACAAAAAAAGAAATGTCATTCTAAAGTATTCTGTAAACTCAAACTGTCTTTAATATTGTTACCAAGCAGGCTTTCTATTGCCTTTGTAGATGTTGAGAACATGTTCACTCCCAGATCTTTACAAATTGTACAGAACTTTAGTTGATGTTCCCAGTGTAGCAGATGTGCAGCATCAACATAATCTTGAAATAGATGATACAGAAGATGAGCAAGCCAAAGAAGGACCCTCTGATTCTGAGGATATGTGAGTGTATCAAGTTTATCAAGTATTTTAACAGGCATCTTAAAGCAAGGATGTTTTTGGTTAGATACCGTTATACACACTATACCAGCATGGGGTTTTTACCCAGATTTTAAAGATTTTGTATTGAATCACCATTTACTTTAAGTCTTGTTCCAGAGAACTGAGAAGCCAATGGGGTATACTGTATACAATAGCTGTCTGAATTTCCTTCCCAAAATCCATCCAAGGTGCTATTCTGTCTGGTGTCTGCAACTTGCTCAAGCAACTTAAAGTTGGTTGCTATTGGTCTTCTAGAAATAAAGATTTCTTGAATATTTCCTTTCTTTCTATGTTCTGGGAATCTTGCTCGTTTATATCCTCTGCGTTGTATTAGAATGTTCTTCAAGTCCCCCAAATTCTTTCAGGGGCTTCAAAATCTGACCCTGGAATTGACTATTCCCCATAGCTTGGATAGTCTGGTGTATCTATTCTGATTAGATCTTGATCTTTTTTGTGCTCCAGACACATTTTTGTCTGGATTGAAAATGTTATATTTGCCAGGGTTCTATAATAGTGCACAATTACAAGGATTTTGAAATTATCTTACTAATGTAGTTGAATTGAGGACTTACTATCTTTTTATGGGACTGTTGGGTATCTGTTTATTCCCTGTGGTTGCATGATACAATGGTATCAATGCTGTAGTCGTGTTGGGCTGCGGTCACAAATAGCCGGGGGAGGGTGGAGGGTGTCTCTTTTTTTTTATCCCCTCCGGCTAAATTGGCTTTTCAGTTTGCTGCTTAACAAAAGAAATGAGCTCTTGCTACAGGGTTTGTCTTGTAAAGTATTAATTATATAAACTTTATATCGCATTCCTTTAGTATGTTTGGAGAGACAGATACAGATTTGCAGGATCTCCGGGATTCAATGGAACAATTGCTTAGGGAGCAGCCTAGTGAGGAACTGAGTGAAGAAGAGGAGTCTACTTTAAAGGCTAATGCCATGGAATGCATAACAAATGGTACTGAACTGGATGAAGGAGATGAAAATAACCCCAGCAGTGAAAGTGCTCTTAATGAAGAATGGCAGTCAGGTATAATTTGTTACACCTGTTTTGTAAGTTATTTATTCATGTTAAAAATTCAAACACAGAATAATGTTTTAGCTTTGTTAAGTTAAAATGAAGTAAAGCTCTAATTAATAGTTTGTATACCTAAGTTTAAAAAAATCTGATAATATTCAGACTTTCTGAATGTTAAGGTCAACATCTAAGCAACATTCCATGTTGCAAATCAAAGCTTGGCTGTTTGTTGGGCAGTGATAGTAAATGCCTTTTTCTCTAAGTTATTTAAAACTTGGCTTCAAGGAAGATCAAAGACAGAGTACATTGTACATCTTGAATAATTCATGGCTGTAGGTGTGAAAAAGAAACAGCAATTGACATGGCTGGAGTATCTGGGATCCAGCTTAAATTACAGTTAAGTAATTTAACAGGCAATCAGAAGGAACATGAAATTATTCACCTTGTCCTTAGCCAAAATTAGGTATTAATGCAGTCAGAATAAAAATGAGACAGATAAATCAATTACCGCTTTCAGCATTTTGCATTAGATATGCACAACATCCTCAAGTCTCAGTTCTGTTTTTTAAATTCTGGTGGAAATAGAAGTGTTTTACTCTTGCTGTAAAATTAAGTGCATTTAGAAATATAGTTATAAAAAGATGTAGAGAATCAGTAACTCATCTGAAACATAGCTTTTGTGTAATTTTTATTGAAGACAATTTTCAACAAATTCAACATCTGTGAATATACCTGTAATATATTATCTGTATAATACATTCCAAGAATTATTTTAAGGTAAAATAAACTTAGTTAATGTCCTGAATTTTGTGACATACTGATGTTATACACTGGTAACATGCAATACTATCTGTTTCTGTGGTTCTGCTGTTACTGCATGTGCTGGTGTTTAATACCAGTGTCCTACCTTCTAGATATTCCATAAGAATTGCAGGTTTCATTGTTGGGGCAAGGAGAAAGGCAGGCCAGCCTTCAAAAGGGTAACAGATAGAACTTGAGATAAAATCTGCTCAAGACCTAGACATGAAATAGAGGATTAGAAATGACCTAATGGGTTTTTAACCTACATGCAACTTTCCTTTTTATTTCAATGATAATTTCTTATTGATTTGACTGTTGATACTTGAATGAAGGATGTGATTTGGTCAGGACTATACCTTACACTAGTCATAAATAAGAATTGTAAGTAGTAGAGTTCTAATGCTAACTCACGAAGTCTGTGATCTACCAGGTAATTCTATTTAAAGGTTTGATAGTATATGCTCTGAAATGTAAGAAGTTGTATGTTTTTCCCTGGTAGACAAATTCTCTCTGAATTTCAATGCTTATTTAAGAAAGTATTTTTTTCTTGCATTTTATAATGGGATTTTACATAGGGATTCTGTCTTACATTTTTTAAAACATCCTTTTTTTTGTTAGATTTACCTAATATTTTACTGTTACAAACCTACTTTTAAGGTTTCTGTAGCTATAAGCAAAATTATTTTGATTTCTCATCCGTATCTTACTGCACCACTCAGCATACTTAATTTGCTACCCAACAGAGGTGCACTTACAGAAGAATGAGGAACTCTGTAGCTAAATTAATACTGGAGTTTTTTTAGACTTGCTCCATGGAACAAGATGCATCTCAGGGCAGAAAGTAACGGGTGGGTAACATATGTGTCCTTATTTTTTTTGCTAGAAGACAGCTGCTTCATTAACGAGCTCCTTTCCCTTGTGTGGGACAGCTGCCAAAACCTTCATGAGTTTCACCTCAGAAATGTATAGAGTGGTGGTATGGAACTGGCCCTACTTTGCTAGCCAAAATTCTGCTCTAAGGCCATACTTTGTATCCCATCAGGCTCAATACCCTTATGGCTTATTGTCAGAGTGGGGATTTAGAGGGGATAGCTGGACACTTCCCATTTGGGATTTGGGATTTTTTTGAAGAAAGAGACTATTCCTATTTTCTTGCACATTGTCAGAACATCTGCCAACATCATCCAGTGCTCCTGTGCTTACCTGTTTAGTTGCATTTAAAGGTTATCTATTTTAGAGACTTAGAAACAACATTGAGAATGTAGGAAAACTGAGGGGGTTTTACTGTTGTTCTTTCTTTCTAGATAATAGTGATGGAGAGATTGCCAGTGAATGTGAAGAATGTGATAGTATCTTCAGCCATTTAGAAGAGTTGAGATATAACCTGGAGCAGGAAATAGGCTTTGATAAATTAATTGAAGTTTATGAGAAAATAAAGGTTTGTGGAATAAGCTCAAGTGGAAATATTTTAAGAAACAAGCACCTAGGACTGTTTTCTTTGCCAGTTAACTAATTGCTTTGTGTGACTAGAGTAAAAGGGTTTTTTTCTATAGTCTTTTATTCTGTTTTGGCACACTAAAATATTAACAGAGAAAGTGCCCTGCCAGTGGATTAAAGAGAAAAACTTTGGGTTTAACCATGAATTGCATTTAATAAATTTGAACTATTTAATTTTATACCCATTTTAATTTTGGCAACATGGTTTGTTCTTTCCCCCAGGCTATACTTGAAGATGAAGATGAAAATATTGATATTTGTTCAACCGTCATTCAGACCGTTCTTGGAAATGAACACAAACACCTGTATGCCAAAATACTTCACCTGGTAATGGCAGATGGAGCCTACCAAGAAGGTAACCTCAATGTATCCTGGCAGTTAAGGCTCATCTTATGTTCTTTCTTGGTCATACACAATATAGGATCTAATATACTTCTAAAACATCGTAGTATCACAGAATATAGAACATATCTGTGCTTTGTTATATTGATTGGTTAAATTAATTAAAATTTTCCACAAAATTAATTAAAATTTTCCACAAAGGGTATGTTCCTGCAACAAAATGTGGCAGACTTTGCTGACCACTCTGATTTAACAGAATGTACATGTACAGTCAACTGTAGCAATAATTGGCTTACAAAAGGTACAGTGTAATTATTTAATTACTGTAAAACAGTTACACAGATGGGGAAAGTGGAAATCCAGAACAAAACTTGCAGAATTAAAACCAATTTTATCTTAAGAATTAATGAACTTTTAGCTAAAAATAGTATTATGCTTTCTGTAATATTACTTTTAATAGATTGCACCATTGCTCCTTTTCTGAAAATTTCATTGAGCTCTTTATCCTATAATTAGCATTTTTCAGAAGACCTTGATGTGTATGTACCATCCATCTTAGCTGGTGACTCACTAATACATGAAGAGAATTTATTTTGGTCTGGAGCCCTGCCCAGCTTAGCACAGGTTATGAGGCAGATGGATGGTTCCTCAATCTTTCAGAGTCACTCTTACAAAAAACCACACAGACCACCATCAGTGAGGGAATGGGTTTGGTTTTTTTCGTTTCTCTCATGTCAAAAATTTAACTGCAGTTACGTATTTTTAGATTTCTAATGATGAAATTCTTCACTGGAGAGGGGAAAAAAAAAAGAAAGCTAAAATTTTAATTAGTTTTATAGAAATCAGAAGCATCATATATTGGCTTTAGAAGTGTGTGTAATGATCATCATTTAATGTATTTCAATTCTGAAAAAAATATTCAAGTGCATGTTAACCCACACATACTTTGTGCGTGTTCCAAATTCTTTTACAAATGTGTTGCAATAGCATTTCAAGGTCAAGTAAGTGTACAGCTTTCTATCACTTTTATATGTGAATACTTGAGGGGAAGGAGTCTTAAAACTAGTTACAAAAACATCACAATTTTTTTAAAATTCTAATACAAATTACATTTTCCCAATTTTTTTTCTATTGATATAGAACCACTAGGTAAGAACTATCAGTTCCATGTTGTTTTCGTGCTGTGTTAGAGAAGTACGACAGAGAAACATCTGAAAAATATTTTTTCAGCCACAATTTATTGATTTAATGACAGATTTGGAAAGATACACTGTAGTAGTTCATTTTTCAAGTGTCCAAAAGACTGGCAATGTAGAATAATAAGAAAATGGTTACTATAGTGTTACCATTTTCTTTTGCTTGCTGCTTTGCGTTAAGGATATTTTGATAGTACTAAAAGGCTTAAACGAAAGTTTGCTGAAATGTTGGCATATAGATTATAAGCTGTTGTCTGAGTGAATCCTATTAAAATGAGCTGACTTTCATCTTGCAAAATGCTGATTAACAAGTGGCTATTTTTATTAGATTCAGTTCTAATTCTGTATTTTACAAATATGTGGTAGCATCCAAAAAATTATAAGAAAAAGCAATTCTTCACATTTCAGACACTTAAATTTAGAAGTCCTCTGCTAATAGGGGTGAATAGAGGACAAGTGACTGACAGAAGGATCTTCATGAGCTTCTGTCTCAAAAGCCTTATACTCTTCAAATAAGAAATTATGGGAAAAAATTACTGTTGCTCTTTCCTAAGAGGATTGTTCTCACTGAAGCAGGCCACTTGAGGTGCAACTATCTTAAATTCACTAATCCAAGATGACACGATGTTCAATATTTGTGCATAGCGCTTTAAGGCAGCTTTGGTAATGGTCACCTCATTGGTGACAGACTTAGTGGGTTCTTGTGTTACTGCACACTAAATTGTGGTTTCTAAATTGTTTTGTAACCCTAGCTTGACTTGTGTCTATGTGTGTCTCTCCTTTTCACACTGTCTCTCCCCCTCTTCTACTTTTTACAGGTAATGATGAATAAACCTGACTCAGGAAATTCCTTAGTGCTTACTACATATCAGTGTCTGAAGTCTGCCCAGCTGAGTAACAAATTGTAGTGGAGAATGTAACATGGGGCAGGAGAGGCAAGACTTTAAAAAAGAATGTTGATTGTATGAAAAAGAGAAAAAACATGCCTTTTAAACTGAGATACCTTTAGAGTTCTCTTGTGTGGATTTGCATATGTGTTCCTGAAATATTAGGTGCCCAAAATTTAAAAAAACCCACACCAAACAACCAACAACAACAAAAAAATCAACAAAACCCAAAAACCTCAACAAACCAAACAAAAAAACCTCAAACCCGTAACCTCTCAAATTTCAAAAGAAATAGAGAAAGAAATACCTGTATATATTCTGATACAAAACTGAGACCTATAATTAAAACAGAATTTCTGCCATATGAACAGTTAGCTGGTAAGGTTGAGCAGTTGGAAGCATTACTGTGTTGTGGATATACTCACATCTGGCTATTCACTTACATATTTCAGATAGCTTTTCTTTACACCTACACAAAGAAATTATTTTGTTTTTATTGACTCTTGTGGTTGTATTTTAATAATATCTTAATCTAGCAGTCCAGTTCAAATATTTCACTTGTATTTTGAAGCTGAAAGCGTCTGTCACATCTGAAACATCTTAATGGTGTTTCTGAATCAGGGCAAACTGGTACATAAGTCATCATTGAAATGCTCGGGGGGGGTTGGGATTATAAAATCCATTTGGAGCTAGAATACTTTTTTTTCAATATTTTTCTTCTTCTTCTTCTTCCCCTTCCCTACTCCGTTCCCAAAAACCCCAGTTATTTAGCTCTCTTGAATTTTGTAATCTGGTCAATGATGATGTACTACACTGTTGAACTGAAAGGGGGGAGGTTTCCTGTTTGGCTTTAAAATCTGGCTATTCTAGTTGTTCCTCCAGCAGCCACAGGGGAAAATGAAATATTCCAGCCACAAGTGCTGTGTGATACTTCACATCTTTTGGCTCCTGTATTGTATAGCTTGGTTTCCACCACCCTACAAGCAAAAGCCAGTTTCTTCTGACACACATTTCCCCATGTCTCGTGTCAAAGCAGTAATAGAGGGCAAACATGATGGATTCTGTTGTTTTCCAGTCATCGTCTCTGCATCAGCTTTACTGGTTTACCCATTACAGTAAGTTTCTTGTTACTAATTCGATGAACTGTCAAACTTCCAAGTGCCCTATTAGAGAAAAATAGGTTTGGGTTTTTTTCAGCTACAAGCAGTCACAATCTAAAGCTGTCAAGAGTTGCTTTTCCACAAAGTGAAAGCAAGTATATAGAGATATGTATGTATATATTTATAATTTAAACTGTCAAAATATGTACATGATTTTTGTATAATTGTTTTATGGTGTCATTATTAAAATTTTGCCCACTGAAAAGTGTTAATTTTTAAACATATACCAAACCTACACTAGTTCAGCAGTATCCTGGGAATCTGCAGTGAGAATAAAAATAATAATAATAATAATTAATTGCCTTTATTAGATTATTTTTAATATCCTTATTTCTTTGATAAACACCTCTCACTTCATCTGGTGAGAAGCTATGATCATTGTTGGAAACAGTGTTGGTTCTGTCCTGTGCTGCTTCTCATTCCCTTTCCTTCTTTATTTCTTTTTTCTTAACTTCCCACAGTAAAGTTTTCACCAGGCTTCTCTTCCATTCCACTTTTCACTGCTGCATAATCTGTTCAGAGAGATGATCCTCATGAGGTACATCATCCGTGACATTTAGCAAACACACCCAAAAGACTTTGTTAAAAAATGAATCTGAATTGCTTTCCTTTTTCGGGTTTGATTTTTCAAATCATATCTTGCCCACCTTTTCGAGGAAGGGAGGACTCAGAACCTTTAGATTTAAAATAATATGGAATAATTGTATGGAAACAACAAAATACACCGACTGTTATATTCTATCCTTTATGGTTTTGAATCCCCTTATGGTAATACAGCCTTACTGAAGTTAAGGATTGGGCCATGTTCACTTCTTTTAAATTGGAATTGTATCAGTATTGACAGTGTTCATTTCTTATGCAGTGCACTGGCTTGCTTCTGGTAAGAAAAATGGACATAATCTGCAGACTGCAAGATTTACAATCAGAGCTTTTTACCACTTAATGATTTGAAAAATACATGTAGGTTGTGGACAGTTTTTCAAGAATAATCTTCAAACCTGCCACCCAAGACTGAATATCCTTGAAATGCCTCAAAAGCTAACTTAAAACTGACACAGTAAATAAGTTTTTCTGCTAAAGAAATACTTTCATCTGAAATGTTAAATCCATATTTAATGCGTGCTATAATGACATCAAGGACAGTGTGGCTGCAAGATAATTAGTTGGTCTGTATGTAATTTATTGAAATTAGTTGAGCATTTGGCTTGTGTGCATATTAAATTCACCTTGAAGAATTTTCTGCTGTAATTCTAGTAGCAAATTGAGATATGGAATGGTATTTTTCTCACAAAACATATTCTGTGAACTATTTAACACTGATGTCTCTGTCCTCAGACTTGCTTCTTGACCCTTGAAGCCAACTCTTAAGTTCAGCTGAGGATTTTTTAAAAAAAAAGTAACCAAACAACCAAAAAAACTATTAGCAGAAAGGAGTAAGACCCCCAGCAGTGAGCTGGTTTGAGCTGAACAGGTACAGCACTCTACCCGGAGCACTGATGCCTAAAACCTTTTTTGAAGAGCAGAGCCTGAAGAGGCCTTTGTTCTTTAATTTACTGAACTCTGATGAGTGCATATTTGAAGTTACTACCAGAAGGAACTTCAGAAAAATGTGTTATCTGGTTGGGCAACGTGAACCGCAGCAGAGCACAGGTTTTACTGTGGTCTGGTAAGTGAATGGCTGACTGAAATCAAGTTCCAATCTACCATATTCCTGACGAGGCTCTTTGTGCTCTTTGGAAATCTGCATTATTTATCAGTAATTCTTACTTCAGCTTTTACAGCTTCCCTGTCCCTCTTGCTCTCATTTGAGCATAAATGCTGTATGTTGACTCGACACGCATTCTGCGCTCACCTCATCGTTCTAAAGCTTTCCAACGTAGCCCGAATCCATTGGAAAGCAGGGCTGCCGGTGTTGTGCCGGCCCTTGAGGCGCCGCCTGCAGCCGCCAGGTGGCAGCGCGCGCGCGGCTGGGAAGGCGCGGCCGCCTGTGCTGCGCGTCCTGCGGCGGGAAACGGCGAGGCTGAGCCGGAGCAGGGGTTCGTGAGGCCCTGCAGTGTGTGGGTATTTCCTTGTACAAGGCCATGTTCCGGAAATGCCCGTAAGTACAATTGTTTGTCTGTTTACAAATCTTTACATTCCTTTTCCTGGAGGATAGGAGGATCATAGAACCATAGAATATCCTGAGTTGGAAGGGACCTGCAAGGATCATAGAGTCCAACTCCTGGCCCTGTACAATCACACCGTGTTGCCTGAGAGCCTTGTCCAAACACTCCTTGAACTCTGGCAGTCACTCTGTAACCACTTCCCTGGGGAGCCTGTTCCAGTGCCCAACCACCCTCTAGGAGAAGAACCTTTTCCTGATATCCAACCTAAACCTCTCCTGGCACAACTTACGGCCACTCCCTCAGGTCCTACCACTGACCACCACAGAGAAGAGATCAGTGCCTGCCCCTCCTTTTCCCCTCACAAGGCAGCTGTAACTGCAATGAGGTCTCCCCTCAGTCTCCTCCAGGCTGAGCAGACCAAGTGACCTCAGCTGCTCCTCATACAACTTCCCCTCATAGTCCTCCACCATCTTTGTAGCCTTCCTTTGGATGCTCTCTAGTAGCTTCATGGCATGGTATATCCAGTTCCCCCAAATGACTAGATGCAAATTCAAATAAAATACAACACTTTTAGCACAGTGTGAATGTATGGTTGGGCTCTGTATAATCTTCCCCTCTGCCAGAGGCTGGGGTAGAAGCATGCCCCTGACTAAATTACTGATTTGACTTCTGTCTCCACTAAAAGCACCACCTCAAAGCTCAAATAAAGCTACACTCCACATAATTTTATTAGCTGTGATAAACCAAAGACAAATATAGAAATTTAACTTTTCAATCCTTTTAAATGTTTTTCTTTTCCAATCACTGTGTGCTTTCTCAAGTCTTATTTTACCATTTGTTCATTCATGAACCATGTAGACTCAAATTAAGCATAAAATAGAAATCAATGGTTACCATTCCTAAACTATTTTTTTGCTATTTTTATCATAGCGGTTTAAATGGAGCAATTTGTAGAGTTTAAGTAGTAGTTTTAAAACCCATAAAGAGCTTCCTTTAAATTAAATTTGTGTGTTAATGCAATTTGTGCTTCAGATGCATTTCCAAGTTGATATGTTTTCCAGCTGAGCTGATGAGTTCATCAATTCAAATTGTAGCACTTAGAATGGTTAGCTTGTGCAAGAGTCTTAAAAACACTTCTTCATCAACTAAAGCTTTAATTGAGCTGCTTCCACAACGATATATTAATTTGCAGTTACTTGTGAGACATGTATATATATGTGTATATATGTGTGTATATATATGAGTTCAGCTGCTGCTCCTAAATTGCTTGCCTTGAGCATCTCTGGTCTGGTGCACTCTTCCAGATTTTATTTCCAAGACATTTTTAAACTAAGATGGGATTTAGCCAATTCCATTCACTCTTTTTTTAACAATACACTTTAGAGAACTCACAGACCCAAAGACTTGGAGAGTTTTTTCACATGAGCTGCACAACAAAAGCCAAAGCCATGGGTGGGTTGCACAGTGGGAAAACTCCGAGGTAGCATTGGCTTCATTTCAGGATGGCTGTGACAGTTCTTTCGCAAGTTGTCCCTGAGGTTGACTGCATCAAGTGTGAGGCTGGGGCGTTGCATGATTCACTCCTGCTTGGCTGATGGATGTTTCCCTAGGGACTCTAGTCAGCCAGGAAAAAATACAGTTCAGATTTAAACAGGACTGTGGCTTGAGCTGATGCAGACATGCTCTGAGAAGAGAACCAATCAGGTCTTTGGCATACCCTAATTTTTGCTGTGTCCTCCACACAGTCCTGATAGTAATCTCTTCCCTAGTGGAAGGGATGAAGTATGCATTTTGGCTGTATCCTTGATATAGAATAAAACTTCCCTATATTCAAATTTTAGGCTAAAAGACTGTGGTTCTATCTCTCTTAAAAATTTTTAAATCTCAAACAATACTTCAGGGATGCCATACTTTCCGCCTGTTGGCTTCCCCATCAGCAGTCAAATGTTCTTATTGTTGTTTGCTTTATTGCTGCTAGAATTGCTCAGTTCTGATTGCATTCTGAATGCTGTCAGAGAAGTTTTGCAAAACTCAGGTATGTAGCCTTTTTCTGAAGTGACTGATTTGATAGGGATACTAAAAGGACAGAAAACCCAAGGTGCCATTAATGATGAGCCAGAACTGTCTGTTGTGGATCTCTACCAACACAAGCCCTGCTTAAAACTCCTTTTTATAAACTGCTGTAGCTGTTATATTTGCTCTACATTCTGTTTCTTCCTTTGTATGGAAGTGTTTAAGAAAAGACTGGACATGGTACTTACTGCAATGGCCTAGTTGACATGGTGATACTCAGTCAAAGGTTGGACTTGATCTCAAGAGGTCTTTTCCAACCTCATTTATTCTGGAAATCTGTAAAAATTCTTGATAAAGATGTCTGAAAGACAGAAATAAAATGCAACTAATTTGCCATTATTATTGCACATTCAATTGATCCTTTCCCACTGGCGTTAATTTTGATAACTTACATAACCATTTGGAGTATTTTAATCCTTTTCTTTAAACATTCTAAGAACCTAAAAGATGAAGTCTATGACAGTTGAGCTTCTCAATAGAGTATATTTGGACATAACACTGGACATACTTTCATGTCTTTTAATTATAAGAAATATGAGTATATTTTTTTTTAATAATCAGTAGTTTTAAAGCCTTATTTAGTAGACCTGTATTTATTGTTACATATATAAGAATTATTTCAACAGCACTAAAACATCCCTGATGTGATTTTTAGCTTAGTAATATAGCACTTTTTTCCCAGCTGTGGAAAAGTCTGATTGCACTGACCTCTATATCCAGTTCCACCGTGGACTTTAGTACATCGGTTAATGATCACAGTGCCCTGAATAACTTAACTCACTGTATTCACTTAATACTTCTTTGTCACCTTTCCTCAGACCACTATTGCTTTCTCTACATTGAACAATCCTGTTTGTCCAGAAACTTCAGCAAATTTTGACTCCACAGACCATGAGGTCAAACACTGCCAGGTGGGAAAGGAAGCACAGTTCAGTCCTGGCCCACAACCTTTGTTAACCATGCAGTGATCCTGTAGTAACTACTTTGCTCAGATCCATAATGGGCAGACTTTCCACCACCACGCCCAGTATGCAGCCGTACATACAATAGTGCAGCGTGGATGAGCATAGTCATAAGGCCTCCTTCCTCCCAGTGAAATTAAAGAAAGCTTGAGTCAGATCCCATTGTGATTTGTTAAGCTTCTCCTGTTCACCACAGTCTGTTCTTTCCCTCTGCTGATGAATATCAGGACCAGCAGAAGGAAATGTTCGCCCACCCTCGTGCTTGGGCACGAAGCAGAGCGTCATTGATTAAACTGCTGAGAAGATGGGTGTGAGCCAAGGCACCAGACTCTGAGCTGCAGTTGGTGAGGATATGAACACGTCTTCCATTCTGCTTATTCTGCCACAGTGAACACAATCTCCATCAGAAGGATGGGATATAACAGATGGAGCTATAACTTAAACCACTTTGTAACGGTTCCTAAAGCTCATCTGTCAAGGATGGTGCCAGACTGCTTGTGCAGTGTTAGTAAGAGAAATTTATGTATGAACATACAATGTGAAATAGGCCTGCTGAGGAGCAAAAGCTGTGTAGCCTATAATGTTTATCTTGCATTAATCAAGTTGTAGTTTATTTACTTAGCACTATTTTTGTTTTCACTTGCTGGCAAAATCCCCACAGATGTTTTATTCTGCCTTACAGCAGTTAAAAATGTGAGAAACGTATAATTGAAATAATTTACTAATTGTGCAATTGCCTGGCTTATCCCACAAAAAACCGTGGGGGCTTGTTAGAGGGAACACACTAATCCATAGTATGACACAGGACAGATCACTTCCTACAGTCACTAGCTTTAACAAAGCTATCTATGATACCTCAACTCAGGTATTTTCAGATGAAATTCGGAAGACTGGCAAGCCTGTAAGATGTGGGATGTCCCCTATCCCTCTATTCTGCATTTCTGTCTCAGTGGTATCCGAAGAATATGCTGCTCACAGCTACACTGATGGTCATGGAAATTGCAGGTACGTCATTTCTGGAAATCCAACTCTTGATGCTTTTGCAGCCTTAGGGAACTGTACTTTCTTGCCATAGGATAACAGAGAGGTCAGAAGGCTTTGTGATTTTTGGCCAGAGGACTGTGTAGAATAATAGAATGAGCTGGGGAAAAAAATGCACTAAAAGCATCTGGGAGTTTTTGTGCATAGTAGACAATATATTCTATACTCATTTTCTGTGCTAAGTTTACTGTTACTGAGGCCTAGAAGTAGCCAAATAAAACAGCAGGGAAGCCTTTTGTATGTTTCTTGCCTCCATTTCTCACTAACATTTTTACATTTGCTCCTTCCCTCTTCTAATGGAAGCTGGGGGGAAAGGGCCGAGCACAGCACTAATGACATGAAGAAAAATACTGAAGGAAGCAGCAGGGAGGCCATGGTTTCAACAACTCTCCCTCCCTTGCCTAGGAAATTTCAGTGACCTCTTGACACCTCCCATGGGAAACTTTAAATTGACAAGAGTATTTGCCAAGTAAATACAAAAAAATGGCATTAAAATAGTATTGTTTCTGACTTAATCCTCCTAAAGTCAATGCAAGTAAGTTAAGGTTCCCGCAGCAGCTATAATGCGCTAACCTCAATCTTGATGGCTGGGCATGTGAATGTGTATCAGGACTGACTAAAAACACTTCCATGCACTCATTAACAGCCACTGGGGAAACTGAAAATAAAAATGCCAAAAATTAAGTTACAGCTCGTTCCTTGACTGTGCTGGTATATTGTTTAAAACTACTATGTTTCATGTTATACAACACTACTTAGAGTTAAAACATTAATTTGTCCTATGAAAACAAAGGGGAAGGCATTTCTTGTCCATTATAACCTGATTGGTTATTCTGCCATGTTTTTGCTGGGGTGACCTACTCAAGAATGATTGTTGTGACTCTGGGAAAACATTCTGGCTTTATTATATGCCAGCTGCCAATTTTTCCTCTGAAATCCGATCATGAGGAATACAGAGATGTGAGAGTATGTTGCACCTCAAGTGTCTCCATACCATATTCCCCCACACCCAGAGAATATGTTTGCTACCAAGCAACACTTGCTGGTCATGACTAACTCTGGTCCTGCTTGTTAATAGCAGGATTAATAGTAGGATGAATTCTACTCCAGGAGACAGGTTGCTAAACTGGAGATCTGTAGCTTAGTACTAGGAACTATTCCTTTGCTTCCTCCCCAGCATATTATTTATTTTAACCTGTAGTGACAAATGTATCTGTGCCAGTCCTTGTCTGTTTGTCTTACCTTCTCTTATCTTTCCAGTATTTTCTGCCACAAGTTGCCAAGCCTTCCATGTATGAGTTAACCATGCCTTCATGTTCCCCATGCCAGGGCCACTGACATTGCAAAAGGCATGCCAAAGGGACCGCGACACTGCCCCAACCTTACCCTTGTCTTTCTTCTTGGAAATCCCCTCAGCCAATGCAGGATTCCCGGATCCACCTAGGGTTAGGCTTACACCTAGGGTTAGGCTTCAGAAAACCACGAAGTCCAGAGCTCCAGGGGCTCTTACAAGGCGAACGGAATGCCAAAGGGAGCGCGACACTATCCGAATCTTGAAGCCTTATTGTCTTCTAGATTCGAACTCGCCTAAGCCCGATGCTGTTTCTTAGGCTGCACCTAGCGCAAGGGTTATGGTTAGGGAAAGGGTTAGGCTTACACCGAGGGTTAGGGTTCAGAAAACCACAAAGCCCAGAGCTCCAGGGACACTGACAATGCAAAACGCATGCCAAGGGAAGCGCGACACTATTCGAACCTTGAGGCCTTCATGGCATCCAGATTGAACATGCCTAAGCCAAGTGCTGTTTCTTAGGCGACACCTAGGGGAAGGCCTAGGGCTAGGGTTAGGGTTACGACTAGGGTTAGCCCTCAGAAAACCACAAAGCAAAGAGCTCCAGGGACACTGACAATGCGAAAGACATTCCAAAGATAGCACGACACTATTCCAACCTTGAGGCCTTCATGTCTTCCAGATTCAAACTGGCCTAAGCCCGATTCTGTACATTAGGCTGAACCTAGGACTAGAGTTAGGGTTAGGGTTAGGGTTAGGGTTAAGGTTACGCCTAGGGTTAGGGTTCAGAAAACCACAAAGCCCAGAGCTTGAGAGACACTGACAGTGCGAAAGACAATCCAAATATAGCGCAACACTATTTCAACATTGAGGCCTTCATGTCATCCAGATTCCAACTCGCCTAAGCCCGATTCTGTTACTTAGGCTGCAGCTTGGGTTGGGGTTAGGCTTAGGGTTAGGGTTACGCCTAGGGTTAGGGTTCAGAAAACCACAAAGTCCAGAGCTCCAGGGACACTGACAATGTGAAAGACTTGCCAAAGATAGCGCGACACTATTCCAACCTTGAGGGCTTCATGTCATCCAGATTAGAATGTGCCTAAACCCAATGCTGTTTCTTAGGCGACACCTAGGGCAAGGGCTAGGGCTAGGGTTAGGATTATGCCTAGGGTTAGGGTTCAGAAAACGACAAAGCCCAGAGCTCCAGGGACACTGACAATGCAAAAGGCATGCCAAAGATAGCGTGACACTATCCCAACCTTGCTCTCTTCTTTGTTCTTGGCCATCGCTTGAGCCAATGCTGGATTTCGGGCTCCACCTAGGGTTAGGGTTAGGGTTAGGCCTAGGGTTACAGTCCAGAAAACCACAAAGCCAAGAGCTCCAGGGACACTGACAACGCGGAAGGCATGCCAAAGGCACCGCGACACTATCCCAACCTTGCTCTCTTCTTTGTTCTTGGCCATCGCTTGAGCCAATGCTGGATTTCGGGCTCCACCTAGGGTTAGGGTTAGACTTACACCTAGGCTTAGGGTACACAAAATGAGTAAGCCTGGACTTTCAGAGACACTGACAATGTGAAAGGCATGCCAAAGATAGTGTGACACTATTCGAACCTTGGGGTCTTCATGTCATCCAGATTCGAACGTGCCTAAGCCCAAAGCTCTTTTGTAGGCGACACCTAGGGTAAGGCCTAGGGCTAGGGTTAGGGTTATGCCTAGGGTTAGGGTTCAGAAAACCACAAAGCCCAGAGCTCCAGGGACTCTCACCATTCGAAAGGCATGCGAAAGATAGTGCGACACTATCCCAACCTTGCTCTCTTCTTTCTTCATGGTCATCGCCTGAGCCAATGCCGGATCTCCGGCTCCACCTAGGGTTAGGGTTAGGGTTAGGGTTAGGGTTAGGGTTACGCCTAGGGTTAGGGTTCAGAAAACAACAAAGCCCAGTGCTTCAGAGACACTGACAATGTGAAAGGCATGCCAAAGATAGCGCGACACTATCCCAACCTTGAGGCTTTCATGTCTTCCATATTCAAACTCGCCTAAGCCTGATTCACTATATTAGACTGAACCTAGGGTTAGGATTAGGGTTAGGGTTAGGGTTACATCTAGTGTTAGGGTTCAGAAAACCACAAAGCCTAGAGCTCCAGGGACCCTTACAATGCGAACCGTGGTCCAAAGATAGCGCGACACTATTCCAACCTTGAGGCAGTATTGACTTCCAGATTCAAACTCGCCTGAGCCCGATTCTGTATGTTAGGCTGAACCTAGGGTTAGGATTAGGGTTAGGGTTAGGCCTAGGGTTAGGGTTCATGAAACGACAAAGCCCAGAGCTCCAGGGACGCTGACAATGCGAAAGGCATGCCAAAGATGGCGCGACACTATCCCAATCTTGGGGCCTTATTGACTTCCAGATTCAAACTCGCCTGAGCCCGATTCTGTATGTTAGGCTGAACCTAGGGTTAGGGTTAGGGTTAGGCCTAGGGTTAGGGTTCATGAAACGACAAAGCCCAGAGCTTCAGAGACACTGACAATGCGAAAGGCATGCCAAAGATAGCGCGACACTATCCCAACCTTTAAGCCTTATTGACTTCCAGATTCGAACTCGCCTAAATTGGATTCTGTTTGTTAGAGTGCACTTAGGGTTATGGTCAGGGTTATGGTAAAGCTTACGCCTAGGGTTAGGGTTCAGAAAACGACAAAGCCCAGAGCTTCAGAGACGCTGATAATGCAAAAGGCATGCCAAAGATAGTGCGACACTATTTGAACCTTGAGGCCTTCATGTCATCCAGATTGGAACGTGCCTAAGCCCAATGCTGTTTCTTAGGCGACACCTAGGGTAAGGCCTAGGGCTAGGGTTAGGGTTATGTCTAGGGTTAGGGTTCAGAAAACCACAAAGTCCAGAGCTCCAGGGACACTGACAATGCAAAAGGCATGCCAAAGATAGCGTGACACTATCCCAACCTTGAGGCCTTCGTGTCTTCCAGATTCAAACTCGCCTAAGCCCGATTCTGTATATGAGGCTGAACCTAGGGTTAGGGTTAGGGTTACGCCTAGGGTTACAGTTCAGAAAACCACAAAGCCCAGAGCTCCAGGGACACTGACAATGCGAAAGACATTCCAAAGATAGTGTGACACTGTCCCAACCTTGAGGCCTTCATGTCATCCAGATTGGAACGTGCCTAAGCCCAATGTTGTTTCTTAGGCAACACCTAGGGTAAGGCCTAGGGCTAGGGTCAGGGTTAGGCTTCCTCCTAGTGTTAGGGTTCAGAAAACATCAAATCCCAGAGCTCTTGGGACACTGAGAATGCAAAAGGCATGCTAAGGGGATCCCGACACTGCTCCAACTTTGCTGTCTGCTTTCTTCTTGGCAATTGCCTCAGCCAATGCCGAATTTTCAGCTCCATCTAGGGGTAAAATTAGGGTTACGCCTTCCTGTCATATAGAAAAGGATCAGCACAATAAAGCCCATATATAAGAATGCTTCCAGAAGATGATACCAGAAAAAATGCTCACGAATTTGAACCCACATGCGGGAAAAGCCCTAGCAAAGGCCATTTGCTGCCAGTTCTTTAGAGAACATCTGCCTTAGCTATATATAAGGATTATGACGTGTATTACAAATACATCAGTTTTTTAACACAGGTGTGACCTTGGAGATTAATTGTGGTAGAATTGCATTTGCAGTTTGCAGGTTTTTGGCACACTTACCTATTGTCAGTGCCCCAGTCCATCCACACACAGAGTTGCTGTTCTCATTTTCTGGGACACGTGGGAAAACATTACTTGAAAATGAGTTTGACTATAGCTCATATAAAGTGTCTATTTAAGAGGTATTTAAGGGCTGATTCTTAGCTGGGGGATGGAATCCAGCTGCCTGTTTTCTTTGGCCCTGAGAGCCAGTTTTACGTGATTTACATTTTCAAAGCTGACTTCACAATGAAAGAGATTGAGGCTTGGTTTTGAGGCATGGCATGGCATGGCTTTTTGGGGGTTGGGGTTTTTTTTTGGTGGTGAGGGCATGTCAGTGAGTAAATATTTTACAACCCGCATTCCTAGTTCTACAAAATCAGTGACTCTAGGCTGTGGGACAATATAAGTAAGCACAAAGGCTGGAATTTATTGCTAGTAATGATCTATGAGATAAGATTTTTCAGCTAAGCCAGTGCAGAGTTCTCTTGCCAGATGTGTGGGAGTGAAAGTGACACAAATCTTCACCAAAAAAAAAAAAAAAAAAAAA
>VZRS01015171.1:380977-569982 GCA_013398055.1 Ifrita kowaldi
CCCTCCCTCTCTGTGCCCAGCGCCTTGGGGCGGGGTGACAGCGCCGTGCCCCCCACCCGCCCCCGCCTCCCGGGGAGCCGTCCCCGCTCGCCCCGTGTCCCCGCAGGGACCCCTGCGCACCGCCGCCGCGGCGTCCGCCCGCCTGCGGGTCGCTGTTCCCCGGGGAGCAGGGGAATATAAAGCAGGGAATCGGGGAGGCGGTCCGGGCGCAGAGCCCGAGAGCAGGTAGGTGCGGGACGAGCGCCCAGGGAGCTGGGGGAGCCGCTCCCGCAGGCGGCTGCGGGGGCTGGGGGGAGGCGCTCAACTTCGCCCGGTGCTGGGCACTGCCGAGCTCAACAAGCCTTTTTCTGCGCGTGAAGCATCCTGGCGTGACTTCTCGCAGAATGTTTTTTTTAGGGGGGGTCTTAAGTGGTGTTTATTTTTTCCCCCCTCCCTTTTCCCAGCCCCTCGCTGCATAGGCTGGAGCTGGCTGGAGGCTCGCCCCTGTCTCTGTGGCTGCATACGCAGCGCTCGTGTTGTCCTAACGATATGGCAGTAGCACTTCCTGCTGTAAATCACTTCGCGATAGTTTTTGAAGCGCTTCTTAAAGGCGGCACTGTAATGAACCTCCTTGTCGGTGCTTGTGGTAAGCTTAAAACCTTGTGAGCTGGAGGCTGTTTTCAAGGCTGAGCTGTGTAATGTGCTGCAGTACTTTTCATAGAAAAGGTAGAAACGTACTTCTCTGTTGGCTTAGTGTTGGCATAAATGTAATTCCCCTTGCTATGACCTGTTGGTGTAGGCTCTGTGGTTTTGGACCCCGTTATAGCTACCTTTGCCATCTTCTTGTTGTGAAAAAAGGCTGATCTCAAATGTTCAGGGAGACTGATATATTAAGAACTCTGAAAAGTAAGCTTTATTATACTGCTGTACTGGGGATAGCTCTTTGTTCTGGAATAATTTGAGAAAATCACTCAGACTGAAATTTATGGGGACTTGAATTTAAAAACCTTAGCTGTTAGCAGTTGTTAAAATATTTTAAATAAATAGATACATTAATGTAGATTGCTATTGCTATATTCATGTTTCATTTATTGTAAATATCTAATATTGAATTAGTCCAGTGGTCTCTTATTTTGCTCTTTGTATGAACATCATCATATAAAATGGTCTTGCTGACTCTTTTTCCAGCTTATTAATGCCTTTTTCCCTCAAAAAATTTTAGAGCACGGTCAGAAGAGGAATGGATGTAACATGATACCCTTGCAGTGCTCAAAACACACAAATTCTGCAAAGATTTGTTTTTTCATTAAGTAATACAAGGAAAATGGATGAATCGGCTTTGCTGGATCTGTTGGAGTGTCCTGTTTGCTTAGAACGCCTTGATGCTTCTGCAAAAGTCTTGCCTTGCCAACACACGTTTTGTAAACGCTGCCTGCTGGGCATTGTGAGCTCTCGAAATGAGCTGCGATGTCCGGAGTGCAGGACTTTAGTGGACTGTGGTGTTGACGAACTCCCCAGTAATATTTTGCTTGTCAGACTCCTGGATGGCATCAAACAGAGGCCTCGAAAACCCGGCGCTGGCAGTGGGACTGCTGGCACAAACGCTTTAAGGGTCCCCATCAACACTGTAGCTAATTGCGGATCAAAGGACCTGCAGAGCTCCCAAGTTGGACAGCAGCAAAGGGTGCAAGCACGGAGCCCCCCTGTTAGGGTAAGTAGCTGTCCTGGTTTGTCAGGACAGTACCACGTGGTGACAGTGTTTTGTTGCACTCCTGTCTTTTCCTGCACCATTTCAAAACGGTTGATGGCCTCTGCTTCGGGATTAGGGCACTCAGATAGTTAATACAGCAAAACAATGTAATTTTGAGAATTGCTGTAGATTTCCAGCAAAGCACATCAGTGTTCCTATCAGTGTTGGTTTCATGTTATGTAAATACTAATAATGCTTCCTTATTAAAACTCTCAGTTTTTGAGGCAAGAAGAAGAAATCCTTAACTGTCCTATTAAAAGACAGTCAAATAGAGCAACGTAAGTTATGTGGAAAGCTTAAGTTATTGTTAAGGATAGAGATCTTGTGAAGAACATTTGAAATTGTTTTTAGTTTGTCAACTGTCAGACTAGGGATTTCATTTTGGCTTATGCACTTTCTGAAATGATTCTTGCAATCAGTAAATTTCCTTCGAGTTAGACATAACAAGTGTTAAACATGAGCAGAGAAGTTTTACCACCGGCTTCTAAGTACCTATGTTTTTACTTTCTTTCCTTCAAAAAGAAATTTTTGAATTCCTGCAATCTGCTAAATTATTTGCACTCTCAGTCCTCATAATTTCTTTAATTAATTTTTCCTCGAGTATTTTTTCTAGAGGATTTGGAAGATCTATGTACCATGATGGGAAGACATTGCCTTCTTTCTATACTCTAATTCCTTCCCTAAGAGCTATGCAACCTGTAGACTCTGTCATACCTTATAATCAAGACTCAGCAGCCTCATTTATGGTTATTCATTTTAGAACCTGTGTCAGGAAATGTAATTTTATGAGATGACAGACCTTGCTCTGTTTTATCTAACAACAAAGCAGGACAGCTTCTCTGAAAGGTTTTGCTGCCCAGTTTGTGATGCATGCATATTCGAGTTCCTGTGTTTGAAGTGGAGTTTCTGAATGGTTTAGGTTGTTTCTGTCTTGTGGAGTTTATTTGATTTTTGTGAAATGTCTTAAGGAGTTCCAAGAAGAGGACTTGAATGTGTTTTTGGCAGAACTAGTCTTAATTTTAAAGTTTACTTACCCAGTGAAAGAAGCCTAACGCTGATTTTTCTCACTTGTACTTAACATGATTGGAATCTCTCCAAAAGATCTTAGATACACCTCTTAAGTTTACGTTAGGATTTTAAATCCAGTTGTTTTTCCATAAGGTGATATTGCTTTCTCTGCTTGCTAGAGATCTTATTAGGTTCTTTACTTTAGAATATAGGAATTATAATTATCAACCCATTTCGTGCTAATGGGTTTTATTTTGTATCTATATTAATTGGTGAGGAGAGAAGGTGATCTGTGGGGGTTTTCTGTTAGTGGTTTGTTTTTGTGTTTTTGGTGACTTTTCTTTCCAGAAGGTAGAATCCTTAAAAAGTACTGTAAAGAAGCATCAGCAGTATCAAAACCAGTCTGGTCTTCTCCAGAACTTGAAGGTGTTTATCATGATACCTTGCATTTGGAAATGCTCTTAATCTTAAAACAAAACTCTTATGATTTGTTTATATATTGTTGTGTCGACCTTTGTACACAACTGGGTATTTTCAGAGACTCCTTCTCCTCCAGAAAGGTTTCCGGTGTAGCACTGCACATAAGGACTGTACTTCAGACTTTCTTAAAGCCTTATTAGGCAAAATAACTTGAATATTGAATATTCTCTCTCATTTTTTTAATGTTCTATAATATCCTGTTTTGCAACATTTGCATTTCCAGATGTTGTGCAGAGTAGAAAGTGATAACACATGGAAGGTTGCTTCAACTTATTAGTTCTGCTGTACTGTGTGTCATTAAAACTGTGACCATATGCATTCCTCATGCAATTAACTGATAGTGTATATTACTGGTGGTTTTCAGTGTTTTACAGTGAGTCTTATTCCATCTTTGGTTTTGGAGTTTCACAGGAATTCTTCTGCCTTCTTTCCTTTGGGAGACGGGGAAAGATGATGATCTCATCGTTTGTCCACTTTGTCCAGAGCCTTTTTTACTAGGAAGCCAGTACTCTTAAGAACATGAACTGACTTCAGGAAGGTGGAGATATGAACTGCTTTTCCATTTTCTGTATGAAAAGTGATTTTGAAAAAAAATCCAGAAAGCAAAATGCAACTTTAATGGACAGTGTTGAAGTGAATGCCCTATTTGTTTTGCTAACTCTAGCATAAAGATGCTTGCAAATACAGTTCCTCTCTGGGAATTGAAGAGGAAAATCTGTTTCTAGATGAGTGGCAGAGTCAGATTTCCTAAACTAATTTTGCTGAAGGGGAACTAGTAAATGAAAGTTGCTGTTACGTTAAATGAAGTGAATGTGGATGAAGGCTGTCAAGTCATAAACATTCTGCTTATACCCTGAAGTAATACTAAGCTCATAAATGCCCTTTTAGAGAATGCCATAATTTTCAGAAAAGGTTAATACTGCATGTACTGCAGCATGATTTCCTGAACTGTATCAATGACTGTGCAGTGGCCAGTCCTGTTATTGCACAGTATAGTGCATTCTCTGCGTGTATGTGGTGACACATGGCAATAAACAAACAAGTGGTTCCTTGAGTCTTAAAACTAATGAAGCTGGGTGGGTGGTGGGGATTAACAAATCTTTTGCCTAGTGTCTCCCCCACTAGAGTAACCCTGTTTCTTTTTGTAATCTCTGAAAGCTTTCACTGCTGTAACAACAGCAATTTCTCTGTGCAAGTTCTTAGTCTATTTTGTCCCCCTGCTGTTTTGATGTATAAAGCCTTTGGTGCCTTTCCCTGGTACAGGCTGGACAAAGGCAGCAGCACCCTGCTGTACCTGATCGAAAACTTGGGTTTGCTGTCTGCCCAGCAATTCTGTTCTAGGCAGCCAGCTTGCCTGGGAGAACAAATAGAATAGTTGTACACATACTGCAGCTTCCTCTCTGGTATGGATGCTAATTTAATGCTTTTCTCCTTTTTTTTTGGGTGAAAACCTTCAGCTAGGTTGACAGCTTGGAAGAGCTATAAGAGCCACAGCCAACTGTCAAATCTGCTTGGGACTGGTCATCAGGAGCAAGTTAGTGAGGGCTGTTGAAGGACTGCATGATCACATGAGCCTTGTTTCCTTCAAAAGAGCATTCAAAAATGTTAGGGTTCATCCTTTTATGTTTATGCTTATGTTATTAATTTTTCGTTTTCCCTGAGTATGTCAAACAAGAATTATCCTAAGTTTCTTATGGCAGTTTTACAAGGGTATGCTTACTGCAGGAATTTTAAATGTAGCTGTGTGCCTAAGTTGCTAGATGTTGGAGAGCTGTTCTCTCCTAGGTAGAATTAAGATGATCCACTTTTAACTTTTCCTTTGAATTTGTATTTGCCTAAGACTACTAATTCTCCCTCTAGTTTGTTTATAGTTCAGATTTCTGAAGTTAGGGCTATCTTTTCCCCAGAACCTAGAAGAGGGTTGTCTAAATAGTCTGAATCTTACCATTGTTGAAAATATTTTGTAATAAGATTTTCAGATGTTTTCTGGACCAAATGTAGGCAGGAAGAGCTAAGAGAAGAATTCAAATGATCTCCATTAATAAAAGAAAAACATGAAAAGTTGGCCATTCCTAGTAGAGTTAATGCTTCTGGTGAATAAGAATTGATGGTGTAATTTGAGTATATTACACTATATGTCAGTGGAAAATCTTTTCAAGAAATGTTACAGTGCAATGTGAAAGTCCTAAAGCTTTTTCCTTTTTTGTTGTTTTTTATTCTGGAAAGCCCCTGGAAACCTCTGGAGATACCATTCTCGGTGAAGTCGACTTGAAATGAGAGGGTAAACAATTGTTACAGGCTATGGGAAAATGCTCCTTTAGGTGTTAAAGGGGGCTAGAGCCACTAGTATCTGAGCATCTGAGTTGTTTGTGATAAATTGTTTTACACCAAGGAGGAAAGAAAAACCCACTAACAGGAGATTGTTCCATGGGTTTCTGCTAATGCTTAGCAGTGGTGCCGTGTCGTGTAAACGCATACATTTTCATGTTTGTTTAACATGGAAAGCAATAGTAAAATTTTAAATTTCTGTATCCATACTGCTGCAGCAGTGGTCATTTGTGATCCAGGAGGCTTGCCTGGGAACTGCTGAAGCAGTTGAAATGCCAGAAAGGAAAATAAATGGAGCCAGGTTTTCCTATAGCCATGGTGTTTGACCTTGCCACATACCTTGGGGCAGTAGGGACAGTGGACCACCTTCTGATCTGTGTGGACTTATGCAGGTTGGGCTTCTCTGTCAGACTCAGTGGATGGTGTAAGCAATCAGTTTTCTTTCATCCTAACCACCCTGGAGAAGAGAGCTCAGAGTGCAGCTCTCACTGTTTGACTGTTGAGCAGGTTGCAAAAAACTGTCAGGAGCCAAAACAACTGCTGCTTCTGTAGTCATGGCACTTGCTGGCCTATGGAGATCCTGGCAGAACTTAGCTATCAAAATAAACCTCTTAGGCTAGAAAATAACAATAGGACTGAAAATGTGCATTCATAGATCAATAACTTTATTACATTATTGTAAATAAATATGGGGATCGCCAAGCATAGCAGCAGGTGTAGATTGGAACAGATGTTTAAATCATCTTGGAACAAGAGTTAGTGGAATAAAATAGTACATAGAAATGTATCAGTAAAGGTCTGCTGGAGGGGTGTTCTTAGAGGAGGCTCCCATTGTCATAATAGATCAGATTGTAAAGTATACCCATTTAAGGGAAAAAGTAGTTGTACAAATACGCAAAAAAACAGTGGGTAATGCAGTTAGTTCCATGATTGTCATTTGTGGTGGGAGGCTGGAGAATCATTACTTGATGGTACCTGACCAAAAGGATATTCCATACATATGGAATCATGCTCAGCATATAAATCTGAGGAAAGAAGAAGGAATGGGGGGGAAGTTCCCAAGTAATATTTAAGAATCTGGAAATAGACACCTATTCGTGTTCTGGAGTGATCATTAGAAAATATTTAGTGAAGTCTTTGTAGCTCATATATGCATGCTTTTGTTTCATTTCATGCTTACGGAGATACCAGATTCTGCTTTTATGTTTACAATTGCTTGTGCAATTGTATTACTTCTGTGTAACACTCTTGTATCTTATGTGAAGCTAGAGAAAATTTAATGGAGATCATAAATATAAAAGGAAAGTAGACTGACTCTCATGATGTTAGTGTGTCCCCTTTCAGACATAAATAATTAGATAGAGAAAGAGGATAAGCAAAAGGAAGAACTGTCTCTGTATGCAGAGGCATTGGGCTAGGATTGAGAGCTTCCGGGCTCAGTTCCTGGCTTTGCTACAGACATCCTTTATGACCTTGCACAGAGTCACTCAAAGCTCTTTGTGCCTCTGTTTCCCATCTGCAGATATGACTGATAGTACTTTCTTTGTTTGACTCACTATTTAGACTGTATACTCTCCAGGGCAGACATTGACTTTTTTTTAAAATTTTGGATGTATCCATGGGTGTTTTACAATGGCTCCACAGTCTCAGTTGAGGTCAGTATATCCTGCTGTTAACTCTAAATCATTGACTTCCACATTACTGGGGAACTGTTCATAATCCATTTCCTGTCCCAAAGATGGTGCAATGCTTAGTGCCACATTGTTAAGAGGATTTAATTTTGTTTGGATGTTTAATAGGAAATCACATGAATACCTCAGTCAGGAAAAGCCAGACACTTGAAACATCTGTGGTAGTCCACCCTTCAGCTAGGGAAATCTGCCTGTGACTGGCACACTGGTGTGTAGATTTAAGTGTGTTTTGAAAAGAATAAGAAGAGAATATCTACTGTGAATTGTGTTGGTAATACAGAAATGTTTAATTCCATACTTTGAACCTGCCAATTAACACTAATCTGCTTGATAAAATAGCTGCCAAACTAGTGTAATTCCTTTTTTTAGAAAACAATTAGGTTTCGAAGTAAACTGATCTATAAACTAAAAAAGAAGTCTACATTATTTACATGTGATACTGAAATCCCTTTTAAATTTGTTTACAAGCTTTCTTTGTTGGTTTTTTTTGGTGTATTAGTGGAAGATACTGTTGTTCAGTTGCTTTGTCTTCATGTGTAAGAGAGGGCTGTCTTTTTTCCCCTTCATTTTCCAATTTAATATTCCTCCATTTATGTAGATTTGTTTAAAACCACCTACATGAAATAAAATGGTGTCTTTTTTTCCTCCACTTTAATGTGGCCAGTGAGTTGCAGGTTATTGCTCTACTCAAAAAGCTTTGATCATTCAGAAAATTTAAACTTCAGCATAAAAAGTAAGTCTCAAGCCCTTACTTTTAATGGGCTTGTGAAGGGAAGCAGGTTTTTTTAGAGAGAATAAAAGTCCTTGAATTTTGTCTCATATTACCACAAAAATCAAATACCAGTAAAATTGCTTTACATAGATGATCCAGGATCTGGTTAGGAAAGTCAGTCAGTAGTGCTGTTGCTGTGTTTCTCTGTGCATAGTGTCTGGCTTTCTGCAATGCGTTCCGTGGCCTCATAGGCATCAGGGATGGTATGGAGAGCTGAAGGGGCTGGTTGGGATGGGGTCAGCTAGAAATCCTTCTTCTTCCCTCTCCTTTAACTGAGTGAAGTGGTTTTTAATGGAACTTCAGTGTTTAGTGCATGGATAGGAACTGCAGGAAACAGAAAGCCTTCAACTGCAGCTGTGATAATAAAGCTGGAAACTTGTTATGATCAGTTGTTTGTCTTTCTTTCGGTGAACTTCCCCTTGCAGTGCATTTGGCCTTCTCCTTATGATACGCTTAACACCTTCCTTAGTCTTTTCTTTGGCTCCATTGTTGTCCTTTGTTCAAACGTTCTCCTGCCTCTGATCTTACTGTACTACTTCCAAGAAAAAGAAAACATACCATTTTCTAACCTCTTGTGTCCCATTTATCCTTGACTGTGTCAGACATAAGGAACAAAAAATCAACAATAAGAAAGAAAATTTTCTATTGAAGCATGTGGACTATGTACAGTGTTGTAGTATATATGACTAAGATCTGCCAAATACATGAAGAGCATAAAGTATAAGTTAATGTTACTGTATTGCCTAGCCTCCTGGGGCTTTTCTTCCTTTTTTCTTTTTATTTTTCTTCTTCTCCTTTAAATCATTGACTATATCCTCATCCTAGTGTGGGCAAGAATGTGTCTCAGTAATTAAAGCTGAAATATCATCTGCATACACTTCATTACTGCCTTCACAGAGGAAAAGTGTGCATCTGTTAAAGCTCATTTCCTGTCAGATCCCTCTGTGTTAGACAGAAAAACTCATCTTGGAAAATCAGCAGTGAATTCTTGGGTCAGTTGAACTAGATCAAATTCTTTGCTTTTCTTTTCACATCAACAAATCAGAGTCTTTTTGGAGAGCAGTTTTTTTTTGGACTGAGAATTGCTGCTTTGAGGTGAGCTGGATTAATTTTAGAAAGCAAGTGGCCCTGAGGTGGGAGAGTCACACATCCAAGTGCTCTTTTCTGCACTCCTTATCTTTCTTAGGTATAAAGGGGAAGATGACAGCACTGTCCTCTGACTGTCAGACTGAACACTGGGAGTCATCCTGGTTAGAGCCTTGCTGTACTGAGCATGTCGCCTATCCCTTCCTCATGGATATTGCCGGAGTTACCATGCAGTTTGGGTGCAGAACCCGAACTGGTCAGCACAGAGGCAGTTGGTTAAATCTCTTTTCACATTTGCATCCTCTAAAACATCAGGAGATCTTTGGGACTCAGAAAGATGCTCTGGAGATAAGGGAAATCACGCCAAAGAGAATAATTCTTTAGGCATGTGATGCTTATATACATATCTTTAAAATGTCATTCGATGTTTCCTGGAAACCTACAAGTTTGGATTCTCCAGTTGTAGGAAAAGTGAAACACAGAAGTCAGTGTTTCATTTACAGACACTGTTGCCAAAGTGTCTCAGAATCTGAGATTGCTATGTACATGAGAGTCAACTGTGGTGCATATGAGCGATCCACTGTACCCTTAGAAACTTTGGGCTGTAACTCTTATTTTACACTTGTGGCACTCAATTATGTGATTTATTGTCCAAAGTTTAGTTTTTGTAGTGTAAGAGTATAAACACTTCGGAATTTTAAGTAATTTCTTGTCTAGGTCTTTGTTTCTATCTTATTTGGCTCTTGATTTATCCCCCCTGCCCACCCCTCCCAGCATAGGCACTTACATTTTCAAGTATTAAAAAGCCAGAACCTGCATGAGTGTGTTTTATCTCCTACAAACGAGGACAAGATTCTCCTGTGCACTGTCCCTCTCACACAGTAATTCTGTTTGAAATATTGCTGATATGCTCGGCCTTCCACACCTAATTTTTTGAATATGGTGTAAATTTCTGTTTGGTTTTTTTGGTTGTGGTTTTTTTTTGGTTGGTTTTTCTTGGGTTTGTTTGTTTGTTTGTTTTTAATTGAACTAAAAGGTCTGTTCTGGTGTTTAACTATTCTTTCTATCTTCCTTGATTTTTCAGAGTCAAATATAGATAGTCCATTTTTCTATTCTGCAAATGTGCACAGTATGATTTTATAGTTTCTAGCTGGGAAGTATGCTATTAATCATAAATGCATTTTGATCAAAGGTAAGCATTTCAGTGTTGTTTAAATATTAATATAGCTATCATTCTCCTTCTCTCTAAAGTGAAGGACTGCTGCCAATGCTGCTCAGAAGATAAGCCTGGAATCAAGTGTCCTGTTGGACTTCGTAACTTTTGAAGTGCTCCTCAGTCTTTAGCATTTCTTTGTTAATAAAACTGATTTTATTTCATGGCATTAGTGTTGCAGAAAGATGAGATAACTCTGCTTTCCTTTTTTTGTGAAGAAAAGATGTGTATATTACCTCTCTTGACTTCCTCTTCTCAGCATCTAAGCTTTCAAAATATACATGTGCACTGAAAGCTTTTTAAAGAACTGAACCACTGTTTTACCTTGTGTGAACCACAGTTCTACAAGACAAGCTTTTGAAAAGCTCTGTTTGAAGACAAAAGTATTCATTTCCACCAGACTTTCTAGCTGCTGAACTTAAGAGAAGGAATGTAGACTTACTTGTCCAGAGGTGGCAGAACATCAGTACTGAATAATTTGAAACGTCTCTTTAATTGTTCTTTGTTGGTATGCTATCCTAGCCCTTTAGGTTATAGTCTCTATTTTATTTATATTTTTAAAAAATGTGTAAGAATGAAGCACTTCTGATTTTAAAAAGTGTTAAAATGAAAAATAGTCAAAGATAATCAGATGACAATCTGAGTTGGCATATATAGGGCATAGCTGTTCTAGAAGCTTATTTTAAACAAATCCAGTGAAGTTGAGTTCACTGCACTGTGGTAGTGTGCCCCTGAGTAGTGAAGAAGCTTTTATTCTGAAGCTGAGCTTGCTAAAAGAAAATCAACGTCTCATGGACCTTCACTTGTTCATGTGTGCCAGTGCCCTTCTATCTCACATGGTCTTTCTCATGAGCTAGATAAAGAGAGGAGACTCTTAAATCTTATCCACACTAGCAGACTTAAGCCATTTTCAAAACCTGTTTAATTTAACACAGTTTTAAATCCACAGCCTTATTAAGTTAACAAGCCTTCAGCCTTGCCACCAGGTTCTGTAATCCTCTTAGGTCTTGGGACTAAGCAGGGCAGGGATAGTCAATAAGTAGATGAATAGATAATCTTTCAGAAGACAGATCTTAAAATTGAAAATGCTGATCTGAATTTTCATTCACTGTATACGCTACCAACTTACAACTTGAGGAAAAAGTTGAAGTGACTGTCACTTTGTTTGGGGGGAAGACGAGTGAATAAAGGATTTTTAAAAAAATGCATTAATTCCTGGTTTGCAACCCAATAAAATTAGGTTAAATTTTAAATATAGAATGAGGTAGATAAAAATAACAGTTTGTTTCCTTGTCATTGTACATATGCAAATTAAAATCTCCTTGTGGTTGTTTCACAAGCTATTTTTTTTTCCAAGGAAGAAGGGAGTATGAGTTAAACCAGCTCAACTGTCAGGAAGTGTTTGTTCCTTTTTTCCCTGCAGCAATCAGAAATTTATGTAAAAAGTGCCATTTTAAAAATATTCTCTGAGTAAAATTTTATGTAATATGGCATCCTTATTCCTTTTAGAGATTTTGAAATGTCTGCAGTTAGGCTCTACCACACAGTTCCTTATTTTTTGGTGTTGTTGGGAGTTACATGAGTTACTGAGCTAGATTGGTTCATGAAGTTTGTGCCTGTTTTCTTAGGGTTTGTAGGCTGTGATTGCCTAGGTGGGGTGTGTATTTTTGTCTGTAGTGTACTGCTCAGTTCACAAGTAAGAGCTTATATTAGAAATGGTTAAAAAAGAAATAAAGTTATTTTAGAGACAGTTTAGTACTTGCAGTCGTGGAAGGATATGGACTTAAAATATTCAGAGTTACAGTTCTTGGAAGGAACCTCTGCGTGTATGAAAATTTTCGTCTTCTTACAAGGGATTTCAGTGCTGCTTCACTTAGGTATCTAAGTGAAGATCTAAGTCAGATTGGAGCCCGGTTGCACATAGCCAGATTGAAGTTCAAGGTAATTTATCTGAATCAGACCATGCACTAACTTGGTCATTTTAGTTAGAAATGTCTTCCAGCTTGAAAAGCCTTTCAGCCCAGTATGCAGTAACCACAGCATATTCTCACCTATGGTAAATGGAAAGCAAAGTATTCCAGTATTCCACATTGTGTGTTTCAAGCAAACCTTAAAGTAGTTGCTTTCAGGAATTAGTAGGTTTTGTTTGCGTAAGATACCTTATGATGCTAGAGAAATCCTCTTTGTGCTTTAACAGATAACTTCACCCTCAGATCTGGACACTGGCTGCAGTTTTGTTTAGGAAATAATCGTGCTCTCTCTTCTGACTACTATTTGCCATGTCAGGTTAGCACCCGACATCTTCCTGGGAACAGCATCTAGTTCTTGGGAAGTCGTATATCTCTGGTGCTCAAAGCTAGAACATTAGTAAGAATTTTTAAGATTTCATATAAACCAAAATCAAGTTGTGCACTAGTTTTCTAGACTTGAATGCATTATTATATTTAAAAACTGAGATTAATTTTCTTTCTGCATGTTTTGTTTTTGGGAAAGAGGTAGAGGCAATGAAATTTTTATGAGAGTATGGCTGTTTTAACTTAAGAAAAACCCTTTGCTTTTGTAAAATAAGACCAAACTTGGTACCAAATTGCTGGGGCTTTGTCAGTACCACAGAGCTCTGGTTTTGGGTGTGGATGCCAATTATTGAAGTTTAGGCTGAACATGCCATTAGATGCCAAACTGTGCTTTGTTTTTGGAGAAGGTTGTGGTACTTGGATGAAATAGCATTTGATTTGTGCTGTGTTTTGCAACAAGAATACTTTTTGCAGATTTCTTTCGTCTGTTCAGCATATAAAATTTAATGGATGAAATCTGTCCAAAGTGGTCTTACGTAAACAGTCACTGTGTTTATATTTTTCAGGATTTTGTAGCTATAGAAATAAAGTTGCAGTTTTGAACTTTGCTATTAAAATATACATTGGAAAATATTCTGTTGGAATACAGGGGAGTGTTAATGGCTTCCATAAAAACAGATCTGGTAAAAATCAGTAAGTGCAGTAGATATCCTTCATTAGAGGAGCATTGGTCTTAGTGTTCCTTTGGTAGCTGAAGCAGTAAAGCTGCTGCTAAAGGCACCAATCAGCAGAATAAGTCTGGAACAGGGAAGACTACTCTGTGAAGACTGATAAAACTGACCACAAATACCAGAGCTGGGTCATTGGTCCGTGCCTGAAGAAAAATGGAATTTTTGAGAGAGGGTTAACAAGAGGGAAGAAATGCATCAGAGCTTCGCATGAACCATCAAGGCAACAGACAACACTCTAGGGAGCATAGTAATTTCTGATAGCACCAACAAATTGCAAAGTATATATGGGTGCTCTTTCTTGGTCATGTTAGTTTTGGATAAAATCATGACTTTTCGACTATTCTTGGTAAATACTGTTGAGAATTTCATTTTGTCTTTCTAATGAAGGTGAGTCAGCAAGGACCTAGGAATGTTGTCTAGCTGTTTAGGTTGAGAGCTAGCAAATAATTTGTACTTTATCTCTCGGATTTTTCTTTGTCTTTGCATGCAATGTTTTCAAAAGGCATTGAAAAAAATTGTACTGGATACAGAAGTCCCATGTTCTTTCTGTTTTGTCATTTTGTCAGTATGCATTAAATCTGCCTTAAGTGAATCACCTTAATTAAGGTAAGTCAGCCTTTGGTTCAGTATTTAATGTACTCTGAAGATTGGTACCAGTGATTGTAGTGGCTTAATCATGTAGACTTTTGGCCCGCTTTCTAAAGGGGAACAACTGAAGTTGTTCCACTCTGTGAAAATAAAATATTCCCTGGAAAAAGGATTAAAACCCAACTGTTCCCACCCAGGCGAGTGCTTGGGTCATTGAGCCAAAGAATTGTTTTGTCGTCGCTTTCAGTGCTCTAACAGAGGTTAGGAGAAATCCATGCCAAGACATCTGTGGTTTGGTGGTTAGATCTCATGCCATGTTGAATCATGTATTGCAGGTATGAATGATGCTTTTTATGGAAATAGAACCTTTTTTTCTTTTTTTTTTCTTAATCTCCTTGGTTGTATCCTCAGTGAATAATTTGATGAGATAAAATAATTCTGCATATTTTGTCTAGAAAGTACTTAATTAACCATGGCTCAAAGTGTGGTTTTCCTCTACTTTTTGACTATCAGATGGGAAACATAACATTTGTTGTTTGTGTTGGCTTAGCTGTGATATTTCTCTTCTCATTTTCCTCATGTAAAGATGAGATTAATTGAGGAGAAAATAGTTTGTTTCTGTCTTCTGTTTTTAATGAGAAAATAGTATCTCTTGGGATGTGTTTTCAGATGTTGGAGCATTATTGTTTTGAAAGAAACCAGTATTTGGCAAATCATAAATTAAGGGGGTTTATTTCACGAGTTAAATTGCTTTTAAAATGACAGCTTTAGAAGCATACATAACTTTGAATATTATGTTTTAGGTATGCTGTATCTCTGTGATCCTGTGGGGATTATATGTCTGCTATTGAATTTGAAGGAAAAAATAACTAAAGCAGTAATTCTAGTTTACTGTTATTCCCTCAAGAATACTAATATCAAAGTACATTGAGATGTATGTGGGCTTCAGTTTTTCGTATGATCTTGCACATTGTATCTAGCCTTTTTCCTGTTCAAGTATGTTCTTTCTAGGTGGTAGAAAAAGAAAAAAGAAGATTAATTTTTTTGTGCTTTATGTTACAGCACAAAGTAGTTGAAAGTTTAGGTAGCAAATCTGTATTTCAGAAGAATCACTGAGCAGTGTAACATTACTTTGTTTCTTTTTTAAAAAAGTGAAATAGAACCTCAATCTTCTACCTCCAAGGAGAGAGAACAACTGAGGCTCTATAAATGTAGTATTATTGAGAATACAAGTGCATACTGATTATGGCTCTAGATGAAGAATAACTGTTCTACTTGATGCATGCAGATGAGGGATAAAAGGGCCTGTAATGGGCCATATAAAATGTTGGCACAAGAAAGCTGAACTACTGGTGTGTAGAAACCATCCCTTTGTTCTCTTTGCACATTCTTCATTTACTCTGTACAATATTTCAAATAAAATGGAAAACTAGGGTTTTCATGTGTGTATTTTACTGCTTACCTTTTCAAAAATAAAACTACTTTTTTGTTTATCACTTGATTATTTTTTATTTATGTGAATTACTTTTATGTATTGTTTGAGTTTATGTATTTTTAATCTCTTTTAATCAGGGTGCATCAGTGATGATTGTCTTATTGCAGCTATAATGATTTTTAAACTCATGGCTTTGTTGCAATTTCTGCTGGTGTGAACCATTTAATGTAATTTTGAGTTTGGAAATGCAGTCACCCAGCAGAGTGTGCACAGAAAGGACTGCTGGACTGGCTTGGCACTCTCTGCTTTAAACTACTCGGGGATAATTAGTACAAGCATTAGAGGTAGTTCCAGCCAGGCAGTATTAACACGAAGTTTCTGAGAAACCTCTTGAGTCTAGTTTTGTTTCATTAGTATTGGCAGTGCTGGAAGCAGAGGAGAGTGCTGCCAGGGTTATTATCAGTGTATAAGCCAGCCTGTTCTTGGCCGGAGATGGAACCCAAAACACTGGAGTCTAGCTTACATCACTACTCTGCTTTGGATGTTGCTTAGTCCAAGGCTGGCAAAATTAGGAGAAATTCTTACTCTAAGTGACATTGTGCTGGAAACTTCTCTGAAGTGAATCATCCTTGAACAGACAAGGCTGTTAAATGCTAAGCATATCCACCAGCGTTTTCCTGTGTGTGCTTTTAGAGTTTGGATTTTCCAGTTTGTAATGATAACATGGCAATGAAATGTGCCACCAAGGCACATCAGAGCTGCTGTCACTGTCAAAAACTAATTGTAACCTCCAGCATTTTAACAGTAAAAATCAGCTGTTCATCTATCTCTTAAGCTAATATGTTACTGAGATGAGAAAGATCTGTTAATAAGCAGTAGCCTTTGTGAGTGTAGACTTAATCATAGTAGATTTAATGATAAGGTTTATTAATGGAATCTTTGCCTCACACTTGCTCTTGTTGAAATTCAGTGTGCTTTCCATGACAGTTATTGGTGAGAGATCTTAATTTAAATGCTAGTTTCTGAAGCTAATTTTAGGCATATTTTTTGCAGCAGGAAGTGTATGTATCCCATTACACTCTTTTGCAGAAACCTGTTTTTACTGTTGGTTGGGTAACATCAGATTTTTTCTTTCTCACCCAATTGTGTTTATATTCTTATGGTCTTTTGCTAGACTGCCAAAGACTTGGCTGTTAAGATGCTAGATACTGCAGCTTTGATCACATACTTGGGCTGTGATTTTGGTTTCCCAATGCCGTATTCCAAAGGGACCCAGTGCAGGTAGCCCATAGGTGCCTCTGAAAAATAGCAAGTGTCTGAAGTCCTGCCTCTCCACAGCTGAGCGAACTAATTCTGAATTGCAGAAGACTAGTTCATTGGTATTCACAGTATTAAATCCTTTCTAGAGGGAAATGGTTATGTTGAGGATTCCTTCAAAAGTTATCTTTTCTTCAAAAACAAAAAACTCCCCTTGAAATAGGACAGTCACTTAAAATAACAACAGCAAAAAATCCCTACCCGGTATTTCAGTGTCTTGAGTAGTTCCCAAAATACATAGACCTTTTATTCTCAGTGTGTGGGGCTGTAGACTCTTCAGCTCTTGTTTGTGGAAAGTGGGCACTATCCGCCCAGCTACAGGCTGAAGAGCTGTAAGTCATCTCTACTCTTGTGCAGGCCATGCCAGAAAAAGAAAAAGTTATTTGAGTCAATTGTGAAAGGTCAATAGAAAATGAACAGGGAGTAAAACAACTGCCAGGGCGGGTATGCCTCTCTGATTCAAGATGATCAGCAACATTTAGTAGTACTTTGAAACAGATGCCTCCAAATCAGCATGAAGGATGTTTTTTTCTCCTTAATTTCTCAAAGGTGAAATTGCTTTAAATGCTCAATGTGGTGAGCATTGTAAGTGCCACTGGTATTTATTACATCATAAAATTATGATATAATAGAGTTGAAATAGATGTAAAGTAAGTAAAAAGTGAAATTTTTAATCAGGCACAAAAGTCTTTAGCCATAGCTAAGGATCATCTGTAGACTGAATAGTAATTGTAGGTTAAATGTTTCCGAAATTCCTGGTATGTTAAGCAGGATTTAACTCACAGTAAGAAAATTACTTTTGTTGAGGTTTTAAAATTTTGAGCTTTTTATCTTTCTTGCTTCTTAAAAAGCATATCAGTGGCCTTAGAGGGCACAATTTTTAAGAAAACAAATTTTGATGAATGACCATCAGTACTTAGATTAACCTGGATTTCTCAGATGGACATCAGTCTATTTCATTGGCTCAAAGAGAAGGTGGATGGGAAAGAGCTGTCAGCATGCTGGCTGGGTGAACAGGTTAGTGCCATGTGTTACTTTAAATCCCTGTACCATCTTTTTTTTTTTAAGATAGCTTATATTTGCTTTCAGTATTGTTTGTGTTCAAAAATAATTTGTAGTTTCAATACTCAAAATTGATTTAAGATTGTTTTTCTATAAACCTTTTAAAACTCAATACTGTGTAGTATAAAATAATGTGAGATTAGATATTCATTGACAGATGTGGGGGAGAAATCTTTCTTTTATGCAAACCTGATGTGTCAGACAGGGAGAGTTTAGGATTCCAAGTTACTGTAGAAATTGCTTCTTTTAGTAATAATTCCAACTCACAGATTATTTTGGAAATTACGGGACAGGAACAATGAGCTATTCTGTAATTCCTGCCCCTAAATTATTTTGGGGTGTGGCAGTGATTGACTAGGCAAATTGCTGCCTTCATCTTGAGTTGATTGGTCTTATTTATAAATTAATGTGTAGATGGGGGAGGCTGTAAAATAGGTTTAACTGTAGTCTTCAGTGGTATAAATAAGGAAAGAGCCACTGGATCCTTCAAGATTTCAGGTCTTTGTTATTGTCTTGATACATAACTTAAACATGGCTCTTAAAAATGTATAACCTTAGTAGTAGTGGTGAAGTATTAAGTACTAATTTCTATTGTGGCAAAATTAGTATTTTTTGTTTTCTGTGAGTGTGTAAGTGAAGTGAAGATACTGAAAATTAGTTTCAGTGTACACATTCTGTAAACAACTGTGGAAAAGGCAAAGAGGTTATTATCAAATAAGAATTTTTAGTTTCTTAGTAGTCATTTGCTTGGTGGATAAACTTATTGCAAGTTATATTTCTTTATAAAAGAGGTGATGCAAATATTCATAAGTTTTTGTGGAGAAGAATGACAATAAGTAATCTTTTATTAGTTTCACCCTTTTTTTGGTGTTTTTTTCCTTGCCATTGAAGTGTGAGCCCTTAGTGGAAAGATTATATTATGATACAAAAATACTTTCTGAAATATATTCAGTGAATTGGATGACCATTTAGATCCTGTTTCCAGCAGATGGGGAGTTGAGGCCTGTAATTCTCAACAAGTACATTTGAGTGGATCAAAGAGAGTTTGAATCTGATTCCCAAGACTGTCTCGCGTAGTCATGATGCATTTTACACACCACTCATTTGTTTTCTCCTTCTCTGCTAAAGTTTCTTACCAGGGTAGCTTATCCTACTGTCCATTGCAATAAGTGTAGCAAGCTGTGAAAATAATGTGTTTTCAGGGGTAGGGTGACACTCGTTTCCTTTGGAACAAATAATAGGTTGTACTAGGAAGTTGTTTTCACTTCAGCCTGTATGTGAAGATGGAGGCACAGCAACATCAGCAGTATACTACTGCATTTAGTAATCATTGTATTCATACATTCATACATATTGGTTGGTATATTATGTGTTCAGCCAGTGGTACATACACAAGGTACCTCTCAATACATTATCTGTCCTGTACTGTTCTGTTTCCTATGATTTTGGCAGTTTTCATGCATAATTTGGTTTTATGTAAGTGCAGGCGCCTTTTTAGTGCTACACATGGTGGTTGGGGTCTTAATATGGTGCTGTTTTATTGTGTTCTTTTTCTATTTGAGAAACCAATATAGATGGATAACCATCTCCAGTATCCTTTGGTGTGGTAAGCTCAAATACATGTATTGAAAATCATGTACTTGCGAATCATTGTGTAATGGAATTAGATATTTCTTTAATGAAAAAAAAAAGCCTTTTTTGTTTTATGAGCAAATGAAAAGAGAAATACTAAGCAAAGTCAATCTTTGTCCAATGCTATATTCAACAAGCTCCTTAATGGTGGTTGTATAACTTAGTTCTGTTTATCTACAGCTAAGGCCCTTTTTTTAGTTTCTACTTATCAGGCTGGTTTTTATTCTTTGCTGATGAACTAATACTTTTTAAAAGAAAGGCAAAATAAGCATACTGTGATTGGTACAAAGAATCAGTTCCAACTGAATTTGCTGAAAGAGATGAGCTTGTATCAGTGCTTTAGACCAAATCTAGAAGTATTCTTTCAGTTCAGGTTTCTGTGGTCAAGGTTGCTCCCCAGCCCAGCCCAGCCATATGAAAATATAACAGTATGTGAATTTGAAAAAATTCTATATTGTAAGAGAGTATTCTCGGTAAGATGTGGAGTTTTTCTAACTCTTTGTAGGCTTGGGTGGAGTTGGACATTATGGAAAAGAAGGAAGGACTGGAAGCACTCAGAAAAAACTAAAATTTACGGGATAAATACAGAAACTTTTTTTTGCCCTCAGTAATAAAATGCATTAATGAAAGCTGTCCTGTAGTTATGACTGTAAGCTACTGTTAAATTCCAGCTCTTAAGCTGAATATATGACATTGGGCAAATCACTTTGTGCGCTGAATCACGATCTTTGATAGGTTTTTCTGTAGCAATTTCAACTGTTATCACTCCTGTCTTCTGCTGAAGGTTTCTGATAAAGTCAGCTTAGGCTAATGGGCAGGTTATGAGCTATGCCTGCTGATGAGCTAGGACATGGGTTTTTTCCTATTGTCCTTGCCAAGCTGACTATAATCGTCAGCAGGAAAGTGGAGTAAAAAAGAGAAGCAATAACATTTTAGGTGCTGTAGTAATGTCTTCCAGAGAGCTTGAATTAGTCTTTAGTTCTTGTTCTGCGAAATTAATATAGTAATGTTTTTTTCCTTTTTGAAAATAACTTTGTCCACTGCTTATTTACTTTGTACCTAAGATTAAGGGGAATCAGAAATCATCTTGTGCTGCATTTAGATACTGGAATGAGGAAACATCCGTGTACTCTAAAAGAAAAATTACGCATTTCTCTAGCTTGTGCAACTAGGTATCTCAGTTGTTGTAACTTACAGAAAACTTGCCAAAGTAAATTATTTTTTTAATGTAAATGATTTATTTAATGCTAAAATTTAACAAAAAATGATTGCACCTGAAACAAGGGTTGAAAGTAGTACTGTTTTACACAAGCAGGTATTTAGTTTTTTATGATCAGAGGGCTGAAAGAAGCCTCCTTTCTTGTGAAGACAAGCTGAGAGAATTATAGTTGTTCAGTCTAAAGATGAGAAGGCTCCAGGGAGACCTTGGAGCAACCTTCCAGTACCTGAAGGGAGCCTACAAGAGAGCTGGAGAGGGACTTTTTACAAGGATGTGGACTAATAGGACATGGGGGAATGGCTTCAAACTGAAAGAGGGTCAATTTACATTAGATATTAGGAAGAAATTCTCTACTGTGAGGCTGGTGAGACACTGGAACAGGGTGCCCAGAAAAGCTGTAGATGACCCAGCACTGAAAGTGTTCAGGGCCAGGTTGGATGGGGCTTTGAGCAACCTGTCTAGTGAAAGGTGTCCCTGCCCATGGCAGGGGGGTTGTAGCTAAATGATCTTGAAGGTCTCTTCCAACCCAAACCATTCTGTGATTCTGTGGTTTCTTGTGGAAATTACAGATTACTGATTTCAGTAGTGGATTTACATTGCTATGGGTTAGCTAGTAGTAACAAACAGAGCTGGTTTTTGGACGTGATATTTCTAATTGTATTTTGAGCCTAATTTGATTAAAAAAAAAAAAAGTAATGGGTGGAGCAGGTCTGTTTTCTATTGTATTTTTGTCTTTCCAGAAACCCTGCATATCTCTTTTTTTAATGTAATGAGCATGTATAATTTGTGTGCTTACAAAACATTTGGTTTCTAACACATTTAGATCTTCTTTGTGGGTGTGATAAGAAATCTCAAACATGGAAGTACTGTATAGTGATGGCGTTCACACTAGAATATTGTGTGGTATTTTTAAAATTATATATGTTGCTCTTGAACTCTGTAATACAAGAAATTAAGGTTGCTTACTCATAAATGAGTTTTTTAAGATTGTATCTACACACTTGTTGAAATGGAAATCATTGTACTGGTGAAATGGAATGAATAGAAATTTCCCAGTGGCAAACAGAATATTAAAAGAACATAGACAAGTCTTGGCAAAATTGGTTACCATCTCCCTGTAGATTACAGCAATATAAATCAGATTTTTTTTCAGCATAAATTAGATTACCTGTATAGTGTGCTGTGTTTGTGATTTTTTAAAATTAATGTTTAAGTATTTCTATTATGCATTCAGTGAACAGAAAGATGGTCTTTTGCTTATTCTAGCTGTATGTATACAGCTTTAGTAATATGCAGAGAAAGTTGTAATTAAACTAGCATAGAGTCTTGTCTTTAGCCTTTCTCATGTGCAGTCCTTAATTACTTGCAGTATATGTTCTTATAATACAGTTTTTAAAACCTTGGATACACGTGTGTTTTTATTTGCTCTGCTGAGATTGATAAAAGCTTAGAGAAGTGAAAACGAAATTACTACAGAACGTGCTGTGAATTAAATATAGTAACTATAGTTTCAACATTAAGTTTTCTATGTTATAATCCGTATTAGAATAAAATCAAACTCCTGTTTAATTTCTTCATCTTTTTAAAAATTTTGTTGTATGAATTTAACTTTATAATGAATGTTTCCTAAGATATGTGGTAGATATGTAGGTTTCTTCTAATTGGTTTGCTACCATGTACACAAATAGGACTTTTTTCTCTTTAGCATGGTGCTTCTTTTGAAGTCTAGCTATCCTTGAATTGATTGTTAATAAGCATGATATCCCCACAGAGCTTGATGCTTTACTTTGGACTAATTAATGAAATCTGGAGGTTAAGTGTAGAAAGTCTTATCCTGTGCAATAGAAAGAGTTGAATTAACCAATTATATACATTAGCACATTAGTTGTAAAAATTCTGTAGTGTAATGTTTCTTAACAGTCAGTGTGTATGCATCATTCAGGGTGTGATGTTAATCTTCCTGTCAAATTTTGTTCAAGTGACTACAGAAAGCAACCAGAAAAGTAGCATTATGTTCTGGTGCTAATAATAGTCACAAATGTTAAAATTCAGAGGTTTTGCTCTACTTGTTTGAAGTCCAACTATTAGCATCTCATGCTATTATGAGTTACTACAATTATCTAAAGTAGAAATGGAAGATGGGTTCCTTTAGGGAAATTTTGATACAGCAAATGTAAACCATGAACTGTGACGTCCAATGTTTTTGTTTAAAACGGAGGGTGTTTTTTTTAAGCTGATTTGCTACTGGAAGTAAAGCCCCATAATAACCAAAATGCACAACTTTTTCAATGACTACTACATTTGACTGCATTTTCTAAGGTAAAGTATCACTTTTAAATTAAGAAATTTAAATATTTGGGGGGAGGTTGGTAAAATTGATTCTTAGTTTTATTGAAACATGGGAAAAGTGTATGGTCTATCATGTAGAAATGATGCTGTTGTCTTGACCTTTAAAAGCAGACTTGTTTTGTACCTTTTGGTACAAAAGTACCTTTTGGTACTTGCAGCGAGAAAGTCTAAAATACAGTGACTTTTTCAATTGTATTTTCAAGTTTCAATTTGTTAGTTATTGTAAGATATCGTGACACAGTAAATTTAATTTTTACTTCCCTCTGGTGTTTTACTTTTAAAAAGTGCCTGTTTTAGTAGAAGAATAAGGCAAACTGAAATTGATTTCGTCATTTTCCAGTTCTTATTAATTAGACATTTTTGTGATTTTAGTTTACATTTGTCATGTGGTGTTAACCAAAAACCTTTCATTATAGGTAGTTAGAATAGATGGGGTACTTTAATGAGAAAACTGTGTAAATTGTCCATTGCTCGTGCAGTTGAAAAATTGAGTGGAGTTTAAATCACATTAAGTATGATTGGAATTGCTGTTTGTGTGATAAGTGGTGCATAACTTACCTTACATGCTGAGTTGTGCAGAGATGAATTTGTAATAACTTTTATTTAAAAAAATTGGTTTTTTGATTGAAGGTGATCAAAATGTGTAAGCTGATTCACCTTGTAAAAGCAGTATTATTTAAAAGGGGTTTGCTCCTCTCTCATCTCCATGCTGAAAAGAGGACTAAAACTTTACTAGCTAGGCAGAGTTGTCTTTGGTTGCAGGAGTGGGTATAATCGCCCCTTGAGCCTTCATCCTACCTGTCCTTTACAGTCTTTTTTAAGCACTTAGGCCTGTCCATATCTGTTCCTAAATGATCATATATAAGCACAGAATTTAAGACTGTAATTGTAAAATGTAAAATCCATCCCCCCCCCCCATTAATCTGAAATGAAACCATGCCCTCAAATAGAGTGATTGTGTTTCAGCATTGAAATGCTGAACAGTTTTAAAGAAAGGAAACTCGTGGCAGAGCAGGTTTGTGTGCTGCCAGCAGCTGGGGTCTGAGAAGATGCTCACTGTTGGGCTGTTGACTGCTTCTCCTCTGAAGTGGCTGGAGATTTTCACTGTTGCATCTAAAAGATTAAAGCTACTCTTAACGTTGAGTTTTGGTGAGTACGTGGGAGGCTATTTGAATTTTTTCCCTGAAGACAGTAGTTCAAATACTCCTGCTGGAATGGGAATTGGTCCCCTTTTAACTCACGCTGTTATTTGTTGCCCTCTGATTGAAGAGTAAGATGGTAAATATTGCTCATCCCAGCAGGCAGCTGGAAGGCAGACAAGAAGAGCAGCTTTGCTAAACTGCCAAGGATTTCGGCCTGAGGAATGAGGAGCCAGTTGGCAAAGCCCAAATGATTTGGGCTGATCTTTGCACTTACTTGTTTGCAAAAGTTGATATGTTCTGAATTGAGGGATGGATTGCAGGAGGGCCCATGTTAAATCCCTATGTTAGGCAGGAACAGGCTATCACAGCTGTGTGAAACCCTCTCACTGGAGGCTGGCACGGTGACTGGCAGCTGTGTTATTAAGTGGGATTGAAAAACTCAGCAAAGAAAAAACATAAAGAACGAAATACCGTGTGCAACATATCAGCTATCCTTTTATAGAGACATCTCTGGTTTTCCACAGTTGGGTGGGATATGGGAGTAACTGGTTGTGTGATTTGACATGATGTCGCAATGTTTCCAGTGGCAGTTTTCATTGCGTGAGGCTGTGAGCTCTGGGAGGCACAGAACTATAAATAAAAGGAAAAGTGGAAACAAAGACTTCATTTTTCTTGCTAGTGTGTAGCACCAGCATGGGGAGAAATAATCTGGTGAATTAAAAGGAAAGGAGAAGAAATATTTTTTCCCTCCAGGGTTGCTGGTTCACAGTAGATAGTTGTAATTTTGAATCGTTTTAGTGTCACCCTGACCATATCCTCTAGAAACCTTTTTTTGTTTTGGCAATGGTTTAAATCGTGCCTATCTCACTGGGTTAACTAAATTGTCAATGTGTTGTTTATAACGTTTTGTATCATTTTTGTAACAGTAAGTTTTTGTAACTGTTTCCATGTAATGCTTATTTTTTCGAAGGATTATTCAAGCCACTTATTTTAAGCTTTGTGTTCCCTCTTTATGTATGTCTGAGAGTTAGGTTTGATTGCCAAAGTATATTTCAATATGTAGGAGTTCTAAAGTAGTTCAAAATTTTGCACTTTTGCAGCTGCCACTTTCTTGTAATCTTTGGATACTTTTGTGTTTTATTACTAGTATCTTTACTACTCCTGGGCAAATAACTGTAGTCAAGGAAAATGTTAGTAGTCTGTATTTCTGACTGTGAAAATGACATTCTTGTATAGTTGTTGAAGAGGTTGAGTCCTTTTTACTTTAGACTCTTAAGTTGAAATTATTCTTTTCAGGTACTTTTTCAAAGAAATTTTCAAAGAAACATGCTTTACCTCAGTGCACGTGGGGATTGGTTACAGAAAGAAGTTCGGTCTCTGCTAACATTCAGCTGCACAGGTGTGTTACCAAAGCGAGAGGTCTGCCTTTGTTCCTCAGTGTCTGTGTATCAGAAGAAGCAATAGCAACAGTGAGAGTATGTTGGGAAAACTATTAGTATAGATAAGGATTATGTCTCTCCTAAATAAATTCAGGTTTTCTAAGGAAAGGTGTGAGTATACGAAGATCACATATAGACTGCTTTGAGATGGGTGGGGGTGCAGCCCCTTTTCCATTACAAATGCATGATGAAATGCTGATGAAGACATGGGAGCAATGAGAGAGAATAGATAATGAGGAAAAATAGAAATATTCTTAAATTTTGTATTTAATGTGGTATTTAATTGCGTGTACAACTAGTTCACTAACTACTTTTGGTAAGTTTATGGGTAAAAACTCAGATTACATTGAAGTACAACATGAATATTTGTCTTTGGACATTCTCCCAAGTCCTAATGATTTCCTTTTAATTTTTTTTTTCCCCTTGAACTGAAATAGTGAATATGTTCTCTTTTAAAGACCAGAACAAAAGTGGCAGGAAAAAGTAAGGCAATAATGAGTTGCAAAGTGTTACAAAAGGATGAATGACATTCCTAAGGGAAACAGAGTAGGAGGGCAGGGCAAAGGTCGTTTAAACGCTGGACAGTAGCAGCTATTGTCTGCTGGGAAAAATGAGGGCCAACAAAAAAGCATATTTCTTCTCAAGAGCCTGTATTGCCTGCAACAAATATTCAGAGAAAACAAAACAAAATCTAACCTTCAGCATTCTCCAAAATGCTTACTTCTAAGACTCAAAGCCTTTAATGCATCTGCAAAAAAGAAGGCTACTCCCAAGGAAATCAGATGTATTTTGACTGTGTATGTTTGTTTATCTAATATATTCAACTACACATTTTGAGGCATCATAAGGAAAACTTGTAATATGGTTAAATATTCACTTTTTTATTCTTCAGTGTCCAAAACATACTTCATATTTAAATAACACAGTAGGTCATTATTGCTGAAAGCTGCTGTTCTGCTTTTACTGTCAAGCTGCTAATGAACTAGCGTGTGCCAAAATATGAATGGATGATAGCACTCATTCACCCAGAAAAGAATACTCTGTCTGGCTTCTGGTAACACTGACTAACTAAACTGTAACCTTACATTTCTTATTTGTTTTAAGAAACAGAAGAATGAGATTTTTTTTGTGGTTGTTGTTATGGGTGTGATAAAATGCAGAAAATCTGCCATAGTAGGGATGCTGACTACCAATGTAATAAACAGCTCCTAAGAGGAGCCTGTGTGCGTTGCCATAAGTGTAAGTGTTTGTGTGACCGTTTTTAAATCATCACTTGTGATTTTAAAAAGCATTTTGCAAGCTATAATAGCATAGTCATTAACAGTGCATTAAATAATTTGGAAGTACTGATTAGTTTTTCTTGGATTTCCTGGCATAATTCATGAGGTTTTCTGAGTAACTGGAGTCCCACTGCACATCTGGAGTCAGCTGATTACTAATTCATAGATCTTTTGAAATGCTAATATAAAAACGGTATATAGAAAATAGCTAGGCTGATAGACATTAGCTTTTCCATTTCCAGTTGCCTGCCTCACGTACTGTAATCCAAACTGTGAGTCAGGCTTCAAAATACTCTGTCAGAATGAGAAAGTATTTAGCACAATGAATTTAAATGGTGCATTTAATGGTTTGGAAGGTTTTTTCTAATGTTAATTGCAGTAGTTTTCTGGAGTTTGTTGATTATTCAACACTGGAAAATGCATTTGCGGAATATAGTTTTTCAATTATATTTGCTTTTAAGTAGGTTGTGGAGGATGACAGGAGAGATGTGCACATTCACTTTTTATAGCTATTATTCTTTTTGACAGATAGGAAGTGGCCACAGTTAAAGGCTTTAAGTCTTTGTGCTTAGACTTTAAAGTTTAGGTTGCACCTGAGTTTTTTACTGTTGAAAGTACAATGCTGGTATGTATGCCCGGTCACAGTATTTGAATCAAGTCTCAGTTGCTCACACGAGGAAGTGGAGCTCAGTCCATCTTGAGGAAGGAACGAGTGAGACTGTCTGGGAAGGGGCAGCTAGAAAATAATCCCCAAAATGTTTTCCATTGAGTAAAATTTGCATATTGCAGCTGGTTTCTCCGGGGCCAGATGTGTTTATATGAGATTATCTATAGCTAACTAAAAATAAAAGTCTAAGGAGAGAACAGATGTTGTAGGTCTTAAAGCAAGGGACATTTGATATGTGCTCATGGAATATAAATGATGCTTAGTCCTAAAAACTTGTGTTTGAGTTGCTTTATTCCTACAATTGCTTGTAAGCCTTCTTTTCTCCTTCTCCAAGGTATTTAAGTGGTAGTTTAGTTGATCCACTCAGGTAGGCAGGGCCACAAAACTGCTGTGAACCAGAAGTGCAAGGAAGGGACTGGTGTTTTTTTTTCCTACAAAAGCCAATACTTTAATCTCTTTCCATTGTTGAAGAAGATTGAGTTTAATAGCTTGCATTTGACAACCACAGTGCAAAGCTTGATATGGCAATGTTACTTTTTGTGGTCCCCATCAATATACTGTCTCAAGCATTCTCGATAAATTTGCTGTCCTTATCTGTTTTTGCTTGTGAGTGTTTGGAAAGCAAAAGTGTTCCTCCTGTTTACATACAGGTAGGGCATCATTTGGTCTCTTGGTGGCTAGCTGAGTATTTCAGGTGTTCTATCCGAATTAGTGATTGCATGACGCCTTTCTTTTCCCCGGATTTCTTAGTCATTTCAATATTAACTCATAACATGTTATCCAGTCACAAGTCTGCAGGAGTTTCCTATATGGAAAAGTGCATGTTTGTTTGTGTGTTTTACCATGTTGATGTTTGCCATCACTGGTACCCTATTGTGTGAGTCTTTGAAGTACAAAACTGACTGTTCTGTATTTTGGAAAGGAAAGCTGGAGAGAAAGGAGCAAAGCAAGTCTCTGCTAGAGGGAATGAGGACTTCAGGTCGTTAACTTTTTGTCTCTGGCTGTAAAATGGAAGTTACACCACTCCATCTCATTGAAGCAATTTTGAATATTTATCCTTTTGTTTAATTTAATTAAAACTTTAGTAAGGGAAACTGAAAATTGAGTGTTCTGTGTTAGTCAAATGAGTAAGACATGGAGACTTATGATCACTGATTAATGATAAGGAAACAGTGTAATGGAGTCTCTTTTCTAGAAAGTTAAAACAGTGATCATATAATTAGAGACTGTGTTATTATAGGGGGACAATGTGAAGTTCTGCAGAATTCTCGGAATTTACTGACTTGGGGAATTTGAGTATGTAATATTACTGGCTTCTAATCTAAACTGTGCTTGAAAGGGAGAGACAGTAGAACTACCTTGTGCCACAATGTAAGTTGGTTCCAGTAATGAAGTAATGAGAGCAGCTTTTCTGTATTGCTGGAGGGGTTGCTTTGTTGTTCAACTAAAACGCTTTTGTTCTTCAGATCCCCGTATGACACCAGTAGGTAAAATACAATCCCTGTGCTGTGTGTTTTTTTCCTCTATCTTAAAGAGAGAGGGCTTTTTTGGGATTGTTAGTTTTCCCTTGTTGCCTGAACAGATGAAGTTAAGCGTGATATCTTACAGATTTCTGTTGCGTGTTTTTATCCCTTTGGCAAAAAGGGAGTGTGGGGGGGGAAGATACTGAGATGATCTGTGGGATGACATTTGTTGAGCTAGTCACTTGGCTGTCAGAAATTGGGGGTCTTACCAGTCCAGTTTATGAAAATTATGAAACCTTTGCCTGATTTTTGAGTCTGAAACCAAGGCAAAATACTAACACTTCCTGAAGCTAGTGAGAGAAGTTGTCTTTAGATTCAAATCCTAATTTTAGTTGAAATATGTCTTATCAATACTCTTAAATATAAAACCAGTGTTGTTCTTCCTCAAAGACTGCAAGAGAGCAGGTTGAAGTTTATGGAGAGCAGAAGATAAAATGGAAGACAGGAGAAGCATAAAATTCTTAACCTGTAAAGTATTTAACTATGCCAGGGGTGACCAGTTGTAGCAAAGACATGAAGGGGGAGCGAGTTTGGCAAGTCCTTGCAGTCACAGTGATAGTACAGATACTTAAATAGAGGTAGAGATAAATATAATTTTTTATCTACTAAGCACCAAACAACCACACAAGAAGAATCTTGTTGCTTGAAATAATTTGTGGAGTTCTAAAACTCTTCGAAAAGTGCAGATTTCTTCAATTTCTAATGTTAAAAGGTGAAATTTCATTTCTCTATTTCTACGTTCAGATTTTCAAGCCAATTTTTTATATTATAACCTCTGTGCATGCATAAATATATAAAAACCCAACAAAAGCCCCCAAGGTAAACTGTCTATATAGAGGTAGAGCTGTTACGTTTTATTTTATACAGTCCGAATATATTAAGACTTGTTCTAATTTTTTTTTTGACTTTATATTTTACTGATACAATCTCAGAGGACTAAACTTGAGAAATTATGTTAGCATTCTATATAGGAGCATAATTTAATTTGTGTATACAGTAAAAAAAAGGCTCAGCATTTCAACTTTGAGTTGTTACTTACTGGGCTATCTTGGGCATCAGAATCTCATCTATGGAGAAAAAAGCTAACTTCCAGAAGGTCTTTGAGTTGAACCTTTGTTAATGCCATATGAAACACAAAGATGTATCATTACAATGACCTTTGGGGGTGATGTAATGGGAGAATAATCTCTCTATGGTGGTGTAAAAAGAGTAGTTTACTACATTCTGTGTTCCAAAACATCAGCTTAATTTCTGGAAAATCTGAAATTTGTCTTGTTGATGAACCAGTAAATTATCATGTCTTTGAAGAGAAACCAGGCTGGGATCCTTTGCCTTCCTGTTTTTGATGTGAGATCTTTCTCTAGAGGGGCATTTTGAGTGCAGGAAACAGTCCATCGTTGTAGAAGACTTTAAGTGTGTCATGTAGGTAAGATTTTCTGTGTTTTTCTGTGTTTGTTCTTGGATTTCATTGGTGTGATAAGACATGATGTTTCAGAAACCATTACAGCCTGTCTGGTATTTTTAGGACGCCAGCCTGCTTCACTGACTGTGAAGCCGCACTGATGTAATTGCAAGTAACAGTTCAGAAGAAGCAGTAAATTATTTCAGGTGAATGACTGACAAATTTGAAATCTTTAGCTTACAGCTTGAGAACACAAAGCAATCTAAAGTCCAATATGATGTCGTTTGTACCAGAAGCTGTTAAGGTGAGCTTATACTTGGGAGTATGTGAGTAGTCCTGGTCCTTACTAAGAGCCAGCTAAATGATGAGTTGCTCCTAGTTTTTCTGATCTGCAGGTGTTGAGGCTCCCTGGTGCTCTGAGCAGCCTATCAGAAGTCCTTATGCTCAGTGGTCACCTAGTAACATGTTTCACAAACTGAGACGTGCTTTATTGAGGATAGGATAGGATAGGATAGGTGTGGTTTTCCCCTTTGGAGGGAAGTGTAGCAGTCACTGCTCAAGGACCCACAGGGTAGCTGCAGTCTGGATTTTGATGGCTGTCTTACACAGTTGGGTCTGCCTGTTACTGTCCTCTCAGCTAGGAGCTTTTTTATTAGGAAGTCTGGATTTGTAACTCCCTATCAAGGAATGTAATTTTATTTAACAAAGAGAATATAAGATAATGGACATTTGTCAGTAAAAGAAGTGGTTGGTCTGTGTGGGCTGATCTGGAAGTGCAGGTAGAGAACTTTCTTCCCTAGAAAGACCAGGTGAATCCTGTTATCTCAGTTTGTGTGGTGCTGAAGCTGTGGTTATACTGTAATTGTTAGTTTGGTACCCTGCCTGTATGTTTGCTTTCTAGCAATTTTCCCTTTACTGGCTGATTGGTCTTTGTTCAACACGTTGAATATCCGCTAATGATAAACTGCAACAGTCAAACCACTGAACCTAAGTGAAGGAAAAGACTGATCCTGTTCCTTTGTTTCTTTGGCTGGGAAAGAGTAGAAGGCCACTTACCTTATTTCTCCAATTTGTGCACATGTAACTTTCTTGAAAGGCATTTCAACTTTAAGTCTCCTCTTTTTAAGAAGGTTGCTTACTTTCATTAGATTAAGATTTAGGCCTGTACCAATACTGGAGTGACCTGTGATGCCTCTTCATGTCCTCTGTGTTAGCTGGTCCCACAGTGTTTGGGGTTTGCCAGTGTCCCTTATCACTCTTATGTCCCCTAGCAGCCATCTGGAACAGGGATGCTTGGAGCTGGTGTCAGATTATCCATGTGCTCAGTGAGCAGCCAGCAGCCGCAGAGAACCAGGCGGAGGATGGCACTAATGTGGCACTCTGCCTTTTTTTGTGCCTGCTTGTTTTAATGCAGCTTGATAGAGAGAGGAGTGGAGCTGGCCAAGACCGCAGGGATTCCTTTTCAGATGTAACCAAGCTAAAAATTGCCTTTGGCTCCATAACAGACACGGAACATTTCATACAAATCAGATTTTTTTTCTCTAAAGTCATATCGAATCTTGGAATTTTCATCCACATTTATTACGTTTATATTCTAGCTCATGTTTAGAGCAGATGTTAACAATAACTGTTGCCATTGAGAACAGGATTCCAAAGTTTGTGTGGCTTTTTTATTGTTGTCTTTAATATTTTAAAAGAAAATCAATTGTGTGCTTTTAAAATACATGTTGTTTTGTAATGATGACAATGCTGATTTCTAAAATGCAGCTCTTCCTGGTATGTTTTTATGCTACACTCTTCTGTACAGTGTTCAAAGACTCAAGTTGAATTTAAAAAAAAATTTGAGTGTGGGTAATTTTAGGGACAATATTAGAGATATAGGTAAAGGAAATTTAGGAAACCAAGCTGTACTACGTTTTACAAATCTGGAGAAGCTTTTACTTGTAACTAGTTAGCAGTGTATTTACAAGGGCAGTTTAAGACAGTGCTTTGTTTACTTGCACCACACAATGTAAGTACATTTCTATAAATGTCTTTTTTTTTTTTTTTATTTTTATTTTAAGGAAGGGAGAGGAGAGGCAATGTCTGACGTTTCATAATATCTAAATTATTTAATTGGAAAATCCAGCAGTCAAACCTTATGTTACCAAACTATTGCACAGTATAGCTCTGCAGAAACAAATGGGAAGATGTATTAAGCACTCCCAGCTGAAAGCTTGAAAACTACAAAAAAAGTGTGATGCAGGGGACACAGGAGATACTCTCTTGCCATTTTTATGTAGAGCTGATTGTTTACTGTTTATCTGAAAGTTTAAATTAAATATAAGCTGCTAATGTAGACTTAAAAACTGAAAGGAAATTAAATTTGAACACTTGAATAATGAGATGATATGTTTTATTTCCTTTAGGCAATGTAATAAATTTGCAATGTATGTTGCCTGATGTGTGGATGATAAATGAGGTTTGCAGAAGTGTGTGCACGTACACAGTAGAATGCTTAGGAGCACCATGGTGTTATACCAATTTTTTCTGAAGGGTAGAATTTTGTTTGTACTGTGAGATGATCATGTTCGTGTCTAACCAAAATGGAGATGTGTTACAAGGAAAGTACCCTGATATATGCCACAAGAGACTTTACTTGATGTTCCCCAAAAGTGTAAATACAAAATGAAGACCTGCTTGAAACCCCCTGTTCGGGGTATTTTTTCTAGCTAGACCTTTTGTATTCTTAATTTTTTTAACATTGCCAGGAATTTATGATACATAATCAACATAATATTAAAGAAATTTCTTCTGGTTATTTGTATTTCAATTGATGTTTTGGAAAAAGAACTGTAATAGCCTTGTGTTTGCATCTTAAGTTGTGTTTAAATAGAGAATCTGTGGCTTTTTTTTTTTTGTGTTTAGATTTCCTCCTCAGTCTGCAAAGTTTTCAGGTTGAATCCAGGGAATTGAAAAAAGTGGAAAGTCTTACAGTTTTAGTAAATAAGGACTTCTGCTACAATCAGTCTCACAGAAAGTTATTCCTTTGGCCTTTCCTTCCTAAATTATATACAGACCATTAAGGGATCCAGAGAAGACTTCAGACAAGCTTACTAATAGGGAAGATTTGAGTTGCCTGTAGAGGAGACAAATCTTTGAAAGGTTATTTTCCTGGTTTCTTCTTGCACTTCAAGTCTCATAAATAATGTTAAAGACTACTTAGTCTTTGTTTCCAGCAACTCAAAACATTCAGGATGGTAGGGGGAGGCCTTACAAACTCAGGTTTAAAGAAAAGAAAAATGTCAAGATTGCAGGTAGCCTTAATTTAATTTCCACATTTTGAGACCTTTTTTTTTTCCAGAGCTAGAAGAGTTAAAATTTATTTGTGAATACATTAGGGAGTATGTTTAAGTAACTGCAAAGTGTAGAGTTTTGAAATAAATACCAAAATCAGAAGACTTGTCACAGAAACTGGAATTATGTGACTGAATTATGAAAGCACATGAAAATTGGCGCAAGTGTATTTCATACTCCATTTCTGTGTAAATTTTGCAGAGCTGCAGAACTTGTGTTCACGTGACTTGATTCCTCTTTGATATTGAGGAGATCTTACTTTGTGTGGTGCAGAAGCATTAATGGTATCATTAATGTAACCATTCTAATTTGGCAAATCCCAGATTTCCAAATACCTTCTTGGATTCTGCTTCCGGTATAGGGAATATTGAAAATAGATTTTTTTTCTCTGAAAGTATCTGCAGATAAATGTAAAATATATCTTGTTGTATTGGAAGGGTTTTTAATGCATTTAGGAATAGCACTTCACAGGCTCTATATATGTATTCTTACAGTCTGGATGCTGTCATCCAGGATTCATAACTTACAGAGATGATGAAACAGGATCAGTGTGACTTTGTACTTGGGTAAACTTAATCTATTGGGAAAGGCGAGAAGAGCTTAAATAGTATTAGAAGAAGAAGAAGAGAGCAAAGAGAAAGATTATATGTAATTAGTTATCAACTCTGGAAATAAATTTTTTAAAAAGCTTAAAAAAGGAAATGAAATATTTGTTGCTTAAGCTTTTAAAGTGATATCAATGAAGAAGTGTCTCAAACTGAAATTTTTCACTAAATCAATCTTATTCTGAAGATCTTATGCAGGTTGTATTAACATAATATTTGTTTCTAAAATATAGATGTTTTATTTTAATTTATTGAAACTTATAAATTATTACTGAAGTATAATTTCTTAGTCCAGGAGTCCAGTAATTTTGGGCTGTCATAATAAAGTTCAAGACAAAATATTGGTTGCTTATAAAAAAACCCCAGTTTGTTCAATATAAGCACCCCCTGATGTTTGGTGATTCAAAAAGGGCTACTTTCCCAAAGCTTAAAAAAAAAAAATAGCAGAAATAGTTTCCTATAGCAAGTGGCAGAATGAAGGAATAGCAAAATGAATGCAAATGGTAGCTTTTTGTAACCAGAAGAGTGATACTAAATAACAGACTAATTACCGTGAGTACGCAAATGCATGAAGAAACATCTAAATCTTTGTAGCATGGGATGCCTGTGAAAATCTACTGGTGGATAAATTGTTTGTCTGTCAGTGTTTTCAGTTAAAGACTTGGTGCCTTTCTGGGAGAAGTGTTCTGCATCACAGGCTTAATGGGCTCTTTAGAAACAACCTTACATACTGGCTTTCAGGCAGTGCAGGGACAGACTTACGAGTCAGCTCTGTTGAAGGCAGCAGATTTTGGACAGAATGTCGTGATATACATTGGTATTTCTATACGATACTTTCCAAAACTGTGTCTAGGATCGCATCAAATCCTAAACCTCAGCCATCCTGAAAAGAGAGAGCAGAGTTGAGTGAATAGAGAAAAACTGGAATGTCAAGAAAATTTGACAGGAAGGTTAGTTAGGAGAGCCATGGAGGAGGGGTGTTGCTTGCAAGATAATTTGTTTCATTTTGAGAACAAGTCAGTGGTTGAAGAGTATTTACCTTGCAGGGTCACTGAAAGTGTGTGATGGAAGCGTGTACAATGACCTAATATGAGTGTTGTTTCACCATATGCAGGTTTTTTACCTACAGGAATAAATATTCAGGGCCTTTTTCAGGTCCATATTTCTGTGTCAGCACCAATTCTCGCAGCCGTGTGGAGTGGCACAGTTACAAAGCTGAGGGCTGGGTTCATGTCATTGTGTTTTGTAGGGCTTTTACTGTATATTTGTGTTTCTTTTAAGAGTAGTTGATCAGTTTGAGTCTGTATAAATAAACTACAGTTTCATACAAGAGCTGAGCAAAACCAACTCTGGTAGCAGTGGGCCTTAAGGTGGAAGCTGTCCTACCATGGTGACAAAAAGACGTGGAGTTTCACTTTCTTTGAGAGTTCTGCACCAGGAGTTGTCTTCCATCAGGCCTTAGTGGAGTCTGAGTCAGAGAACTCTGAAGCCGGATGACTGAATTCTGCCTTCCAAATACATCTCAACCAGTTGAGTAGCGTGAATAGTTAAGAGAGGGAATTAAGGAGCTGTCAGCCTTTCATTATCCTATCTGATTCTTAACTCTTGGCTTCAGAGCAGTGCTTTCCCATAATAATGCATTATGGTTGCACTTGCTTAATTAAAATACTTTTTATTTAAATGAGAAAGTTGTACATCTTGTAAGCTGTTCTTGAGTATTTATTTATAGAACATAATTATTCTGTGCATTCCCTGTTAATGTGAGTAGATGGTTATTAATTTGCGTACTGCGGAGTCTCAAAGACAGGAAGCCCTTGTACAGTGGAAGAATATCATGGAATTAACTTCCATGGAATGAACTTTTAATGAGATTAACCTGGCTGGAGTGAGAACTGCGTTAATTATTTCAAAGAAAGCAATGAGATCATGGCATGTATCACATTTTACAACCAAAGGACTAAAAACTTCTTTAGGCTGGGAAAACTTTGGCTGGATCTATATTAGCAAGTAATCTGCAGTAGGAATGGATCCATAGAAGAAAAACAGTGGATGCTGAGGACTTGGTGGCCGCAGCCTGTATTTCTTCAGAGGTAATACTTTGAGTGAATCCTACTCTGATTCCAGGGAATGTTTGGATGAGTAGTCCACTGTTGGAGCACACCTTCCATTTTAGTTTCATCAAAAAGCAGTGTAGTTCATATATGTTACATTAAGCCTGCTCCAAAATGAAAAAAAGAGAAGCATACCAGAATATGCTGCTTACTAAATATTTTCATTCATATAGCTATTTGATTAAAATCATTATATAGAAGCATATGTTTTCATTTATGGCATGAACACATAAATGAAAACTATGAGCAGATCTGAAACAGTTCATAGTATAAAGTATAAATAATCCTTCTTTACTGTGGAAGTAAAATGGTCATTTTTCTTGAACCAGATAAAAGAATGCATTCTTTCTTTTGTGTTTGTATCATAGAAAAATGGAAAAAAAGTTTACTTTCCTTAACTTTTCCAAATACTTGAGAGTAAAAAAGAAAACAACCCTTGTATAAACTTGTTTTTTCATAGATACAGAGTCCTGTAAATTGTGGTATAAGTCCATGAGATACTTCAGATGTTGTTTTACAAAATGACTGCAAAGTTCTCATAACATTCAGAGAGATGAAGGGCTTTCAGTAAAATGCATATGACAATAGAGTAGAATTGCTATTAAATTGTTGCTTGGAGTAGAAAGGATATGTATTTTGAAATAGAGGACTGCTTTCAAGAAACTGCTTTTTGCAAGAAAGACTCAAGACTTTGTAAGACTCAAAGATTGCAATTTATAGCCAGTGTCTACCAAATACAAAAAAAAGATGGTGGAAGATTTCCGAATGAAAACATATGTAAACATAGAAATTTAATCTGTGTTATGACAGCATAGTAATGATCAACCTGTTAGTTTCAGATTTCCTCTTCTTTCTACAGTGAATGCAGACACAGTAGCTGAAGGACCATTCATTTAACTGTTTATAGTTTCTACGTCACAGTGCAATCTCTTCTGTTTGTTGGAACCAGCTAATAATAAAATGGTAACAGTGCAAGTGGACTAGAGGAGCAGAACTGGTGTAAGCAAAGTCAGACTAACTATGACCTCCTTGGGCCCAATTTCTGATACTTTTTCTGCAGTAAAAGACTGAGAGGTGAACAGGTTATCCTTGCAATGTAAGCCTGCTATTGCCTAGCATTTTTAACCCTTGCTCACCTGTCATGCTCAAAACCACAACAAACCTTTTGAAGAAACAATTGCATTGAAAAGCAAAATGGAAAATCCTTTCCTGTCTATCCTGAATTACCTAGTTATACTTTGTGTATTGCTTATGCAACTCTCCCTGCCTTTGACAGTGGAGTTGAAGTACTGAGAGATTTTGCTTCGTTTGAGCTGATAGTTTTTGTAAGAATTAGGCACTCCTGTACAGTGAAGGACAGTCTAGGCTTGAGCAACTTGGGAGAAAACTTGGCCAAGGTGTGCTGGAGTTCATCATCTTGCTTCTTTACTAGCTGCCATGTAAAACCAGTGGCAACTTTCAATGGAATAAGGGGCTAATTAAGGTGAACACATGGAATAGGGTTTTCTGCACTACTTACAGTGAAGTAGTCCCATATTGCTGGGAATGTGTAAGGCCGGGCCCCAGGAGAGCCAATTCATCTCCAGGGAGGGAGAGCAGGGGCGGTGGGATAGGCTTGCAGAACGGCTCACGGGCTGAGTGCAGAGCTCCTCACTGAGCTCCCCTGCAGAAAGGAAGCATGGTGAAGGTGGAAGTGGGGATGAAGGGTGCTGAAGGAATTAAGAAACACCGAGCATGTAGGTACAGAATGAAAAAGCCAGGTCTCAGGAAGGGCTTGTAAAGGTAGAGTGACAGCAGACGGGGGCGTGGTCATGCAAAGTTATGTACCAGTTCAGACATCATAACTCAAGACATGCAGTTTGGGTTTTTATACTAAGAGTTCTCTGCTAAAATAGGTTCATTTGAACAGTATGAAATGTGAAGTGTAATCCTTTCTGTAGGCACTGTGTGTTCAAGCCTGTTCGAGTAGCACTAAACTGAGCAGAAGGCTTGTTTGCTGCTTGCCTACTTTTACAGACTGGACGAAATAACCAGGAAGTGCACACTCCAGCTTGTCACTGCACAAGAGATAAATGTTAATGTAGCATTCTTCTGGCTCTTTTGTTATAGTAAAAAGCATACAGGAACTTTATCTTTAAAAAAGATGCATAATTTCAGCTAGGATTCTTTGCCTTTTCAAAATGCTGACCAGCTGCTTCGAGTAGAGTACCATAAAAATCCTTTGCTTTGAAGCATGAAAAATTTGAAAGATGAGTAAGAATAAATAGCAAATAGAGTTTATTATTTACTCTGGGCATGCAGTGGACATATATTTGTGTATGCTACAGTGACAGGTAAGATTAGCACCTTTTCTTTTCTGCAATAGGCAAAAAGCTGTTTGAAGTCAGGATATTAAAGGAATCAAATTGATTCCAAATGAATTTCAAGAGAGTGAGGGGGTTTTAAGAGAAAGAGGACGTGATACCAGTCCTAAATCAGGCTTAGTGAAAGTCCCTCCAGTTTCTGGCAACAAAAGTTTGCAGGGAATACCTGAGAAGGATGTGTGATGGTGATTTTGGGTTCATTCAGAAGGTTGAATAAGCACCTGAACATTTACAAAATAGTGGAAGTGATGGTAAATAAACCTAAAAACACTCTCTCAGAAGGTGATGGAATGCCAGATGCTATCTCAGAATTGTAAAATCAAATTCAGACAGGAGAGATGCCTGTGGTTAGTCTCATTTTAAATACCATTAACAAGGGCTGTTGTAATTTTAGAACTTGTACTGTTTTGGTGGGGAACAAATTAACACTTGATCATAGTGGAAAGCAAAGCATGCTCAGATAAAAAGTCAGCCTGTCAACCTTGATAGGTTTTCATCAAAAAATGCAGCAACCTCTTAATTTGCAGCTCTGTGTTTTCCCATTGCCCAAGTTTTGGCAGCAAAATATTTGAGAGATTAAAGGAACATTTCTTCGTGCTGATCTCACCAAGAATTATCTCACCAAGTCACTCCCTCATTCAGAGTCATTTGCTCTCTTTTCTCCTCCTATATCATGTTATAACTCCTCACCTTCAAAGCTCAGTAAGATTTTGCTTTTAGCAATCTCATTTCTCATTTATTCTTTTCAGATTTTTTTCAGTCTGTCTTCTCATCTGGAATTCCCTCACCTTTTCTTGGTGCAAGAATTAAACATATTCATTTGCACATCACATTGAGGAAAGCTTCTTTATGTTCATTTTCAAAGTGTAAAAACCTTTAGAAAAGAGCATTACTCTTAAATTTTTACATTGTTGGTAAACCCCCTGGAACTTTTGAAGCTCGTGTTAAAATATCAGCTCCCTGAAGTAAGGACAAGGGCCTCCTGTGTCCCAGTGATTTGCTGAGAAACCAAATGTTCCAATCTTGTACACTAGGTAGGTAAACATGGTTTTTTTCTTTTAAAGTAAGCAAGCAGAATGTGTTTTGTGAAGTGATTTGTAAGGTGCTGTTGTGAAGTTCCGTTTGTGAGAGGATTTGATATGCGGTCAGTAAAATGCATCTGCTTTTCCAATGTTGATGACTTGTGTTTAATGCAAAAAATGAAAGGAGATACTGTATTCTGATTAGCCATGAGAAGACTGGCAGATGACATAGTTCAATTTGTTACCACTACTCCAGCATAGCACAGCCTGGTAGTACAGCATTAATCATGGAATCTTTTCTAGGTGTTAGCAATGCCCTATGGGTTTATGTAGATTCCCTTGTATTTCTTTCTAATGTGGTGAGGTTTTGTGTTAATGTATTTTAAAAAAAGACTGTATTAAACCAAAAGGAGATGTTTCTAAGCATTGCAAGATGATTCCTTTCTCTGAGATTGCTGTTTACTGTATCTTTATCTACTACATATGGTACAGAAATCTCACCAACTGTTGTGTATGGTATGTCTGCCCCACTGACTGTGTAGATTACAGCAAGATGTTTTTTGGATGTTTTGGTGAATTAAATTTTTTTCTTCCTTTCTGGTGACTCATGGAAGTTGTTACAAAGTTAGTAGGACAGATTTGGAATTATAACAGTTGTAGTTATTGATGCTTTATTTGTGGAAGTGTGTATAAAGGTCTGTGGTCTCTAGCTGCCTCCCATTAAGCCAACGGGAAAGAAGACCATTCTGAGTTCATGTGAAAAATTCTGTTTGTTCTGGAATTGGAGCTCAGAACGGCACATAACTTGTTTGGGAATTAATTATTTAGCTGTTTAAGCAATTGCATTTGTGGCTTTTGACAGCAAAAATGAACTCTTAATCACTGTATTAGAAGGGTAAGTATGCATTTAGGCAGTGGCAAAAGAATGCCAAAGATGTGTAATTTCCAGTTTATGTGGGAACTACAATGAAGAGTGAAAGGAAGGGCTATGTTTTAGCCATGTAAGAAGGAATTTAGGCACAGAGTTTAACACTGAGATGTGGCCTGTATTTTGGTAGTGGTCAGAGGGGTTTTTTCTCTTGTTTTGTGATTTTATGTTCATATAATAAGCAAAAAAACCAAGTGATATTTAAGAAATTATTGGCACCGGAAAGTTGTCACACTTCCTGTAACAGATTTTGGATCGGAATGAGTAGTTATGAAAGGCATTTACTAGATAACTGTGCAAAATGAGGCTTCTTGATAAACACAAAACTACTATCTTGCAATTAGGTATTTTGAACAATCGAATAGTTCTGTACTCTGTTCTGTACTCTGAGCTTCAGGGATATATATATCTTAGAAAAGTACTTGAGACATACTATTTCAAAGTCTTTTGCTAGGTCTTTGTCAGGCTCTTGACCTTCATATACTTTATCCTGATATTTTAAAATTTGTTTGCTTCTTTTCTCGCTACATTTTTCTGCTTGCTTTCTTCTTTTCTCCCCACCCCCCAAAAAAAAGACTATGTCTTACAATTATAAAGACACTTTTTTCAAGCCTGCTAGAAAAAAATAAAAGTACATTAATAGATCAGTAATCAACTGCATCTATTTTTCATTTTCCAAACTGCTTTTCAAAAAGGTGAAATTAATATCTAGGAGGTAATTTTCTGCAGTTTTATAGGGGTAGAGGAATTTGAAACAGAACTTTCCAAAGCACTTGGTGTTCACTATTTTTGTAACTCTGGATGTTCATGGGAGTTCTAATTATGAGAAATTGGATATGATTGGGAAACATTGGATATATTCTAACATCCCACACTGAGACTTCTTCAGGGCCATACAGAAGTTGGTGGCACTTCAGAGTAGGACTAGTAAGTCCCACTACGCAGTCTCAGAGTTGTAGATGTATCTTTGCCAAGAGGGGTGGATGTATGTCTTTTTTCTTCTTCTTGCAGTATGCAGTGTTCTTGTATTAGAAGCCATAGGTGATGTTACTTGAAAAGAGAATGCATTGGAAATTGCACTGCTCGGAGCATCTAAGTGCAAAGTGAACCTGTGCTGCATATTAACTTGATGTGCTAAAAGAGATTAGGAGGTCTATGCTGCTGTATGGTGGCACTGGGACAAGAAAAATCAGTGGTTTGATGGGGACATCAAATACCCATGGGTTGTAACATACCAAGAGAAGACCAATGGAGACAGTGGCGCTTTCAGTTGGAGCAGTGATGTTGGTGTAACAGCTTATAAGAGCAGATCTTTCAAACAAATCATTGCTTTTGGAAATAGCTATTTTACATAAACATCCTAGCTCTATGTAGTGCGCAGTTTAAGGTTTTGTTTAGATTCTTACAGGGATCTGGGGTTTTTCAAAGCAAAAATGTGTTGTAGTAAATGGTTAATCTAAAGGTTTTTAAAGATTCAGAATGGAATTGTTTGCTATGCAAATCAACAGCAATACAGACCTGCATTCTCTTCTGCATCTTGAAAGTTACCTTCTCAGCTTTTCCGGTGCAGAGCAGTTTTCTCATAATTCATTTTGTTTGCTTGTGGAAGAAGCAATCTTGAAGCTGTCAAGTGCATACAGTTGGAATATTTGGGGATATGCTGTGTGCAGGATATAATTATTTTCTCCTCCAGTTTCTCCTATTTTTTACTTACTTATTTTATTAATTTAGGAGTTTAGCTCAGTGGAAAGTGTTAAGAATTTTCTTTACCTAACAAACTTTGGGAAAGGAAGTAGCTGAGAACTTTGCATTTTGACTAGGCAAAGAAAAGAAGGTGGCATTCTGAAGACACATTTTTTTAATTTGAAAAAAAGTGTTTACAAAGACAGGTGTTACACAGAAAGGGACTGGGAGAAGTGCTTTGGAAGGCTTCGTAAATGTCCCTTCCTAACCTTCCATATTATTAGTGTGATTGCTTAGGCCTTAAGGCAACATTTTTAAATTCCTTTCATTCTCCTGTATTCCAGCTTCTAATTTCAAAACAACTTTGTGGGAGAGAGTTGCTCATACTTACATTAAACAACCTTATATTAATTTCTTAACATCAGACAAGAAAAAAAGCCAAAATGTTTTCTTCTAAAAGTTGTTAAGACAGAGGAAGCAAAAAGGGCTTTAATAAAATGGCTACTTTAAGTAGGTCATTGAGAATTTACCTCAAAAGAACACATAAGAATTGCTTACATGAATAAAGGAGCTACTCATCTGCTATAAAATATAGGTTTCTCTGAGTCTGTGCTGTGAAATTCTGCAAGTTACCGAGAACAAACTTAACTGGTAAAGTCCTCAAAAGAGTCAGACAAGGGGCTCTAGGAGCACTTGGTGTGACAACCTGCATTTGATGGCTGAAACCTTTAAAATTAGTAAAGAACATTCTGATATTTCATACACTGTTACATCTAGAGCTGCTGCTGGTGTTACTTATCATGTGCAAGCATTAGAGAAAATTTACCATATTCTGTAATAGTTAGCTAATCCTAGGGAAGCTTTGCAGGTCTACTAAAGAATTTTTAATTTCAGTTGAATTAAGCAATAGTAAAAATATAATCCCGTTTCTTCATTTATCGAGATCCTAAAGTTTTTATTGATTGCAGATATTCAACTTTTCCAAAAGTATAATAAATATGTTGGCTTGATTTTGTTTTTTATTGTGCACCCTGGTATTTTTCCTAAGGTAATCTTTCTTCAAAATGATGATTGTTATGTAGGTCATGGTTAAGTTACACATGGTTGGGTTTCAAACCTGGTCTCTTTGATCAGGGTAACCTGGCTAGCTGGTTTCCTCTTGATGCTAAACTTCTACTTTTATTAAAATCAAAAGCTGTACAGTGAGTAAAGATATTTGAATACAGCATTTCAAAACAAGTACAGATTTTGTACTGTTTTAAGTCAAATGTTAATGTTTGGTTATTTGCTTTATGTGGGTGGAGAAAAATGAGATTTAGTACAGCTGTATCATAGGAAACCAGTAGAAATGAATATACTTACCAACATTAATATTGCTCACTTCTTTAAACTAGTGAACTATTACACAAAAAACCCCAAACCCTAGTTTATTGTATTCAGTAGAGCAATAGCAATTTATATCAGATGTTACCAAAGGTTTGTTTTTATGGCTATTACAGTATACTGGCAACTTGATACAGCCTCCTGACATAAAAATATCTTACTTTTTTGTCATCCAGATAGCAGGAACCTCAGAGAAACTTTAACTAGAAATAAATTCATTTGTACTGATGACCTCTGCAGTCTTCTGAGATAGTTGTGATGGCAGAGGTATGTAAAGTTGATTACTCTGACAAGTTAGTGTTGGGTACAGATGAATAACACTCAAGTCAGCCTTTCTTTGCACAAATCTGACCTTGTTTGGGTTGTTCCTTAGATGAGAAAAGTAAATGCAGGGACATGCATTTACTGCAGGGAGCCAGCTTTTAACATTCTTCTTGGATTATGGAAACACTGTGTTCTGGAGCTCAAAAAAGAAGCAGGGAGATCTAGTGTCAAATGTCATTGCCTCTAGGTTGGTCTGTCCTACAAAACTGAGTATTTAATTTGTTCAGGCCAAAGCAATATACCTGTATCTTAACACAAGGAACACATTTCCTTCCTTTAGAAGGAAATCCTACTTAAGAAAACACATCTTTTAATATAAGCAGTTTAAAAAGGTCTTTGGCAAAGTATTTTCATATGCTTTATGTCTCAAAATACATGAAGAGTTAAATGCAAGCAGAGAAGGAACAAAGGAGGCTGAAACAAAGAAAATTGAATTACACAGATCAGGTGGCTATAAATTAAGACTTGAAACTACTTATTGGAGCCAGTGAGATGAAAGAGACACAAAAAAATGCAGATGCGAAAGGGGATGTTCTTGCATGCAGGACTGGACAGCTTAGTAAAGCCAAAGAAGGCAAGAAAGCGAAAATACACTTTAAAAAAAGTAATAGGAAGGATGCATTTGAAAGACTTGAATCAAGAAAACAATAATATGAAAAAGAATAGACCAGAAGATTAAAAGAAGCAATATTGTCCTTCAAAAGGTTTGAATGACTAGGAGTCTGAAGAGGAAATCTCAGTATACCTGTACCTACTGGAGAATGTACACAAAAAGAAATCACTTGACCCAAATCTGCCTTGCAAACAAGTTTTGGCTGCAAACATTTGCATTATGTTATCCTTATGTAAAGGCACCTTTCACTGGTAATCAAGTATGTCTTACAATACTGGTTCTTTGTGGGGCAAAAAAAAGTGTTGACTGAAAAAATCTACCTCTGTATCACTAGACTTACTGTACTTCCAATTGCTGTGTAATTTGAGATTATTTTGTGATAGTTTCTCATCTTGTCCTGGTCATTAATGTGACTCTTCGTTTGATTTAGGAACTGCATGGAAAGAAAATAAAAATGTAGGTGATGAAAAATCAATTTTCTGTCTTTCCTTGTAAGAAAGTTGCAAATAATGGATGTTTATTAAAGATCCTCTCGTGACATGGATACACTTCCAGTTTTTAGATTTTCTGCAAAGAAAGGCAGGCCTAAAAACTGCTGCTGAGGTATCTGAGCAGGCTGGATTTTTCTGGAAGCTGATAGAGTTTTGTTTGTCCATGTAGACAGTTTCAGAAAACTGTTTTTGTTTGTCTTGCTACCAACATTAGCAGTACCTCTATAAAAGGTACTACTTCCTGGCCTCTTGGAAACACTCAGTGTCTAAGAAGCTCAGACAGGTGAAACCAGCATAATTATTCTGGGTAAATTCAGCTGGCTCACGGGGAAGCCACTTCCCAATCTTGCAACCAGAGAACAGGGAATGCCTTGCTTGCCTGGAAAAGTGACAACCAGCAGCACCGTGTCTGGGAGGCTTCGAAAGAAACAGAGATGCAGATGATCTGGTATCTGTTCCATTCATTTCTTTGAGAGAGGATTTATTATTTTTTGCTACTTTAGCCTCTGCTGGTTCTTCAAGTGCAATAAGTACAGAATGAACACTGTTTTGTGCCAGCGTAAGCATATTTACATTTGGGCTTCTGCCACCGAAACTCCTTTTTACAGGAACTCAGATCTCGTGTTTCTGTTTGCGCATAAGTTTCTCTTGGCTTAAGCTTATGAAAAATACATACAGTTGCATATTGTCCATTACAAAAAAATAAAAGTAAAGTTTGAAATAAGGTGACTGAAAACAAAGTATAAATCCAAAGAGCAAAATGATGAGTTCCGTAGGTTTCTAAGACAAAATATCTGGGTTAGGGGAAGAAAACTGAGGAACCTGAGCCTCACATATATGAATGCATATGCATTTTTTCATATTCTTATTAAGCCATTTGTTTTGATGTCATCATGTGTTATTTTCTTTAAAGGAATCTGGCATGTGAAATGTATGTATATCCATGCCTTAGCTAAAAATGAATTTAAACAGTTTGTCTATCAGCAGTAGCATTAGAAATTCAGATATTTTTGCATAAGTATTTTGCATAAGGACAAAGGAAATAATTCTACAAACCTGTCGTGTGGAGTCTTTCTGAATTTTATATTTTAATTTCCTAAAATGGTTTTTGTCTGGTTTTTGTTGTTGTGGTTGTTGTTGTTGTTGCTTGCTTGAAGAGCTGGCAGGGTAAGTGGCAGCTATAAACTTAAGGGTAGGCTGCAAACTTTTTCTTCCAAAGCCTTTCTTTCATGTTTAGCCAAGTGAGAGACATGGAGTAAAATGTAAACTCTGGCTCGGCGTATCCTCATGGCCATCTCTCCTGGTGAGCAGCTGGAGGGGCAGAAGGGGGGCTGAAGCTGCCTAAGCACAAGGGCCTGGAAGGCGCTGGCCATGAGCCGCGGCTCCAGGTTGCTCAGAGAAGGAGGAATGTGAAGATGGTGCTTGAGGACTCTTGATCCTGTACCCCTGAAAGCAGCCCTCCCCATTGCACCAGCACTTTCTCACTTCATCCTCCCCCTGGGAGAGAAGGAAAAGTCATCCACTTCTCATCTCAGTCATTTAACTACTTCTCTTTAATCCCTGGCAGTCCAACCGGGAACTGTGTTTTGTTGAACTTTGTTTTATTTGGAATTATGGACTGGAACCATTTCTATTTAATGTGGGAAACAAGCTTTGCAGAAACTCAACCTATACACTGGGAAAGGAACTTCCTATAGAACATAAACAGATGTTTGTACTTTTGTATGCAGATTTGTTTGTGGGAGCCTTTGTGATAAACTGCATAAACACAATATGGAGTTCTAGCAATTAAATGATGACTGATAAGTTTGATCACTTTGACATGATCTGCACTGGTACTCCTGGCTTGTTTTGGTTTTGTTTATTTTTAAAGAGATTTTTTTTCCAACTGTGTTTTGTACACAAAGCTGATCTAAAACTTATTCCTCAGTGTGGGGACATAGAAAGCTTTCTCCCAGGACAATGGGGCGATTCCTGGGAGAAGTCAAACTGTTACCTCCAGTGCAAGAGAGATTCCTGTGTCCTGTAGAAGCCATAATTGCTTGGGGCCTGCTTTCTGTCAAGTAATTCTTGGCTTCTAATCCTTTTGTTTGTTTGTTTGTTTGCTTGCTTGTTATTGTGATGGAAAGGGATAAGCAAGCAGCATTTCCTCTCTTGTTTAGAGGTGTGGTTTTTTTGCTTCCTCTCCCCCACAGTTCTCTATTCGCACTTGTTCTTACCCCATCTACACCGACTGCTTCCTTCATTGTCTGTTTACTCTGCAGAGCTCATAAAACTAAAAAATACATACATATACATATATATATATAAAAGTTTTTAATTCTTCTATTCTGACCATTAATTTTTCCCTCACTCAGTTGAGGCCCACAAAATTCTCTAGCTGGTGTCTTTTTCCATATCCAGGTTTGTACAGAGTGTGTCATCATTGTGCAGTTTTAAGCATCATTGTGCGCAATTAAGCGTGATCATGAAGAAAAATATTATTTGCTTCAGTCTGGAGATCACCAATGTGAACAATTCCTTGGATCCTGCTAATAGAATATTTTTCATATTCATCCTGGGTGCAATAGAATGCGCTTTGATTTTCCTGTATTCGTATGTAAATCATACTCCTCTGTACCTATGTATATACATATGGTTTTCCTTTGACTGTTTGGTATAGAAAAAAAATTACTAGCCAAGTTAGTCTTTGAGATATTATTTATCCATATGAGCCATTATTAATATGCATGGACAAAAATTAAAGCTGTCCAAACAAATTGGATTATATTGAAAGATAAAATTTTGTCAAATGTGAAATACATTATCAAAACTCTGTCTTCTGCCCAATGGCCAGACTCAAAGTGATAATTCCTTCTGAGAATTTCCTTACATTGTGTGTGACCTCTTGAGGTATTACAAGTGCAACTCCAATTTACAGTCTGAGCTGGTGGAGGGCTTGAGAGGAGAGACATACTGTGGGGTAGATGTGGCAAATAATACCAGCAACATTGAATTTCATTAAAATTTGCCTGTTCTATATGGGCTGGCATCAAAGATGTGAAATACTGTGCTCTGTGTGACTATAAAGGCTGCCTTTGCTTTGGAAAGACTCTATTAGTAATGCAGGTTACTGCTGTTTGCGTCATTAAGGGGGTAAGCACCCCTCCAGGTTTTTAAATTTGGAGAAAAGAGAGTTTTGAAGGCAGTAGCTCTAACTCTAGAGTTGTAGTTTCATGACTCTCTCTTGCAAAATTTGGGGGTAGAGGCTGAGCAATTAAAAAATAATACCTGCAATGTATATAAGGGAGGGTGACAGTATTAAATTGCAACCCTTCTGATACACATTCAAGAGCAGCAGCAATGATCTATAGCTTTCAGATATTATGGAAGAATCAAGTGAAGGAAACCCATGGATGTACATCTTCAACAGATCTTTTCCAGTAATTTCTATTAGCTGTGGTTTTAAATAAATAATTGAATTAAAAGAGTTGCTCCAGGATGAAATTTCTCATTTTTAATAAATTGAGATTTGTTTTTCAAGCTGGAAAACACCTCCATTATGTCCTCATCCTTATTACTCTCTGCTCATGAAGTAAATAAGGTGAAGAAGATAATAAGAAAGTCAGGCAGTAAAAACGCCTTAAAGGTCTTAGAGAAAATTTGTTATTCCAGCATTGCATTTTTTTGCAGGATTGTTCTCAAGTGGTCAGGTTGCTTTCCAGTTTGCTCGCTTTGTTTTTTTTAATGTTTAATCTTAGTGAATTAGTACATGAGGGTTAAAGTATTATGTTTCTCTGCCTCTCCTGTGTCTAGCAACGCTGTAGCAGTATTAAAAATCATAATGAAACTTAGAGGGTTCTTAAGACTGTGTAGAACTGAAGCTCTTCCTACACGTGTGGGTAAAATCAATAGAATCATTGCAATAAAATATGTGTGTAATTTTACATCGCATTTTCATACTTCGCAGTTTCGTTCATACTCTCCAAAAATATAATATAAATTCTGTTTAGTAATGCTCATCTAATTCTAATGATTTATTATTTTTTTCTTCCTCTTTAGGGTGTACCTCAGTTACCGTGTGCCAAAGCATTGTATAACTACGAGGGAAAAGAACCTGGAGATCTTAAATTCAGTAAAGGAGACATCATCATTTTACGTCGACAGGTGGATGAAAATTGGTATCATGGAGAAGTCAATGGCATCCATGGCTTTTTTCCTACCAATTTTGTTCAGATTATTAAACCTTTACCTCAACCTCCGCCTCAGTGCAAAGCACTTTATGATTTTGAAGTAAAAGACAAGGAAGCAGATAAAGACTGTTTACCATTTGCAAAGGTAAAAAGAGAATAGAATTACTTTTTTCTTCTAATAATTTCATTTGCTTGGATAAGAAATAATGCAACTGTTTTGTAGTCTTATCTGCATTTCTTATTGGAGCTGCACGCATATGAAAAGGACGAGTAATTCTGCAAGTATTTCTCCTATATAGATTAGTTTTGCCTTGTCTTTCTAAATTACATATAATTTCTATGAGGTTTTATTTCTGAGAATGCAATTTTTCATAATTGCAGTAGTGATGTCCTTAGTTTATGAGAAATAACCTATGTTGTGAATTAAAAATATTCCATCTTCTAAAGAACCACTCAAATTGTAGATGTGAAAGACATCATATCACTAGCAATGTTCTTAAGTACTTGAGTAGAAAAACAACATCTAGGGAAGGTTGGGTAATGAGTCAGTTGAGAAGGAAAATAGTTGTGGTTCTGTTGATTATTGCCAAGGAATTAAAGGGGGGCTGATGAGTAACATGGACTGAACATGACAGGAAGACTGGCACTAAGGATGAAATCAGATCACTGAGATGTGGACAGTTAGTTGAACTCTTGACAAAATCGGAAAAGGAACAGGTTGAACTGACTTCAACCCCAAAAGTGGCATGTTCCACTTACAGAGTGCCTTCTCTGCAGTTCTTGTCCATGTCCTGCCTTCTCTGATTACCCCTGTGTTATGGAGGAAAATTAAATGAGAAGTTAAATTAGAGCTGGGAGACATAATCACTGCATGTTCACACAGGATGATGTTCTGACTGTAATTCGCCGTGTGGATGAAAACTGGGCAGAAGGAATGCTGGCTGACAAGATAGGCATATTTCCAATTTCATATGTTGAGGTGAGTAAAGCTGGATCCTCAGTAAGGCTGTGCCCACTGTGTATTTAATTTTCTGAAAGGAAAAATAATCAGTACTGGTGATGATTCTAAAATAACCTGAGATATAAATAAACTTAGACCTAAAATACTCTTTGGGAAAGTTAATGGCCTCAGCAGTTGAACCAGTGATTTTCACTTAGCTATTTGACACCTATTTTCATTGAATGGAATTGAAATGAGTGTAATTGGAGGCAGTCACTATGTTTTCTTGTTAATACTGGAGTCATGCAGTCAATCCAAACCACACTTAGCCACATAATGAAAGCAGTCAGCAAGTCAGAGAAATAGTTAGCTTTGCACTGTCCCTAATATCCGCCTCTCAAAACCAAATTAGCACAAGTAGGAAGTCAAAGAATATAGGTTATTGTGAAACAGGTAAAGGATTGCCTTTGTCATCAACAGAGCCATATATAAAAACTTCTGAATCGTCTTGCACTTCTCATATGTGTTACAATTTACAGGAAGAGGTAGCAGTTGAGAAAATTTCCCCAACCTTTTCACTTTTAAGAGTTGAAAGCTGTATCTTTTTTATAGAAAGACACCAGTGATTAGGAACAGTGGGTACAGCCACAACAATGATTATTCAAATTTGCATTACAGAAAGATACAAAGGTTTGGAATAGTGTTTGTCCTTTTCTGATAGGTATGCTGTGGATACTTGGTAAGGTACACTTCCCTGCACTGACAGTATTTTATTTAAATAAATGAGGCAGAATGGTGAAAGAGAAAAGTATTTTCGCATTATTTCTGGAATGAGAAATATGTACTTCAGGTCACAGAAGAAATATGTAACCATACTAAGAATCAAGTCAGATTTTATTAATTCAATTTCTGAAAACTCTATGAGAACTTCAAAAAACACTACTGCTTTCAACCAACATAGAATTTATTATTTTTAAAAGGGAAAAAATATAAATTTATTTTTATAGCTCTATGTAAGGATCAGTATACCTGGGAATAGAAAATTTCATATGACTGTAAAAACAAGAAGACCAAAAAAGTTTCAACTTGCTTAGTGCAATTTTGGCTTCACTTTAAGAAGTTTTTAGAAGCCAGTTTAACAATTTCTTGCCCTTGGGTATTCTTTCCTAGCTTCTTGCAATTAACTGCCCCTTCAATTCAGCCAGTAAAGCTTTTTGTAGTGTTTTTTCAAACTAAATTACTTAACTTAGCCTTGTTCGGAAAAGCCCTTTCCTAGGGCTGCCACTTGAGCTAACTATTTAGCTAACAACTACATTCCTATCTCTACAAAAGTTGCAAAAAGGAAATATGGCCTCGAAAAATATCGTGCAAAAATGAAAGTCACAAAATGTATTTGTCTTAATGTTTTTGTCAATGTTTTCAGACTGATTCCATCAACTAAGAAAATGTATTTTCAATTAACCCTTTTAGAGCAGGCACCAACACTTAAGTTTAAGTACACATTCTCAAATCCCCACTGAAGTGGAATTGAAAGTCTACAATGATGAATTATACCCAAAGAGTTAGTTTAAATCAGATAGGTGGGTTTTTTCAGTATATACTAAACTAAAATGCATGCTGTGGTGAAGAGCAGTGAGATGTGCAGTGAACTATGGGTTTAAATTTTGAAATGCCTGGTTTCTGAGAGTATATAACTATTAGTCTGGAAAATATACAGTCAATTGATAGAAACAAGTATAGCAAACCATTCTTTCCTATTTTATGAAAGACAATGAAGATGAGAAGTAATTAATATTTTTGGAAGATTTTCATACGGTAGTTTTCATTGCATTTCCCAATCCTTTAATCATTGCCTATTTTTGTTACAATGACAGACATACCTTTTACCTTGTGTATGTTAGTCCACATCTTTTTGTTTAAAAATGTGAATTAGTAGCTCCATTTACTGGAGATTTTCTGAAGTTATTAACTATAAAATGGGTGTAGTCTGTGATGTTTATTCTGTAGTATAGGTGTAATAATTGTGGTATTTGTTGTACAATGAAGATAAAATTTTAGATAATGTTGAAGTCCATGAAAATCTCTGATCGTGTTTGAGGGCAGATTTTGCCCTTTTATGATCCAATGTTTGCTACGCTGGTCTTTTCTTTTGTAATTTTCACTTATTAAATTTGTGCTAATAGTAAAAGTAAGACTGAACACATTTTGAGAGAAATTTTAATAGTGATTCTACTAAAACTACAGTTTGTTAACTGACTCACAACATTCTTTGTCTGTAGACACATAACATTGTGAAAAAATTACTTCTATCTGCAAACGAAAAATAAATTATGCAAACATTGAAAAAAAATTAAATTCTACTTTGTAAGAAGTGCTAAACCCAAACTAACCCTCTAGTTTTACTAGAGTAAGACCTGATTAATAAATCTAAATTGCTAGACTTTTGACTGTTGGAATTTCAAGGTACTTGCATTAAAACTGGATCAGCCAGGTTCTTTTTTAGTAATGAGATAAAATGCAGTGAGTTTAGAAAATGTATTATTAAGTTCATAACACTTATATTTATCTCTGTTCCAAAAAGAAAGATTATTCATAACTAAATAGATATTATTAGAATTTTTCTGCATAGATTGCAGTTCTGAGTACAATATACATTTCTTAGACCTCAAATTGGATGTTTTGATCTAATTAAACACTTCATAAACAAATATAAATGCCCAGAATAGAATAAAAATCAGGGAAAAGGAATCACTTTTCAGTCGAATTGTCAGTAGAAAATAATGTCAGCTTTTGTTTACCTTTGTGGGAGTGAAGAACACCTGAATTAATTTGTAAAATAAGTACAGCAAAGCACAACTCTAAGAGATCTTCCAGTAGTGGTAATTCCTGCAGACGGCTGCAGGCAGACGAAAGCTGTGTGCTGACCTCAGCCCTGCCACAGCACTGAGACGCGGCTCAGCCAGCCGCCTCCGTCCTGCCCTGCTTGGAAAGTTCTTCTGTTCTGCGTTTGGTGGGAAAGGGAATTGGATTTCAGGCTTCCTGTTACAGCAAAGATTTTGTTGAATGGGAAAAAAAAAGAAGGTGAATGTAAAGGTTGAAGTAAAGAAGCTTCAATGAAAATATGTCTGTTTAGGAAAACAACTGATGTAGGAAATGCGGGCCTAGGTATTTGTTGCAGAAAGGAAGACTAGATTGAAACACTTCATAGCATGACTTGGATGCATTCCCTTGGTGACCTTGAATGTCTGCTAGCCATTTCATTGGAGAATGCTGGTAGTTCCTGATTTCTCTTCTCAAAGAAGAGAAGTAAACTGCACTCTGCCAAATATTCTGCGGCTGTTGCTGTCCTCAGGTTACTTCAAAGAGGAGGCCAGTAATCCGTTCACTTCTGTCTTCAGATTGATGGAACTGTCTTTTGCTTGCTTCTCTGCATAAGAAAGCACAGTATGGTGCTTATATTTGAATCAGTCTTGAATTGATCCCATGGGCAAGCCTTAACTTTTCCCTAATAGGTTGTTCACAGTATAGAGTAATCAGATTCTGCAGGCATTGATAGCTTCTGGAGGAAAACAAATATAATTAGGTGTAACGGGTACCTTGGGGTGGTGTTAGCAAAGCGGCTTCTGGTTTTGCTTTTCATCTCTGGGTGATCCCTTAACTTCTCCAATTAGGTAGCTCTTCGCATGTAAGGAAGTAGATTACATGAAAGTAGAAACAGTTGCGGCCATTGTATCAGACAGCATGGAATACCCAGATACTCAGGAAGGACATGAAGAATTTCCATCTGAGTTTAAAAAAAAAAAAGTGCAAAATAGGTAAAATTATTAGACTTTGAAAAGCCTGCATGTTCTTCCGTGATGACAAATAAGACCCTGACAAGCTGAACAGCAGGGTATGCATTTTTTGGTCTTATTTTCTACTTGTTTCATATCCTTCAGCCTCATATCAGTGTTTTGTAATGAAGTAATGTTCTCACTGGTCTGTTTGAAGTATGTTTGCTCTAAATTTAAAATTCAGTAATCATCTAAATAATGGGCTTCGTTGGAGAAAGCTGTCTGTTTGTATGTTCTGTTATACACAAGTAATGCAACATTATTTTGCTCTATATGATCCATCTTGAGTGCTAGCAGGAAGGAAAATCTAGCATCCACCTTTTTTGTAGGATTGTTTACTGCTGTGACACTGTCTTCTCTTATCCCTCCTTCTTACAAGAAAGATGGAAAGGGACTTTTTACAAGACTATATACAAGACAAGGGGGAATGGACTCAAACTGAAAGAAGATAGGTTATGATTAGATATTAGGAAGAAATTCTTTACTGTGAGGGTGGTGAGGCACTGGAACAGAGTGCCCAGGGAGGTTGTGTCTGTCCCATCCCTGGAAAGGCCAGGTTGGATGGGGCTCTGAGCAATCTGATCTAGTGGAAGGTGTCCCTGCCCATGGCAGCGGGGTTGGAACGAGATGATCTTGAAGGTCCCTTCCAACCCAAACGATCCTATGATTCTGTGATTTCAGTTCTCTTCAGTTGCGTTCTAAAGAACCAACAATAAGAACATTTAGGAAAAAATTCTATATTCTCAACTTCATATCCTGTTTCAAATCCTCCATTATGCTCCTCCTCCACTGCAGTATGTTCCCTGTAGTTCTTCCTCTTCCCTAGAAGGTTTTTATGTCAACTCCTCATTGTTCCAGTAGTCCTGGGTTTGAACTTCGTCTTTTTTTCTGCATATGAAAATTCCTTCCAGATGACGTCTTGCAAATATCACTTGAAAACCTCTTCTATTTAAAAAAACCAAACTCTTGGTTGTTTTACACTGCCTTATATATCTATATCTATATCTAGAGATACCTACTTGTGTTCAGAGTGTAAGCCAGTCATTTGTGGGAGCTGCATTTAAATCAGTGTCGATGCTATAATGATTAATGATTTGTTGTTTGTCTAGTAAAGTTTTGATGGAGTAAAATACTACTTTAAAACTCTTCATGAGCATAGTAGGTATCTCAAGACTTGCAGGGAAATGGTAAAATAAATAGAAGAAATAATATGCTGAAGAATAGAAATGGTAATTCCACAGTGACTAATTTCATTCTTTCATCCTGATGTTCTTCAGAAAAGAGTTTTCCTTTCGTCATAATCATCTACACTTTTCAAGTAACAGTATTCATATTTAGTGGTACATGTTCAGAAAACTGGTGCTGGTGTTATTTCAGCTCATGATTAAATGACAGTTCTGACATTATTATTCCTAATAGGTCTAAGATTTTCTGAAAATAAAAGGTTTTTGAAAAATGTAGAGGGGTTGTTTGTTGGTTTCCTCTCCTCCTCCCCATTACATAGGCTACATTTCATTGTAAGAAGAAAATGTGTGGGATTCCTCATTTCTTCATTAGAAAGGAAGGATTTGTTTGCATTTAATGTAGTATTGTTGTTACAAATTAGCAGATAGAAAATCGTATTGTGAGCAAAAATTCTTTAGCTAAGCTTAAAAAAAGAGAAAAATTGGTACAGAGATGGTGCCTCTACATTAGAAAATTCAGAAGCTGAGAAGGTATTTCCACAAAATTGCCCGTATATATTTCTTTTCTCCTTATGCCGTCTTATGCCTGTGTAGGTGCTTATTACCAGGCAGTATACTGATAGAGCTGGATATTTAGTCTGTCCTACTATGTTCTTAAACCTGCATTTAGGAAGCCTGTGTTTTCACTGCTGGCAGGGAAGATGTGCACAAGTACCAAGGGACACTAGGAGGAATATCAAGAGCCCACGTGCAAAGGTGTAGGATTATATCATATCATCAAGACAAAAAGAGGCTGAAAATTTAAATAAACATCCAAGAAGTTTTGTTACACAGATTTTTCTGTTATAAGGTCAAAGGGGACCACTTCATTTTAGTCAGACTTCTAGATGACACAAGCAGTGGTTATTGCTGGATTAATCCATTATGGTATTATAGCATTATGTCCTTTGTTGATTGAAATTTTACCTCTGATGGGTATTCCAGACCAGCCCAAAAGTAAGTGTGCTGAGTTCGTAGTGAATAATTTGTCACTCTACTGATTGATTTGTAGAGTATGCCACAGTTTTAAGTTGCATGGTTTAAATTATATTATGAATAAAAGGAAAAGAGATATTTTGTTACATTCAGGTAACTTTTATAAATAAAAAAACACTAACATGTTACTGGTTTTTGTAGTTTAACACAGCAGCCAAACAGTTGATAGAATTGGACAAGCCCTCAGGTTCTGCTGTTGACTCTGGAGAAGGTACCTCTGGGGCAGCCCACAATTCAACCCAAAAGCACACTGATGCTAAGAAAAACACCAAAAAACGACACTCTTTTACCTCCCTCACCATGTCCAACAAGGCTTCCCAGTCTTCTCAGAATCGCCACTCCATGGAAATCAGTCCTCCTGTCCTCATCAGCTCCAGCAACCCAACGGCAGCAGCCCGCATAAGTGAGCTGACGGGACTGTCCTGTAGTGCCCCTTCTCAGGTAATTCACTTGAAATCACCTATAACTATAAAGGCTTTTTATCTTGTCAGATTACTTATTTCAAATTATTAATTATGTCTAATTAATATTAAATATACGCTTTCAAAAAACTTTTCTTCCCACATGAGAACATTCAAGGAAAATATTTTCTAACACCTCTTATATAATGACAGCAAATGCTTTTGGTCTTGTAGGCTAGTTTTTTCACAGTTGTTATTTTCTAAAGTGCCACAAAGATTTTTGTTAAACTGTGGAAACTAGAAACTTGAGTGATTTAATTTCTTGATTTCTTTTTTCTAAATTGAATATAATAATGAATATTAATAAAGTGCATGCTATAAAAGTAGAATATTCAACTTGAAGATTACATGAATTCCAGAAATGTAGTATATTAATCTGTTTGTGGTAAGTAGAAATATTTATCTGACTTTATTTGTTCAGTAGTTTGTGAAAAATTGGCTGTTTCACATAGTAATCACACTTTGGGAAAAGAAATATCAATGGAGCTCAAGAGGTATTGGTGGTGTTCTACATGAACTAGTAAATATGCTTTATTTGCACGTCTTTGGGATCTCACAGCCTTTTATGGAAAAAAAAGAAAACTGGCATTGGTTAAAAGTGTGTTTCATGTAGCTGGTTCAATGTGTCTCCAAACACTGAGAAATGTCAGTGTGGAAAAAAAAAGTGAGCAGTGTGATCCAACAGTGTTCATGTGAGTATCTAACTAAAAATTAGTTCTGGTTTAAGGTTACAAGTAGTAGAATAGTGGTGATTTTGACCATGAAGCTTACAGCTGTGTCAAAACCAGCTCTTACTAAACTACACAGAACTGACCCTGCAGGGCTTTTTCTCTCTCCCAGGTTCATATTGGCACTACAGGGCTGATTGTGACTCCACCCCCCAGCAGCCCAGTCACAACAGGGCCTTCCTTCACCTTCCCCTCTGAAGTTACCTACCAAGCTGCTCTTGGTGTAAGTACTGCTTAAGAAAACTCAGCCTTCCCATTTTAATTTGGTCTTGTGCAGTATTTTTTTTTCTCAAGTTCTAATATACTGATTTGAAATGATGGTTTTATGGAAACTGTGACTATGTGATAGACAATGGTATGAATTTAACGATAGCAAAAGCCCTATTGCCACAATGATGTTTGCATCTTGTTGTACGTATCCATTTCTCCAGCTTTCCTCTGTAATTTCTCTATAGTAAACATGAGACACACACTTCCTTCCAGAACAGCCTTTCTTTTAAGCATAAGTAGAAAAAGAGATTATGCTGGGGGCAAAGTTTGGGGAAGCAAGCAGGTTCTTACAAAAAACATCAACTTGGGGCCACAGCTGCCAGGTATTTATGTCATACTTAACTCAAGATTTTCAAGATTATCTGAAATAAGCTTCAAAAGTCTGCTGTCTCCTCGTTGAATAAGGTGATTTCAGTTGCGTGTACACCTGTGGCAGATGAAGAACATGTCTAGCAGGTTTAAGTTAGGTTCTTGGAGATCAACAGGAAAACATGTAGCAAATAGCCATCTTTTAAAGGAAGAAATACATTGCAATGCTGTTTCCTTTAAACAAATAAAATCACATTTTCTTCAAAAAGTTCAGGATTTCTTTCCAAAACCTACTGGAATTCTGTAGTTTCCTATGCTTATGTTAGAAAAACTGTGGATTGTCATATATCATACTGTAGTCATCAGAGCCTTACCTTAACTGCAATAAAGATTGTGGATACCAGTTTTCAGAGATCTTTAAGGAAACTTAATGAGACTTTATTTAAATCCTAGGAGTTCTGGAAATTAGGTTCTTCTTTCAAGTCTAAAATTGTGCCCTTAATTTTTAAGGAGTGGAGCACAGTTGAATAATAGATCTTCACTTACTTTAAAAAACCAACCAAACAACCCAAACAAAAAACCCTGAGACTTGATCTTTTTTAGGTGTCTCTCCTTGCAGTCTTTAAACAAAGTAAAATATGATGAATAGCCTTGCATCTAAATAGGTCTTGTTTTGTTTTGAACTTTTGGCACTTGCATAATTTTACACATTTGTCTGCAAAATTGAAGGCAGAACTCTTCTATCAACATTTTGTTGTTTATGAAAATGCTTAGGTGTGGCTGGGTTGCATTTTGACAGCTTTCTTTGGAACTCTCAAGTTACATTTTTCTGTCCTTTAAATTATGATGGTGTTGTTTTCTGAATTATCTCCAGTACTTTTTTTTGGCATGGTATATACATGGTGACACATGCCAGAAGTGAGTATGATACTGCACAGTCTTTTTCAGTGAAGAAGATATTGATAGCATGGCCCTTTTACCTTCTTAGTCTGATTCTTGTATCTTGAAAATTTGCCTGAATGTAGCACAAAGTTTATGTTCAGCTAAATATCCACGCTGATGCCACAAATTTCCATCATCTTTTGTGATGTACTAGCTGCTGTCATCCAAGTAAATGTATTTCACATTCTTTGCTCTTCAGACAGATGACCTTATTATTGACAGTTAGATGGACCATGTGCTTTTGCCCTGCCTTACTGAGTAAGGCAGATTGAGCTGTAGCAATGTTTTGCCTTATTGTGGTTAAATTGTTGACTCCTTCAATCTGTGGATTATCTGTGTAATCCTACTGTTAAATGTATGCTAATCTGGCAACAGTTAATAATCTCCTTATATATAGATTCATATTTTAACGTCACGGTGCAGATGAGGTTAGAAGGGCCTCTTGAGGTCGTCTAGTTTAACCCCCCCTGCTCAAGCATCGCCCCCTAGACACAGTTCCCAGGACTGTGTCCAAATAGCTTTTGAATGTCTCCAAGGGTGGAGACTTCACAACCTCTCTGGGCAGCCTGTGCACATTGTTGGCTCTTGTTCAAGTTGGTGTCCACCAGGAGGGACCCGCAGGTCTTTTTTTGCCGGTGAGGTGTATGTCTTATATTAGAAACAATCAGCTGCTTACATACTAATCCATGTAGTCTGTTATACTTCTTTCATCCTATCCTTCAGAAAATACCTGTGAGACCTGAGCAAACAGAATCAGCTTCAGTATGATTTGTGCTGTTAGGCAGAATGCAAGTCTAGCTCACATATATGCTGCATGCTGCAAACATCGAGTAATTGATTTGATTTATGAGATGCTCAGGTTTTGGAGAGGATTGAGCAAACTTAATTGAATGCAAAATTATGCATTCAGTGCATAATTTCAGGAGTTCTGTCAGAAGCTGCTTTTTTTTCCCCTCTCAGTAACAAACACTTCTGTTTGTTATTAAGAAACAGTAGTTCTTTATTTGATGCCAACATGGAAAAATGCTTTAGTTTGGTGCTGGTGCAGTCATTAAACCACCTTGGGTGCTTTAGTTGCTTAAGCTTGTTCAAAGGCAATCTCACCATGGGTACCCACAGGAATTAAATTACAGTGCTAAGGGCAGCATGGAGAGAAACTCCTGCCATATGATTGTCCTGTATCTTGGGGTGCTACTTTCTCTTTGTGATAACCATGCTCCTGCTTATGTTTCCAATTAGGCATATAATTCCTATTGAGAACCTGAATTATTCTCTGTCACCCTCTTTAAAAGTCAGTAACCTTCTGTACATAATGTTCTGTTTCTTCTTGACTTGTTTTCAGCATGACTAAAATGCAAGCTGGCAGCTCAGGCTAGAGTCAGGCATTCATGTGTTCTTTTATGATAGATGATATTAGATGATGATGCAGTTTGTAAAGTCACAGACTGTGAGGTGTATCTTTTACTTACACTTTTCCTCTTGCTTCATAAACTCTTGTTTTCATTTTAGAAATGTGCAAAATGGTTCTGATAGGTCAAGAGAAAAAGTGATGTTCTTGTTTCTCTAGATGTCTCCCTTCTGGAAATACCCTTCCTGACATTCTGAGCATTAATTTTAAGCTGCAGAACAATTGTGATTGTATGTGTAATACATCAGAAGGGGTTGGCTTGAGTCCTTTTGCTCTGGTATTTTTTTGCTTTTGTAAGTATAAATTCCTGTGTTTCTCTGAGTTTCTCACTTTAGCTTTTTTCTTAATTTCGGAATACTAAGCAACTGACAAGGAAATTGGATGGGAACAGGATGAGTTTCTCTTTAGCATGAAGGTAGTTTATTGGATCTCCTTTCAACCAGTCGTTTTGGTGTTTATAACACTATTGAAAGTAAATGTTCTTTGAAAGCAAGCTGTTTATACACTTCTTTTATATAATGCTAAACTCAGATTAAGGGAGAAAAAAGAAATCTGAGAGGATGAGCATGATTACCCATCAGTGAAGAAGAGAAGAATATATTCCTTTACTGTAATTCTGAATTTATGCATCTTTGCTACATTTATCTGTCCTGAATCTCAAAGCAAGGAAAAGCTAGTGTCTTCTCTTATCTCCTGTAAAAAAGATGGCATTTTTATTGTCAACAGGAGATATTTTGAGCTGTCATGTTGTCTAACAAGTTTCTCTAAGACAGTTTGGATTAATTCCTAGCCCAAGGGAGTCTGTGACTCTTTTATCTGTGTACATGTATAGGATTGCATTTTAGTTTTGTACGTTGCTCTGGTGGTTCAAAAATGCCAATTGTATTAATTTTATTTTGCTCATAATAATGTTTTGTAGATGCTGTCTGGTACCCAATATTGTATGAAGTAAATAATTTATAAATTTTCAGCCAAAATTGACACAAATAAGCTTTAGGAATGAGAGTGCTCTTGTCAAGTGACCATATATGGTCTCTACTGCTTGTATCATTTAAGAAACTTATAGTTTTCATTCAGAAAACTTGTGATAGTTTATTTAGAAGTTTTATTTTACATCAGCAGTTCTTTGACAACAGCATTAATTCTTGGCTTGTGTTTTGAGGTTTGGTTGTTCAAAATTGAAGAAGCTATGAACTGAGACAGACTTCTCACAGCTAGGGCTTTTGGCTGTGAGGAATCTTTTACACTGTTCTTTGAGACTTCCAACCACAGCTTTACCCTTAATAGGGGCATTAATTGGCCTGCTCATCTTGGCCACTGGCATTTTTGAACCTTGTAGGTGTTTAGTATATTTAAAGTTCTTTGCAAAATATAAATAACAGATGTCAAGTTCAGTAGTTGTTGGGTGAAAATATGCACATACAATCATGTAAGGCTCATTCACTTGGAAGGAAATTCTTGGATGTAATTTATAAGGTAGTTATCTAATGAAGCAGACCTAGTTGTCATAGATTTTATTATGAATAATAATCTTAAAGTATGTGATTTGAATCATGATATGGGAAAAAAACCCAAAATACACCACAGCAAAGTTAGAGCTACATTCAAAAGCAGCAGCAGAAAAACAATGTAGCAAAAGAGATAACTTATCTTCCTTTCATTCTGCCTTTACAGTCTCTTGAGAAGTGAAAAGTGTTTTGGACTGCAGTCGACCTAGATTTCCATACTGCTACTTCTGCAAATTGGAAATGTTGACTTTGAAATGGTGTCTTGGTGTGTGCACTTAACTAGCAGAAATAGGGGGTCTATGTTTGGATGCTATTTGGAAGGTTTCAAAAATTAAAAAAATCTCTGATTTTTCTGGTCTTGTTCTCTCGTACATGCACAAAAAGAGAAATTGCCTTTTATGTAGAAGTGTATAAGGTAGTTCGAATTATTATTAATGAGGCACAAGCTGTGAGGGTTATGTAATATACTGATGACATTTAGCTCTTTTATGTAGTTCCAGTGTAAGTTCAATAGTGTAAGTCAGGAGGTTTTAATAAGAACTGTCCTAATTTTAATCAACCAAAATTCAAATCAACTTTTGTTGTGAAGAGGAAGCAGCTGGAAGAAACAATGAGGTTTTGTATGAGAGACTTGTTTTTGATAACATATAGTTTAGGAATTTTGTTAAACATAAGCTTTAATTTGTTAGCCCTCAGGGAATTTTGCAAGCCGTATATTTTTTCCTAGACATTGTGGGAGTGAAGACTGTTAATGAATGTTCTTTTCCACTGCTGTGCCTTTTATTATTCTTTGAGTGAGCTGATTACTGATCTTCAATTAACTGATATGGGAATGCAGCCTAATTATATTTAAATTTAGTTATATACATGTGTTTCTAGAGCATGAGTATAGATACTTTCTGAAGTTGTAACATACGTTAAGTATCAAATTATGTAATTTTTCATTTTCCCATTTAAAAAAATAATTTATCACTTATTTGCTGTTTTATATGTTTGAAAGTACATCTGGTGCCTGAAAAGTAGTTGTAGAAACATTTAATTTTCCCCCTAACTACCTAAAATACTCTTAATTATTGCTGAGCATATTTTATTGAATCACGTGTGGTTTGTGTCTATTCTTTCATGGAATGTTGACTATGGGAGCCATCAGAACTAGCATGTGCCCTGGAGGTAGGTGTGTTTCTCAACTGCTAGAAAAATGGTTACATGCCAGAAAACTTCTTGAATACTTGGCTAGATTATTTGGATCTATTTTACCAAGTTGTAACAGTGCAAGCTGTGGAGTGTTAGTCCTCTAAAGTTTATCAAGTAATTTATTTAGATTTCTTGGTACTTGCCAAGTCTTTGGGAGTTTAATTGGGCTGTGGCTCACTGCTGGTCTCATTACCGTACTGATAGACACGGGGAGGGGAGCAGAACCTGAATAAAGCAGAATAAAGTAGAGCTGTGAAGGTGCCTTTATTGCAGCTAAAGCTTCAGTGTATTTTATGTGTTCAAATGAATAAAATGCAATGTTCAGCATCTTCAGAGATGGAGGAAGTATGGAACTGCGACAACCTTGATATTGTGCATGAATAGCTTTAATTTTAAAGAATTCCAACTAATTATCTCCTAATGTGGATTTAAAAATTCTACCATATATAAAGAAATATAGATGCCTAAAAAAAAAAATTAATTTATATTCTGTTGACAGGTTGCATGAAAGTTAGATGCTCACATTCAGCTTGGATTCAGCTAAGACATTTGTTGAATGTCTGACTGAGAGGGAGAAACTCAGCTGTAACTTCAGCTGTAAAACAGCTGAAAGAGAAATGTTGGTATTTCGGTGTGAATTATCTAGATACTTAAAAAAATTTTGGGGTAGATAGGAATCTAGAATATGAAGCAAATGCAATTGCCATTTTTGTAAATAACTATTAGTATCAAACCTCTCAGTGATGTTTCTCCAGCAGGTCATGTCTGTTTAGTGTTGGATACAGAAGGCCTATTTGGTCTTAAGAACTCGTTAATGTGTGACCAGAAAAATAGCTCTAAATTAAATAGGAATATTTCACAATATAACATGCAGTTTATACCATAGCTAAGGATAACAATTTTGACTGAAACACTGTAAGAGTTGATAAGTTTTCTCTAGATTTTAATGTCTTTATTTATGCAATTCTTTACTGTGCCTTGGCAGTGTAAAACTGGTTTAAAGAGCTGTCTTTTTATTAACATTTTCATCAAATGCAGCGAAGTAATAATCACACAGTGTAGAACTAAAACTCTGTTTGTTTCCATATAGGTTTTTGTTTAGAAAAACAGAAAAAAAGAGACAAAACCCTTTAGAAGTGAAGTGTTTGAGGGGAATTAAAGTGACTTTCAATTACATATTTTCCAAACCGGTATAAATGCTGTGCATTTGTATGCTGAGGTATTGGAAGTGCCAGGCACTACGTCAGGATATTTTGTTAATTTATATTCTAGTTCTGTGGGTTTTAGGAAGATTATGTTTGAAATTAATTCAGTTTTATGCTTTCAAAGGTTGGAGGTTTTTTATTACTTTTTATGTGTGTTGTAACACAAATAGTTATTTTTGGAAGGGGGGAAGGAAAAGCTCTCCTTTTGTGAGTGCCTTTTTCCAGGAGTGTCAGTACCCAAGGTCCTAAAGAATTGTCTGAGGCTTTACAGAGCAGAAGGTAACAATTGCTCCATTGATTCTCAAAAGGCACAGAAGTCTGTAGGCAGGACCCCCATTATGATCTGTAGTGCATTTTTACTGGGGTATTTGTTAAAGATTACCAATCTTGGTAATACTGAATTTCAAAAGCTAACTCTTTAAACTAGAAGAATAGGAGAAAGAGGGAACAATAGCTCAGTGACTATGGTCTCATATTGTGCTCGCTTTTGTAACCTATACATCAAAAGATAATTTCCCCCAGAAGGCGTGCTTTTGGGTGCACTGCAGCTGAATTGTGTATTATGTTTCAGCTTCAGGTTACAAAAACAATCATGTTATGAAGTGCAGTCAGCAGCGGGATGCAAAATCTACCTCCTGGAAGGCTTCTGAATTTTTGTCGAGCCCTATCCTAAGCATGTTATAACTAGAAACAGTGCTTTCCACTTTCCCTGTGCTGAGAAATTGCTTGTCGTTTGCTTAATTAACTGCCAAAACTTCAAGATTTTAAACTGGAAAAAAGAGAAATAGAGACAAAGCTAACTCCAGTTATATTGTAACAGGAGGTAATGCAATACTGGACTCAGTTGCTTTTTTTCCACTTCCTTAGAATATCATGCTTTTTTTTTTTTCAGCTGATTCAACTCATCAAACAGTATTGATCATCTGTTGCTATTTTTTTTGTTCTTATAAAATCAGAATATGAATCCCCCACTTCCACCACCACCTCTCTTGTCTGCTGCAATCATTGCATCGGCTGCTTCTGGACCTCAGTCTACAAGTGTCATACAGAGGTCTGCATCAGGATCAACTGACCAAGTGGCACATTTACGACCACAAACTCGTCCAAGTGTGTAAGTAAAATTGAAACTTTTCTCCAGTCATAAAAGCAGAACGAGATCACTAACTTCACCTGTACATATAGCATGGCAGCTGCTCTGTTCTGCTGGAATTGCCAAAAAGCCAAGCATGCAACTCAGAACAAAAGCGTGCAGAAAGGTGATATCCCCAAACAGCCTCCATACTGAGCATTGTTTATGTTGTAGATAAATATAATCAGCTGTCGCTGTGCATAGACAGGACTCACTTCAAAAATATGAAGTATTTATCATGCAGAAGATGAATGAATCCTTGCGTTAGCACTGAATACTGTATAACTCAAAAGTGTCATTTCACTGGAGTGAATTTATTCAATGTTTTCCATTATGTATGGTATGAAAAGGCTATTCTCAAATGGAATAACTTATGCCAAAGCACAGAAAGTGCTGTATTTCATTTAGACTGTTAAACATGTTACTGTCAGAGTACTTGTTTCAGTTGCATTTGAAATCTGACTGAAGATTCTACAGTGCACTTAATTAGTGGGTGGCAATTTGGAATGAAGGCAGAAAGCTGCTAGTTAGCATTATGTCTTCACACTTGTAATACAAGCAAATGTGCGTCATCCTTTCGGGTGAAAATATTTTGTATATTAACATGTGTTGCTAACAACATCTTTCTTCTTGAAAACTTCTTTGTGTGCAGCTTGGGGAATAAGAACAATAAAATATAAAATTCAGGAGATGCTGAAGCATCTAATGGGACATGTTTGGGAGAAGACTGTTTTTGTTCTGTTCTTGTTATCTTCCCACCAGGTTTCCTCCCACTCCAAAAGAGCACCCTTCTTGTATAGCAGGTGCATCTGGATTTGGGCTGTCTCTTGGTGTCGGGCATTTTAACACTGGTTCTTAAGGACTACTGTGCCCAGCGCAGTTGATCGAGTTCCCATCTCATTTACTCCCATCCTCCCATCCTGTCTTCAAAGGGTTGCTCTATATGAGGATACTAAGGAAATTTGGAATAAATTAACTAAAAGGGAAGTTAGTGAACAATTAAAGCACATGATTTGCTTTCCCATAGAGCTTCAGTGTGTGGCTTTGTAGATCACTGCTAAATCATGTACCAGTGAAGCCTTCTGCTGCCAGTGTACCATATGTTGGTTTAAAGCATATTTTTTGCTGGCTTTGGGTACCTATATTGCCTTTAAAGGATTTTTGTAGATATTGGGAAGTTTCTTGGGTGGACAACAAGGAATAAAAATGTAATGCAAAAAGGAGAAGCATGCAGTTAATGCTATTGTTATGTGCACAAGAGACAATTTTGATGAAAGAATGTTTTCTAAAGCCACTTTTTTGCCCTTGGGGTTACAAGGGGAGTGGGAAAGACTAGCATTGCAAGCAACTGTGGATCCTTTTTCAAAAAAGAGGGTAGTCTACCTGTCTACTTAATTGGCTGCCTCTTGTGAAAAATATATTTTAGAGAAAATGGGATTTATTAGAATGCTATTTTCCATAGGCCTGGATCAATAATTATATATATAGTTCAAATGTTTTTCTTAGGTTCAAATGTGGCAGAAGATAGAACACCGTGGTGGCTAAAACAGTATCACTTTCTAATAATAGAGAACTGTGCAATCCTATTTGAAAACTTCCCTAGGAGCACTCAAAGATGCAACTGCAGGAGCTTCAGCTTTTTTTTTTAACTTTGTTTCCTAAGAATTTTTTTTTTTAAGAAAAAATACAAATGTTTCTAGACTCTCCATATGATTTCAAATGCACTGTATTATGCTTCAGTGTTGCTTAGAAAACATAAAAGGAAATAAACTTTACAAGTGAGTTAGCTGCTAATCACCTTACCCACAGACTTCAATTTCTAGTAACACATCTTTTTTCTTTTGCACTGAAGTTTGCACAGGAGCTTCCAGTTTTGCAGTTTGAAAAGTAGTTCTGATACTGATCTTTCACTCCCAGCTAACAGAACTTCTCCATTCTCCGCAACTCTCCAAATAAAAAAAGAGATGACGTGTCACAAAGTGTAAGAGATATGAGAAGCAGGTGTAGGGAGAGAAAAGTGGGATATGCTGGGATGTGTAGTTGATAAACACCTACTTAATTAGGATCACTAACTTCATTAAGAAAATGGACAGTCCTACTACAAGTATTTTGCATTCCATTAAAGTGAAGTTCAGGGGATATTTCTAATTGTTATTGCTTCCCCTTAATATTACCATGACTTCTGTTTCAATACTGTAACGGTATGACAGATTATCACAGCCATTTCTGCTGTGCCTTCTCATCTCTGACTGAACTCTCTGTGCCAGAAAACACAAGTCATGTTTTCAACTGTTTTAGTTCTATCACTTGCATCACTTTTCCTGTCTTTTAGGTATATTGCTATCTACCCCTACACTCCTCGAAAAGAAGATGAACTGGAACTGCGGAAAGGAGAAATGTTCCTGGTGTTTGAACGCTGCCAAGATGGCTGGTTCAAGGGAACTTCCATGCATACAAGCAAGATTGGTGTTTTTCCTGGAAATTATGTGGCTCCAGTTACAAGGTACAGTATTATACAAGTGTCTAAATATTTTAGCTAGTTTCAAATCCAAAATTATTCTGTTCTTGTATTAAATGCTAAAATTGCATAGTAGAGGACCTGCGGGTTTTAGTACCTAGGTAATTTTTTTCAGTTGTGTTTTATTGATTGCTTTAAATTTTGGCAGGACGGTGACAAGTGCATCACAAACAAAAGTTCCCATGTCTACTTCTGGCCAAACAGGACGAGTGGTAACTATGGTCAGCCCTTCCAGTGCTAGTGGGCCATCCCAGAAGCTCCAGGGGAATGGTGTGGCGGTGAACTCCAGCACAGTACCCACAGCAGTGGTTTCTGCAGCACACATCCAAACCAGTCCACAAACCAAGGTCCTTATGCACGTGACAGGACAAATGACAGTCAACCAGGCTCGAAATGCAGTTAGAACAGGTAAAAAAACCCACCAAAATTTGTTACCTGTGGTAGACAAACTGTAGAGTCCATCTTGACAAGTGACTGGAGTGAGGGTCTATGTAAGTATGTGTTGAGGTTTTTTAAAAGCTTTTTTTCATGTCATTGTTTAGAGTTGAATGTTTTCTGAAATGACAATGTATCCCTCTGAGTTGTTAAATCTTTTATTGTTCTCCTCTAAGCAACTGTGTGTATGTACATACTCCCACTATTGGGAATTTATATGCAAGTACTTCAGGTGGAATTTTTCTTTTTTTTGTTGTTCCAGCAGTATCTGGGATGGGGACATTCTTTGAGTTTCCCCACTCACATGCAATTCATATAGTAATAAAAGTGATAAGAACATCTGAGTCATAGCTTATTTTCTGTGTGTTAACTGCATAAGAGCTACAGATTTCTCTAATTTAGCATTCACTTTTAAATTATCTTCTAACATCTTTGAATACCTTTAGTGTTCATTCCTTTTCAGGTCTCTGGCTCAGGGTTGCTCTTTAGGCATTGCAGTTTGTTCTCTAACCTTGACTGCAACTTCTTTCAGCTTTGACTCTGAAACACTAACACTATACTGGCTTCAAGATCCATATGATCTATGTAATAAAACTCTGTATTTCTGAAAGGTGTAACTCTGCACTTACTGTCTGGGGCAGGCCACATCATAGTGAAACATGCCTTCTTGTTCTTTAAATGCAGATCCAAAAAGATTGATAGTTGTGTTTTCAAGAGTTTTTGTTTACCAAATCCATGCACTCCTCTGTGGATTTGCCAGGCTAAGAAAATACCACATTATTGGAGCCAAATCTGTTCAGTTGCTTCAAGGGCCTCAAAAGAAAAGGAAAAAAGAAAACCTCCCATATCAGACTATTCCAATGTTCCCTCTTTCAGCCTTGAATTTAGGGTCTGTGATCTCTTGACTGAGAGTCGTGAAAAGGGTTTTTTTTTAATCACAGGATTCTTATTGGCAGAGCGGAAGAGAAAGCAAAAGATGGTAACGGTATGCTCTGTTAACCCCTTAAGGATTGTTTCTTCTTATGGTCTTAAGATCCATGGATTAGCCCACTTTTCAGAGTCATGCCTCTCCTAAAACACCCTATGCATGTTCAGATGTCAGCACCAGGTTTGCTTTTGAAGGTAGGATGTGTACATGTGTCTTTAGTTATTTTATTTCCTTAATTGGCCCCATTTTCCCCCAGTCTGATCTGAAGCTGGAGCAGGTGTGTTAGTCCTCTGTAACAACTTTATTCTTTGCCTTCAAATAAAAATAACCAGATGCTGCTGGCAACTGGTAAGAGAAACTAAGCAAAGCCTCTGTACTTTCCTGCCTCTCAGGCACAGGTGGTTTCTAGTCTAAATCCTTCTTTTGAGCTGCCTAGGAGCTTGCAAGTGACAGCACAAAGGAGAAAGCTCCTGTGCGCTCCAGAGGCGTTTCTGTCCCTGCATCTCTGCACCGCTGTCAAGATGAATAAGCTTTTACACTTCCATTCAGCTGGCAAATGTGACAACATACTTCCCATCAACTTTTCAGGTCCAAAATTAAAAATTCAAAGGGACTGGACTCATCACAGGGAACTTAACACTGTATTGTGCAAAGGTGTGCTGTTAGTCACAAATACAGATCTTATAAGGACCTGAGCACTGAAGCAATAATGGCTGCCTTATGTTCAAATGTTACAGAGAACTTTGTGGTAAACATCTGAAACATGATCCTCTTGAGCTTTTCCTAGCAGGTTTCCTGAGTGTTACTCTTTGGGTGAGGCTTCACAGACCAATGCAGGGCTCCAGCTAAAGTTTATCTCAGGGCTTTGAGGACCATTCTTCAAATGATCTTTGTGAGACATTGCTTGACATCACCTTTGCTGAGGGAATATGCATCCTTTGATTGGAAGGACCTATGAAGAAATCATATATTCTGCCTATTTCATTGAAGGATAAACTGTATGGAAACAGGGTGACTTGAACATTTTTCCTATCAATTCCATCAGCAATAAGAAAACAAAACCAGAAAGCTCTTCCATGCTTGTCATACATAAATTGCATGTGAGTTTAGACATCTCTTGAAGAATAGTGGCTACTTCTAAGAAAACTGATGTTATCTCATGAACAAATGCCAGCATTAATAATTGTTTTTTGATGTAAAAAATGTTGTTACAATCTCCTCGTCTTCCTTTTGAAATGTTCATGCTACTCAGAGTTAGGAAGGGTTGGCTACAGCAGAAGAGGTTATAAAAAAGATTAGCCATAGCATATAAGTGATGTGCCTTTTTTTTTTAATAATAAAGAAAGAATTTGTGTTTCTTATTGCAGAGATTGTAATTTGGTATAATACTGTGGGATTGTTATATCAAATCTGGGACCTTTGTTAGTCTTGTCAGATACACTGTTGCTGCTATCCAACCAAATTACCAGAGGAATTTGTAGAAAGCAGAATGAAGAGAGCAAGTGCTGGAGGTTTGGTTCCAGATTTCACTTATAACAAGTCTGAAACTCTAATTAGTGTCTGAAAAATCAAAAATTGATACAATTGAAATGTACACGCACCAAGCTAGAGGGATGACCCCTTCTTAGATAGAAAGTTTCAAAGTATTTGAAAGAGAGAGGTTGTGCAGCACTGGGGTCATATTGTTCAGTTAAGGTGTCTGCATTTCACACCACCCAGTGGTGCAGAGATGCCCAAGCTGTTGAAATGGTCTCAAAGCATGTATGATTGACCATATTACTATAATAGCAGTGTTAGTTCTTGGAAAGTATAAATTAGCTCATGCAAAGCTCTGTGCTTTGCAGCTTTGCACTGCAACCCAGGTTAATGTACTCAGCTCTGTGCTATTCTCCAGCTTCCAGTGTAATGTTCCTTTTATTTCACAGGGGTTTGAGTAAATCTACTTCTATATTTAAACATCCCAAGAGACAACAGCTTACGTTTTCAGAGAAAGCACTCGTAGCAGTAATTGCCTCTGAGCATATTGTTTGAAAGACCCGTGAAATCTGTTGTGGATTTTGTGAATAGTTTAGGGAAACAGTCTAATTATATTTTTAGCAACTTCTACAAGGTGTATTTCTTCCTACTTTCCTTTATGTACCCTAACAACTACACGTCACATTAAAAGGAGCAAACAAGTTCCAGGCAGTATTTAGCTAGCTCTTAGGTACTAAAGTGTAATCTTCACTTTGCATCTGTCTGTATGTGAAGCATGTGACTTAGCAGCTTGGATTTCTCCACTACAGAGAAGTTGCAGTGCTATTATCCTTCTGTTGCACACTGGTGCAAGTAGGGTAGCATCTGCAACTGCTTTATTCAGATGAGATAAATTTGGTGCTGTGTGTCGTGTCATTACAGTAATATAAATGGAAGTTTAAAAGGTAGAAGAAAACTTGTTGTGACTGATTAACTGTAACACAGTGACTGTACCTCACTTTGTGTGTCTTGTGAAAAGATGAACTCTCACATTTCATTCTTTTCTTCTAGTTGCCTCACATAGTCAAGAAAGACCTACGGCAGCAGTCACACCCATACAAGCACAAAGTCCAACATGCCTTATTCCTGCAGCTGTGATCATTCCCCACCACTCTGTTGCCTCCCAGCAGCTCCAGCCCCAGCTTCCAAATACTGCTGCTTATGTCACGGCTGTGAATGTGAACCGCTCAACCATCCCACTGGCATGTACAGCAGCTTCTTTGAATTCTCCTAACATTGCTGCTTCATCTTTGGAGGGGGATATCAATGGAAAAACTGCAAACACTCACCCTGGAGCTCCTGCATCTCCAGAGAGTGCTTTAACAGCTGGTGGAAATGCTGCTGTCAGTAAAACAGACAAGGATGGCAAGGTGGGTAGAGAATACAATAATTTCCTTGAATTCTCCTATTTTCGTTATACAATCTTTTAAGAGATTTAACAACACAACCTAAAAGACCCACATGAACTTGCAGGAATGTAAAAATTTCAGTCTAACAAAATAAAATGAAAATCAGTATTCTTTTAGGTTACCTTTCTTATTAAGCAGGCACACTGAGATTTATGAAAATGCACATAACCATCTTTTTTAAATAGAGTCTGTAGTGATTCTGCTTTCCTTCCTTCTATTTGAAGTATTTCCTATGTGTGTAAACTCATTCTCACTGTTCACCAAGCCATGTGATTATGTTATATTGTTGTCAGAAAAATTCTTTCAACTTTGTAATTGATTTTGTTTTACAGTTGTGCTGTGATTAGAAAATTCGTTTCTCCTTGTGACAACTATCTTTACATCTCCCATGTTTTAGACTTTACCTTACTACTCTTCAGCCACATATACTCCTTAGTGAAGTTTATGAAGATTTTAATCTTAAACCATACACTAATGTCAGCCACCTTTTAGTTATTTTTGTTGATTATTGTTGAATAGATGTGCCTAGAACTTTATTTTTAAATTACTTTAGCCATAGACATGGAAATCAGACTGAGGTGCCCTTAGAGAAAACTTATTTGTTGTTTAAGGTGAATGATGCTAATATATGTGGGTTGTTTTTATTTCTCTGAGTTTATCTTTGATATTTGCTAGACAGCAGATTTTTGCTGAAATGGCTTTAAGTTATTGGAGACTTGAAAAAAGGACTAAGAATTTTTTATTCGCTAATCCCACTACATCCCAGGCTATCAAAAAAATCTCACATTGTTCATGCTTTTCTCTGTCTATGGTTAAATGTTATTTTTGTCTCCAGGGCTTACAATCTGGCACCTCTCATAAGCACTAAATTCACTCAATCAAAGAGTTGGTAAGAAGATCACTGCCACACCTCTTAAAAAAAAATACAAGAAACACAAAAGCTACTTAAATAATTCTCTTCAGGGTAGGTAATAGTCTTCAGGGATTCTTGTCTGGGCAAGCAAAAAGAATGTTTACAATCCTCCCCTTTAGCAGAGCAGCAAAACACAATGCATTCCCCTCGGGGCGATTTTTTTTTTAAATCATGAAGGTGTCTTCCATTACTGAGGGAGGATAAATAAAAGAAACTTACCTAAACAGCAGCTTCCAGAGCAGACTTTTCTCCCTGCTTGGTTTGAAGTGACTCTTTGTCTTCCTAGAAACGTTCATGTTAATGAAATGATAACTTCATAGATTCCTGTTGTGAGAATCTTAACTCCTCACACCTTTTTCGAGACGACCTTTTGGGACAGAGCCATTTCATTTTAAGTTAAGCTTTAACCTAACAAAGTGAAAGGACTTAGCCAGTTTATTATCTAAATTACTTGCTGTTTGTTTTGCTCTTTAGAATGTTAATGATTTTCTTTTTCTTTTATAATTTTCATCATTAGCTCTCTAATATCAAGTACGTCCTCATAATTTACTGAGTCCTCTCTGAGCATGATGATGTCTATCAGAAGGAAGTGTTCAGCTCTTTATGGGAGAGTTTTGTTCTAAAATGAGGCACTGCTTTTGGTTTACAGAAAGAAAAAAAAGGTCTGCTGAAACTGCTTTCTGGAGCATCCGCTAAACGCAAGCCCCGGCTGTCACCCCCGGCGTCCCCCACACTGGAGGCCGAGCAGGCCGCGGCGGAGCTGGCCCTGCAAGGTGCGGTGGGGCCCGAGCTGCCCTCAGCGGGCCCTCACAGCAAAGCCGGCTCCTGCCCCACCGACAGCGAGGCCTCTGGGCTGCCACAGGAGGCGCTGCATCGGAAAACCAGTTCCCTGGATTCCTCCATTCCCATAGCACCGCCACCTCGGCAGCCTTGCTCGTCGCTGGGGCCGGTCCTGAATGAGTCCAGGCCTCTCGTGTGTGAAAGGTAAATTATCCTACGCAGCTAGACTTGGGCAAACCAAGAAAAATCCATTCTCTGACACTTGTTAAAACTGCTTCAAAATGCTGAGATTTTATAGCAAGATGTAACTTAGTTTTTAACAATTCTTTCTTTATTTATCAACCAACACTCATGTTCATATTTGTTTACTTTTCATGGTACTTTAAAGTTTTTGAATGAATAGGCACTCAAATATGATGATCACAGGTTTGGTATGAGAACTGAGGTAGACAAAACAGGCCTCCTATTTTGCAAAACAGAAGCACATTATATTCTTGCGTGTATGAGTATCAGGTTAGTCCTTTAAGATTATTAGCAGTGTATAACTGCCAACCTAAATATATGGTGAATGAGACCTTTATCTATCTATGTGTAGGCTTCTTAACATTTGATTTCTTGAGCTTTTGCAAAGATACTTCTTACTGCCTGAATGCCCCGTAGCTGTGCATCCATATAGCAAGCTCTGGGGCAGCCTCTGTGCTCTGGCAAGTGAGTCTGAAAAACATACACTTGTCTGGACTCTGAGACTGACAGGCAGTTGCTTAAATGTTCAGTGACTTTTGTGCCCACCTATAGTTTTTCAAGTTTCAAGTCCTCAGTAGAATGTGAAGGAAGTGGCAGTTTTCTAACTACAGTATCTGTTATTCTTCCTGGTAGCAGACAAGCAGCATGAAGTGTGTCATAGGATTTTTTTGGCATCAGCTACAGGATTGTGTGGTGTACAGAGGAAAAAATAGCAGAGTTACAACGTTAACAGCTCTAGGACAACTGATTCAAGCTGACTATTGTAGTCTTTGTTCTGATACTATTAACTCATGGTGTGTGGGCATCCTGTTGTACTTCCTGACTGATCTTAAGCTATGCCCATGTATTAAAATCCAGACAGTATATAACTTTCTATTTGTCTTTTAGTTCACTTCGGTCATACTTTTAATATTTTTTAAAAATATGCAATTCCTCTATGCACTTTCCTTGCAGGAGATTGCCATTTCACATTGAATTTGTGAAGTAGATTTACACGTAGAGATGGAAAATAAAACCTGAAAGATTCTTCTTTAAGAATAACATCATTCATTTTCACATTATCATAAGTCTGTTTGGCACAGTAATATGTTTTTATGCTTTGAATGTGAAAATAATATTAAATTCATTCTGGCATAACCAGTGCATATTACTGTAAAGCTCTTTCCATCATCACAAGAAGTAGTTTCTTCACTTCCATGATGGAAAATTTTTTTCTCATAACTACTTGCAGAAAATTATGCTATATATTTTTATTGATCTAGTAATAGTGTATACTCAAACATTCTCTCTATCCTTGCTATTATTTAAGTGATAATTGCTACTGAAGAAGCATTGCTGCAAGATAATTCTCAGTGGTAGTCATGCAGAATTGTTACATTCTTGTCAGTATATTTAGACAGAATTTCATCTGGGTTCCCCTTGTCCTTTTTTGGACAGGGTTAAATTATTTTTCCTGCTGATGTGCCCTTGCACATTTCCTTTGGCTGAATTTCTTAAAATGTGATGGTTAATAATACTTAAAATTTACATTATACTCAATATCTCAAAGAAATTTATAAGCATTGATTACTCTTCAGCAGTCTGGAAGACGTGGTGGGTAGGAATCAAACTGATGATGCAGTGGCATCTTCAGTGAAAATTTGATTTGAGGAGGAAAATACTCATGAGAATATAATTTGTAAAGCTCAACAAAAAGCTGAAGAACAGAAAAATCTCCTGCTAGGATTATTCTACTTTTACATCTCCCGATTCCAATCACAGATCACAATATGACTGGAAAAAGAAACAGTACTCTTCCTGTTCTGGCAGTGTAATTATTAGTGTTCAAGTTCTATTTTCAGAGGTGACTAGAGGATTTAGGAGTCAGATTCTGCTGATTATTCTGCATGAATTAGGAGCAAAAGAAGCTGACTCAACCCTGGAAAGCACATGAAAATGTTCCTGTTTTGGTTACAGCATTTCTCCCAAACTCCTTGCTTCCTTTATGATTCAGTATCAGATTTTTATGCTAATCCCACTGTTTCTCCATTCACTGGAACTGTGAGTTGTCCTAGAATATGTCTTTCCTTTATGTTCTATAGAAAATAAGAAATAAAACTTGTGAACTTTTTTCCAACCATGCAAAATAAGTGGATGGACATTTGATTTGTTTGATAGCAAACAAGCTCTTGGTGACATGGGTTTGCAGATACTGAATAGCATTGGCCATTTAACTTAAAGGAAAGCAAGATGATGACATTCTCTTCAACGTTATACTGCAGGTCAGCTCTGTAGTTCCCATTCCTGTACTCACTCTGCTCCTGTGAACTGGGTCGGTTGCTTGCTGTGGACCATGTTCCTTGTACAGAAGGAGCAGAGATGTTTAACAGAAATTTTAGCCAAGCCTTGCTTAGAGTTTGGAGCATTCCAGTCCTGAGACTGCAGTGGGGCTTGGTCATTTCTTCTGATTCTCCAGCCAATACAAAGGTTGTCTTGGGGTGATTTCTTGTATTGATGCAGTGCTGACAAGGCCAAGGATCACTGTTTTCTCTTTACAAAGATAGACTCAACTCCTGCAATTCCCAGAGTGAGACATGATGTGCTATGAATATACAGGAATTTGGTTATCTGAGGAGTTTATTTTTTCCATAAAAGTTAAAAGAAAATTTGAAGCTCTTTTCATGAGCTTTCTCTTTTAGAGGGAAATGTTGCTTAAATAGCCTTAAATTTTACAGTAACTAGACAGCATTGTAGTAATAAACTCAGCATTCCACAAGGGTGTTAGAGACTTGAAGTTGAACCTAAATACACGTCACTGCATATCCTAAATTACAAAATGAATCTCTCATTCAGTTGCAGTGAAAGAAAAGCAGTAATTTTGTTCTCTGATTAAAGTGACCCTAAGTAATTTCATCTACCACACAATGACTGGTGCAACATCTGCTCCCAGTGAGCAGGCCAGTGGCTTTATAGGGCAGCAAGCCTTACCACATCTGGCACCATTTAATGCTGTTAATTAGATGCTGAGAATCACTCTGCCCTCGATGGGCGTTGGTGATCTGTAGGAGTCAAGGCACCCACTCAGAAGACACAAGAGCTGCACAACAGCAGGGCACAGTTGAGCTGGAAAGTAAAAATTCTAAGTGCAAGGTAAAAAAGCTAAATCAAGAAGTTGAGTAATAATTACGAGTTTAACTTGTGCAATGGTAGTAATTCCAACTTTCTGTGTTTCTCTCAGCTAAAATTTTCTGCATGTGAGAAAGTATTATTATCCACTTGTTGATCAGGAAAACCAGAAATAATTGTCCAAAAACCAAACACAACTAGGTGGGAATAAAAGCAGTATTTTGTGTCCAGTGAAACAGAAGCAACGAAGAACTGGAGAAACACAGGAAAGATATAATCTTTCCCGTGTTACTGAAAAGTGTGAGAAATGCTAATATTAAAAATGAAAAGTAGAATGGAGAACTGTGAAGACAGACCACCACCCTCTTCAAAATAAAAAATAAATTCACAAATACAAGGCAAAAGTACTGTGGAGTATAGCCAGACACATCAAGCAAAATACAGCAAACAACTGGTGGCAAATATATTGGCTTCTTCTGGGCAGCTAAAGTACTTTTATTTTTATTATACTAACATTTTGTCAGTAGCTGATTAAAAATAAGTAGGGTAATATTTTGAAAATTAATGAAAAATGTGATAAGACAGTCAAAGAAAAATAAAAGAAAGGAAAAACTTCATAGTTGTACAGCTTCATTGCATGTAAAATATTAAGTGACCACAAAATACCTACAAATTTGATCTTCAGACATTGAAAACATTTGCAAATACTGAATAGGGAGACAAACAAGGAAATGTTTTAGAAGATTCAAACATGTGGGAATGAACATGTTTTTCCAAAACATAGGTCATGCTTAGTAAATATGATTATTTTTCTTCAGGGACCTTGCAATGAACTTTTGAGCTGAAGCATAAGCTTTTTATTCTGCATGAAATTGGTAGTTTTGGCAATATGTTGTAGATGATGAAATAAATAATGGAAAAGTAGTTTTTGTTCCATAGCAAATCCAGGGTGATCTGCATAGACAGCTGTGTGAATGTGTGATGGGTCTGATTGTCCTCACCTCTCTTTGGGCAAATAGGATTTGTAAAATGTGGCACAAAAATTGAAGAAGGACACGTGATTTACAGGTACAAAGCCTGATGGGTTTCTTCTTTTTAAAAATTGAAAAATACAGTAAAATAGCACTTTAAAACCAGGGGTGTTGTGCTCTGTGTTAGACACTAGCTTTCAAGATGAATATCAAGATAGTTGGGAAGCTAAAATTTAACAAGAAGTACCAAATTACTGCAGAGGTTGTTGGACATTGTATGGAAAGCTCAGGACAACAGAGTTTCTGTGCTAGCTGGTGATCCTCTAGGGAGGGCAAAGAGAAGATGGGAGCAAGCAGCAGCAGAGAACAGGCTTGTCAATCAATTGAGCATAGAGGTTACTGACAGACAGAATTAGAAACTGAAAACAAGTGTATTTCAAGTTAAATGTTTACAGGGCAGTGTTTGACAGAGTACAAGGTGAGGCAGGCAGGTATTCTTTCTTGAAACTTGTTTTTTTACCAGGCTATGTAGCATGCTGGTTATTTTTCAGCCTGGGAGCAATCTGCTTGTTAACAGCAGTAGAAGTTCTTCAGAGCTTTATTGCAGTTTTTATCCTTCACTATCTTGTCCTTCTCCTGCCTGAGTAGAGGCTATTGTTTTAACTCAAGCAGTTTACAGTCTCAATTTAACTTACAGTCTATTAAAAATACTTGGTTCTTATTTGCTAAGTCAGCATTAAAACCCAAGCTGCCCAGAGCAGAAGTTAGTGCAGGCCTAGGTTGGATGCAGAGCATTGTGGAGCTGCACACTAATAAATCTCGTAATTGGCTTGGTAGCTTTTACGAAGCATGAATCTAATAATTCCTGTGCTCTGAAATCTGGGGATTGCCATAACTGAAACAAAGTCATGGCTTATAAGTCACTAATAAATAACATTTGACAACTAATTAAGTCCAAATATGTTCTGCTATACTTAGATTTCCTAAGACATTTTAATTATTTACAAAGTGCAGCTACTCTTTTCTGAATACTTTTCACTGTATGATCAGACTTCATTTTTGTTTCGTATGTTCTTAAGCAAAACATTCTACTATAACACAGTATCTTTGTCTGCTTCAATATTACAGAAGTAACTTGTTTTATTATGTGTGTATTGAACTGTAATTGGCATTCCATCCAATGGACTATAGCCTGTTATTTTTTCTTTTCATCAGATCATTAATTTATTTTAATCAATTAAAATAATAAATTATTTTAAGCTTATTAAGATAATAGTTATCTTAATCTATGAAGTAATAGAATTTTAGGTTGATGTTAACTGAAACTATGGTAGAAGAGATTGAGTGGTGTTATCCATGTTTAAAAACAGAGAGAGGAGACTGCAGCCTCTTTTTAATACACTCTTACTTGAAAAGTGATTTTACTGTGACAGACTCAAAAAATACACTTTTCTTTGTGTCAGGTGCTTAAGAAAATTGTTGAGTTGAATATAGTTTTTAATACAGTAGTACCCTGGTTGTGCAGTTCTGTCTAAGTAAGATGGAATGTGTTCTATCTTGAACAGTTTCTAAGAAAAACGAAAATAATTTAAAGCAGCAAATCAAATTAATAGATTTTGTGGGTTTCTTCCTTTTGTTCTTTACTTTTCCTTAAGAGCCATCACTGGGATAATATAAAATTAAACATACACTTGTAAAATTATGATTCTTGTTGAATCACACTGACTGAGAGTCTGCAAATTTGTATTGAAAAAAATGTTCACAATTTTCTCTTGTTGTTTAACCATTTTCTGTATTTTTACAGAGATCTCGGTGAAAAAAAAACCATAGGAGGTGCATGAATTTGCCTTAAATTTATTATGTTGCTATTGTTATTATCTGTTCAAGACATAGTTTTAAGTTGTTACATACTCAGCAAACAGTTCTAGACAGTTTCCTGTGTTCATACGCTTCAGCAGGCACAGAAATATTTTTAAAAGTATCGCGTTAAAAAAAAGGGGGGGGAGGGGGGCAAGAAACAGAACCTAAATGAAGGTGTTTTTTTCTAATTACACAGATACAGAGTTGTGGTGTCCTATCCTCCCCAGAGTGAAGCAGAACTTGAACTTAAGGAAGGTGACATTGTTTTTGTACACAAAAAGCGGGAGGATGGCTGGTTCAAAGGCACTCTGCAACGAAATGGAAAGACTGGCCTTTTCCCTGGCAGCTTTGTTGAGAACATTTGAGAAGATTCATTCCAAGAGCTTCAAATCATACTGTACTGTAAAATAGCACAAATATTTTGCCAGAAAAAGCACAGTCATGAAATGTTTTCAAATGACTGTAATGTAAACAAAAGTCTACATATTTTTACAGTGTCTATAGCACAATTACACCAGCGAACAAAGGAGATGAAGGCATCTGCTGGTTTTATCACTTTGAATTCTTAAGTGTGATGTGTGCCTTGTACTGTCTGATTTATTATATAGAGGAATTTTTTTCCCCAAGTATGTTACATAAATGATCAATTGTTTACAAGGCTGTAACTAATTTATTCTTGGTTTTTTTTAAACTTGAATTTTGTGTAATAGCTAAAATTCTTGTGACTATGATTTTAACAAATTATTAATTTATGAAAGAATAACAAAGGGGAAGCTGGATTCTCTCCTTATGAGCAAACAATTATATCTGATAAAGAGCCTCCCATTTATCCTCTGGACATTTTTCCCCTGCTGTGTCTGACAGTGGAGTAAGTCTCTGTTGTATGAGTTAATGTTGAGTGGTGGTGATGTGGCGTCAAATAGAATTTGCCAAATGGGGAAAAAATGTGTATTTTCTTCTTTGGACAGAGAAAAAAAAAGTCAGTGGTGTTCTTGAGTCTACTTTTACTTCTTCATGAATCACCCAAGTAGAGTAATGTTTCCAGGAGGCAAAGATATATGTGGACAACTGAATAAAACCATCTCAAGGTTAGGATCATCTCAAGGTTAGGAAAGAAGAAATTTAGGAGTGCCAACAAGAAATTCCCTATACCTTCTGTTCATGTAGTAACTGGGCTATTCGAACAAAGCTTAGCTTTGTGTATTTGGCCAGTTCTTTGGGCATTTAGCGCTCAGGATCCAACAAAATTGGAAGGAATGTTAAAGCCCAACACTTAGAATGAATATAACTTGAAAACATCTGTTTGATAAGACTGAATATACAAATAAAACTATGAGTTGTACTTAATGTCTAAAAATGCCTAAGACGTGTAATTTGCTGTTTTCTTCTCAAAATGATCTGCATGGCCAAGAGATGTTTTAAAGTGTCTGAGCAGTAGTGGTGGTAAGTGATGCACTTGTGTTAAAGGCTGTATGAAACACTGTGAAAACTTTACTAACTTCTTAACCATTGCTACTTTGGTATGTTCTGACTTTTTCTTTGTCTTGCATGTGTTACTCAATTCCTGCAGTAATGTAACTGTGCATGGTTGGCATTTCCCATTCCAATTTCCTGTTGCTGGGTTATTTTTCTCTGAAAGTTTCCCAAAAGCCACTTGACCAAAACTAGTGAGCAACTTGCCTTCAACCAGAGAAGGTCTCCAGTGTTTGAATCATTAATAGATTTTTTATTGTCCTTGCAGCTGATGGATATAAAGAATGCAGCCTGCAAGAAATATGTTGTTAGTCTTTCAGGGTTTTGTTAGAGATTTGGCACTAGTGAACACATGTGCTACTCAGCTGAACTTGGTTTTTAATTTTATTTTATTGTTAGATTATAGCAGTTTAATGGTGATTCTTTTTTTGTAAGACACTGAGCACCATCATCTCCATTTAAATCCATTTAAATCTGATGTAGTTTGGCTGTTACTCAGCACTTTACAAAGGGAAGCCAGTAAGGTGATTCAGTGTCACACAGTACACAGAAACAGTGATCTGTTAAATCCTTATCATTTTCTTGAAATTGTACATTGAAAAATATCAAATGCTAATGACAGAGATTTCTTGCAATATCAGGTAGTATCATGATGGTCTTAAAAATAAGAAAAAATATATCTATAAATATATATAGTTGAACCTGACAGCATTCCCAAATTAACCATCTCTCTAAAACACTGTATAATTCAGTTTTTGCATTTTTAAATCTTTTAAATAGTTTACTTGAATATTCATGTAATATATAAAGGTTTTGTGAAATGAATTTTAGTTAGAAAGAAGCTGATATCAGCTTTTGTCAGCATAAATTGGCACTAGTGTGTCGTAATCTTATTTTGGAAAATTTAGTGCATTTTATATTAAAGACTACTAAAGGTTAATTTTTTTCTATCTCTACTCTCCATATTTTAAACTAAGTGACTAAGGTACCTCTATTAATAGAATTTCATGATGTAAAATCAGTTAAAAATCAGCTGTTAATCCCATAGTTCTGTTAGATGGAATACATTTTTAATTGATTTTTTTAACATTGAGTAAATGTTTGTAAAAAGGGCTTATTATATAGCAGTGCAACAATGACAAAAATGCAGTTTATCATGCCTTTTTTCGTGATCTTTTGGGGGTTATTTTTTGGTTTTGGCTTGGGATTAATTCAGTGTAGAAACAGACAAACCCTGTGCATTTGCTTTGTGTAATTCCATAAAAATATTTTGTAAGGTATTTTATATCTATGTTTGAAGTCCAGTGAATGTTAAGTGTTTGATTTACTATGTTAAACTTCCAATCCTAATAAATATTTTCTTAGCAAACAGCTACAGCAGTGTATGCAAACATTAAACATAAATTCCTTGTAAAGTATTTGACAATAAAATTACCAGAACTTAATTTCTGAATTCCTAGGAGGGTATTTCTGCTCACAGAGAAAAAGTCTTCAGATTCCGTAATGTAAGAAGCTTGGAATGATGACTATAATGCAAAAATTGTAGAGAGAACTGAGGACCTGGCTGATCTTTTCCCAACTCCTTATTTCAGCGAGTAACTTCAGAAGAGGTAGGTAACTCCATCTCAGTCTGTTCATGATGGAACTACAGTCTCACCAACAGCAGATCAGGTGCACAATAGTTACAAACTGCTTTCCCTGGAGGAAGAAGTGTCTGGTGTAATGGACCTGCTATAGATTGGGAGAGGCTGAAGCATCTGCCTGAACTTCCACTGTGGGCAGAAGTGTTGGGTGGCCAGAGACTCATTTGCCTGAAGAAGTTTTCTGGGCATGGCAGTCAGGAGCAACTGCCTAACGAGGAGACCTTGATTTGCATGTGGTTACATGTCTGCTGTATACATGTGGCCTCTGGCAAAATTGGTGGAAATTAATCCTGAAAGTGTTTGCAAATATGTTTGAGACTTGGGCCATAACCTCAGTGTTAGTTAAGACTGACGAGCAGAACCTAAATTGTGCTAGCAGTGACTGGCGCAGCGTTGGGTGCCCTCTGAAAGAAGGAGCATCTCGTCCAACCTTCCTTAACTAAAGGGGATGAGGAGAGGGGGAAAGGCAGCACGATTTGTAGAAATGCAGAATAGAGGATATTGAAAAGCAAGATTTATTTGTTTTTTCAGAGTTGTGGTCTGACATCAGTGCATCCGTAGGAGAAAAGTACAAACATCGTGGCTGTGTAGCAGAAGTAAGGCTGTTTCTTTGGGTCGGCTTTTTTGTTTGTTTTCTTGTTTTGTATTGTAATTACTGAGTAATTCTAATATGTGTTTAACATTTGGCTTGCCAAAGGTGCATGAACTCCTGTTCACCCTCATTTCATTACCTCTGCCTTATAGCAGTAATGACAATTATGATAGTTTTGCATAGGCTGAAAAATAAGGCTTCTGAGCATTCTGACTTCTTTCAGAGAGCTGGCAAAATATCGTATCTGGCTTGTTCTTTGCAGTAGCTTTAAGCAAATGTGTTTAAAGGTGCACATTGAATGATGAATAATGAATGATGAATAATGAAACACAAAAATCCACTTGTCTAGTTAAAAAGATTTGTGTCTGGCATTACTAAAACTCCTACAGTGTAGCCTTTCATATATGTGCACAATTGGCACCACTGGTTTCTGTAGGATACACCAGTATTCTTTGGATTCCTACCATGCTTCTCTACTATATAGATGTCTCAAATCACGCTCAGGTGCTCGTTCCCTGCACTTGGGTAATACATCTTAAGCAGATTTGAAGCTTGACTTGAACAAAACCAGCATCATAAATCTTTTGAATATCAACAACGACAACACTTCTACTACTAATAATTCTTTTTTAATGGCATACTTGCAATATTTGTATATAGGAACAAAAGAGCTGAGAATGGTGATGATGAATGGTGAGAACATGGACATTAGATGTGGGGAAAAATGGGAAAGAGAAAAGGATTTGCAAGACCTGTATATGGGACCTGAATCTTAACTAAATTATTAGTGATGTTACCTTAGTTAATAGAGTCAAGCTCTGAGAGGACGTAAGAGGAGCTTGAATGTCTAAGGCTGAAGATGCAACCCTCAGTCTTTACCCAGTTTCTTAAGCTTGTATTTGTTTGGTGCTTGTGTCTAGAATAACTGCTGTTCTCCTGTCAAATACTTTTGAAATCCAACACTAAGCATCTCTGTTTCTGAATTTAGTTGCAGGATTGCATTAATAAACAGGGGTAGTGTCCACTTTCTACATATTTTATGCAATAACTAACATTGGAGGACTGAGTCTTTTGGGAAATGCATACCAAGATGCAATGCATTCTTATTCCACAATGTCATGCCAATAGCTCTTAACTTTCTGGGAGACAAACTTGTTCCCAGCCTTGAGGTAAGCACCTGCTCTTGAAAACTTGAGGTGTCACCTTTTTGCATCTGTTTCCTCCTTTGCCAACTGACAATTCCTGTGCTTCTGAGGTAGGTGGTGTAAAACTTGCTTTCAAAGTAAAGGCTGACTGGTTTTTGTGAGTTTAAAGATAGATTCTGATGGATTAGATCTGCCTTCAAATACGATCATCAGCGTCTAAACCCTTCTAGGAGAAATCTCCTTGAGCCTGACTTCCCTGGGCGAGAGACTTCGCTGGTCCATTTTAACAGCTGAAGAGCACTTTGTTCAGAATCAGCCTGGTACAAGGAACAAAACAAAATGAATTTGCAATACCCAATCTGCAATGTGCAAAAGCCATTCAAAATGTTACATAATGAGCATTTCATGTGTGCCTAACAAATCAGAGTGGTTACACTCTACATAGTATTAGCAGATCTCAGAAATTATTTTCTATCTGTTCCTTCTACTATATTCCTTTCTGTCAGCTGTATTATTTTGCTAAAAAGTGGCAAAATCAGTTCTTAACTGCTCTACTGTTCCTACTCAGTGGAGTAAAGAAAATTTAGACACAGTGACATTAGCCCCAGATTTCAATTACTCACAGTTCTAACAAGCTTGTAAAAATTCCCCTTAGCACATGTAAATGAATAGCACTTGGCTGCACTGTGCACCCAACTCTAGTGCCCACATGGTTCAGGTTACATGGCCCAGAGGCCTTCTGATGTTTGCATCTAGTAGTCATTCAGATGAAAACCAATTCACAGGATGTCCAAACACTAGCTACATTCTCACTTCAGTATGGTGAGAACAGCCTGTGCAGGAGTGTAGAGAGTGGAAATTTGGCTGGCACATCAAGACAAAATACACTTTCCATTACAAAGGCAGAAAGAAAAATGTCAGGATTTTAAAATATCTGTGCAGGTGTTTTTTTGTCTCTGCTACCCTAGATAGAACCCCATTTCACAAAGCAAATGGACTTTAATTCCTGACTCTCCCATCTCTCCCTTTCCCATCCCCCCGCTTCCCAGAAAGGAAAGCAATATAAGCCTTTAGAAATATCCAGATTCTTTGGCATTAGAACACATGGTTGGATTCTCAATTACTCCAAATCAGTGCTACTTCATTGATTTCATTAAACTTTTCTGGCATACACTGAATATGCCCCCTACTGTTAAATAGTGAAGGAAAATATCTCATCTGCCCTAAAGGAATGAATATGTTTGAAAGAAACTGAGCTGGATGATTTTCATACTTGGAAAATACAAATCTATTCGGGCTGTGTTATGCTTCTCTCAAAAAACGTTTGTCCCACTGGTACAGCTGAGGCACTGGATCAAAGATGATGCTGTTTAGCAGCACTGTAAATCATAGAAGATTTGCTCACTTTTCAATCAAACCTATAAATTTCCAGATCCACAATTGCATAGTAGGCTTTGGTCTGCAAACAGCTGCTAGTCCCAAAATCTTTTGTGGTTAGTTGCTGCTGTATTTTCTCATGGTGTATCTGCAAATGCTTGGGAGGGGAGATGAGTCAGCAGCAGAATAGCTTTAAAGTGGTCATCAACTTTGTTCTCCACAACCAGGGACGTGCCCTAGGTCAAATTTCTTATTTCAGCTGGTTGAACTTCTGAATAAGCTGAAGAATGTTAGCTCTAAAAGGTTTACAGTTCAAAGAATTTCTCTCCACTCCTCTGGTAGGCAGTCTTAGTGTGTCTTTTGAATACACACAGATCAGGGAAAGCTATTTATTTTCGTGCTCCTTACCAAAGCTTTACTCTATGCTGCTATGCAGCTTCTAACTTTATAGTACACAAGTAACCGTTTGCCCCTGCAGTCACTGAAATTCTTAGCATTCAGTAATTTAAAATCTGTGATACACAACATAGCTTTTTTACAAGGATAAAGTTTAATTGTTTCTAAAATAGAGTAATACTGGGCTTTGTAAAGATCAACATTTTCTTGAAAGATAAGAACACATGCAAAGAGATAATAATTTTAGAAGTTAAACAAATAGGTACTCATCCTGCCTAGGCATTCAGTATTCTTGATTACTTGCACCAAATGTGTATTTCTTAATACTGAATGGGTTATTTCTGCCACAGACTGTTAAAATTCTCAGAAGGCTGGAGATTTTCTGTTGAGAATGTCTCCAGTAAACAGGAAAAAGAGAGCAAGAATGAGATGGCCTTGGAATTCTGTCTGAAGAACCAGAGACTGGTTCAGGACCAAATTTTAAGTGTTCCAGTTGTACATACCACAACCATATCACTGTTTGGAGGTCTGCCATAGCTGCTCTCAAGAAAATGGCAGACAGTATTTCTCATTTGTTCTTTACCTTACCTAAAATACTCCTTGTTAAGGAAATCCACATTAACCTACTATCAAATGCAGATAAAATTTGGCTGTAATGGCAAAACACAACCGTGCTCTTGTAATTTGTTTCTCTGATTTGGCAGTGTTAGTGAACACTTAGATGATCCAAGAAAAGTTAACTGCTAAAATATAAAATTCTGTAGGTGATGTTTCTCAACACCATGTGCTGTTCTCTACAGCGCAGGATCAGCAGGCTTGAGCATCAGTTTCTGAGTCTGGGGAAGTTACACAGTTCTCTTTGTAAAGGCTGACATGTCAGCAGTGGATGTGCCGGGGGGAGTGGATGGGGGGAGAAACAGCCCTGTAATTACAGAGATCAGTGAAACATTGTCTGGTCCAACCACAGCTATTTTGGGGTTTTTATTTTACAATATGCTGTTCCACAGTAAATGATGCGAGCGCTCCTCTCCCACAGTAGGTCAGGGAGGTCTGTAAGTGGATGTGACCAGGTGTTTGGATGCTGGGAGATGAGGACCACAACAGAACTTAGCTGGTTTTATGTCTGGGGGGGCTCTGGTGACAGCTGTGTTGCCAGAGCCCCCAAGTGCAGGCACAGTCTGGGCTGATGGCACAACAGCTCAGAGGGCAAAGCCAGGCTGTGAGAGCTGTCACGTCTCTTCAGAGGCCACGCTGATGGGCAATGGTCAGTCAGGAGGATGTGGCTCAGGCCTGTGGGGTGTTCGTGCTGGCAAACCTTTGTTGGGTGCACTCCGTGTTAAGTGTGTTACTGATGAACGAGGTGATGTGGGAATTGTTCCATCTGCTCTCTTCGTACTTTTGCCAATCAGTGTAACAGGTTTGGTTTTGACTATGAAGTATCACAGTCTCATAGCTGACAGTAATAGTGTACTCATGCAGCTATGATTTAATTAGCCCACAGCCCTGTTTCTATTGAGTAATGCCAAAATCCACCAGTACAAGAAGTATCTTTGGTCAAGTGCAAGAACTAGTTTGGGCAAAAATTAGCAAACCTGTACTTTTGAGCTTCTTGGACTTTGTCATCAGATACTGCCATCAGGGGCTGGAACTCCTGGTTGGTTGTGTGTGCCTGAAGATCTGTGATGTATCTGTCTGCATGTTTTCTCTATTGCAATACTGTCAAAAGCAAAATTTTTAAGGAAATAGGGTTGTTTTTTTTTTTTTCAAGGGCATATTAGATTCTGGTCAACATCTGGTTAATGTTTGTTATTAAAAGCTTATTTGTGTCTGGCATTACAAAAGACACAAATAGAAAGCCTGTGTTTTTGTGAGTAAAAGCACTAAGGACAACTTTACAAAAGCTTATATAGCTGGCTTATGTTGTGTTTCAGCTATATTTGGTAACACAGTAGAATGCTTTTGGAAGAGATATTAGATGCTGAACTGGTGATTCCAAATATAAACAAGGTCCCTAAGGCATGAATGTAATGTCTTGCTTATAACTTTAAATTACTTTTTTATAGCTAAAACTAGCATGTCTAGTGGCTAATTATAATGTAGCCTGATATTATGCCCAACCACCTCCTTTTCTGTCTTTTTCACATGCATCACTTAACCTCCTAGGCCTTCATTTCATAAAGGATTAAGTGTATTGGAATGTTACTAAACAACTAAAAAAACTCAACAAAAACCAAAACAAACAAAAAAGAACAAAAGCTTTGCATAACAGGAGTGGATTTAAACATGATCTTAAATGTACGATGAGGCATTTTGCTGAATCTTAGTGTTTTTTCCTCTGTGGACCATCTTGGAAATAAAATGGTGTGGTTCTAAGAAAAGAAAAAACCAATGTTACTTACAAAGAGAAGTCATTTATGCTTTTTCTAATTCAGCAAAAATAAATGAAATTGACATTTCAAGTCTGAAATTGATTTCTTGGATACTGTAACACACAGGACGGAAAAGTACAGTACTTTGGAGAGCTCGGGTGTGTTTTCTATAATCTAATTTGAGATACTGTTCCATTGGATTGAAAAATTTTAAAAAACCAAACAAAAAAAGAAAAAAAAGAGAAGCAATTTTTACCTGATCAAAATAAATGGGAATTGCAGTACTTACCCTTTTAATCTGGTCTGGCTTTGTGAAGAAGTGTTTAGCAAGTGTTGGAGTGGTATTGAGATAGCCAGGCTTGAAAAGGTCAATAACTGGCTGGTTCTTGAGACAGGCCAGTGGTGCTGTCTGCACTTTGGTGGAGGGCAGATTGCCATCCAGTGAGTGTAAAAGGTGGGGACATAAAAAATCTTGGAATGAGATTAAGGATTATTCTATGTTCACAGACTTGTGGGTGGGGGGAATAGGAAGGGCTCATTTGTTTCTTTGAAACAAAGTAGGGATCTGGAAGCTTCCATGAGAGATCTTTTATATTTGGGATAAAAACACGTAGTTTCATGCAGAATACAGGAAGAGCATCAATTAGTTTGCAAAAACTCTACAAACATTTCAGAGGTGAGGCTGGGATGAGGTGGTTTGGCTGTTGCTGTCTTTCCTACCTTTTATGATGGGAGCTATGAAAACACTGCTGATGGTAAAGGAGGCTGTCGTTCTCAGAGAGGTTTTAAAGGAAACTGAGCTAAAAACATGAAGATTTTCAGCTTCATGAAAAAGAATCTTTTGCCCTCATTTAGAAACCTCAACCAGTGCTGTTCATGCAGGCACTCTGTATTTAAATCCTGTATCTATCCAGCAATTCACTTTTTGCAGGTGCAGTCCTCTTTCTACATTAGGGACTAAAAGTGCTTCCACAGAAGATGACAGTAACTGTGTAGTAGGAGATGTTTCCCTAGGGCTGTGCCAATATGGGAAGCTGACAGTTATCAGCCTCAATTAAAGATGGGAGACCTGACATTTGGAGGGGAAAAACTAAGTGATTTGGCAAGTCTTAAAAGAAATTTGGAGCATGCCCTTTGAATCTCAGTTCATGGGGGTACCCTTCCCCTGAGGAACCTAAATATTCTATGGCTTTAGCATTCCATTCCCCTGCTAGATTTTTTCTCCTTCATTTCACTTGGAAAATAATCTTGGACCAAAAACTCCTGGGAATAGAAGCTGTCATCTCTATTGTCTAAAATGGCTGGTATGCTCTTAGTTTTAGGAAATTAAATTGTATACACTTCCTTTTTTTCTTGTTTGTATCATCTCTAAATATTCTCTTTGTTTCTTTGTTTCTCTTCTCTTCTCTTCTCTTCTCTTCTCTTCTCTTCTCTTCTCTTCTCTTCTCTTCTCTTCTCTTCTCTTCTCTTCTCTCCTTCTTTCTTTCCTGCTTTCTTGTGGGCATCATGTGATGTTAGCTTCCTTAAACACTCATATTCCCATGGATTTAATGAGTGCTTGGGAACCAGATGGCATGCCATATTTTTTTCAAAACATTTTAAAGCACATGACAGACAATTTAAGTTGACAGGAGTGCTTCACTGAGGTGTCTGTAAAGCAAATGTGTTACTTGTTACTATTAGAGCAGAATAATTGTTTATGAAACGCATCCTCAAATTCAACAATGATTCAATGAAGTAAACAGAAATAAACTGTGCTATGTAAACACTGCACACTCTGCAGAGATGTTACCCATGTATATAAAATAATTACGATCCAAGTGATGCAGTGTGGTATTATGCAAAGACAGTCACTGGAGCCCAAACTCAGGCAATTTTGTATGAAAATCTCCAGTCTGTGGGCAGTATTAAGGAAAATACTATGGCTGGAGACAGTAAAGATTACTCTTTTTCATGTTAGATGGAAAGAGAGAAGCATTCCTCCTTCTTTTGTCTACTAGGAAGAGAGAAAACCACAAAAGTACTATCCATGTAGAAAGAAAAGACATAAAAGCAATGGACTCTTCTATCCTAGTTAAGATTGGCTGAAGCTGTAGGTTCAGCTTAAAAAATCATGGCAAATGATCTTCGTGCTGCAGAAAGCCAGCCTGGAGTAGAAGCCAGATATCTGGTTTTGGGAAAATACCAGGGTCTCTGATAAATGCATGGTCTTCATGTGCCCATCTCCTCTGGTTTAGCAGCTACACTGTGGAAGTTAGGAGGTAAATACTAGCTTGAATGCTCTCTGAACCTCTAGCTTTTCTTTTAAAAAAATGTCAACCATGGACAAATGTACTTCATTCCTGAATTTTATTTATTCTTTTTTTTTTCAGTGCTCTTCAGAACTGACATTTCTGATAAATTTAGAGTTCTCTAACAAAACAACAAACAAACAAAACTCACCAAACACACAAACACACACACACACAAAACAACCAAAAACCAAACCAAACCAAAAAAACAACAAAACAAACAATCAAACAATGGTATACGAGTTTTACATCCATCAAAAAAACTTTGGGGAGTGTCTCCTTGGTCAAGAAAAAAAGACCATGATATGCAGAAACTGGATAAAGAGAGGCTGAACTGTGACTGGAAGGAGAGCTTGTCTACAGCAGGCTGGGGACAATCCACCCCTGTGATGTGCAGTATACATACATAACATTCTCTATGTTCAGGATAGAAAAGGTACAGAAAGTTTAGGTGAGTGAGGACAAAACCATAGAAGTATGTTTAAAATATACACCAAGGAATTTTATATATATATATATATGAATTTTTCCTGTTCTGGAAAAAAGAAATCAAACCAGGCTCTTGTACCACCCCTGCAGCTGTATCAGCCTATATTGTATAGCTTTGAATCAGAATTGTTGTTCATCACTTTTGAATTTTCATAGCAATATAGTCATAGCATGGTAAAACACACACCTTCTAGACTGATCTGAATTGCTCTTTCCCCCCCTTTGCAGTAAATATTCAGTTGTATTTCCTATAAAGTTAATATATAGGATTGATAACAAAATTACCTTCTGGAGTTTAGAGATGGTAGCTTGTGCAATCCTGGGTTTCTGCAAACCACACTATTAACTGTGTGTCATCGGGCAGGAATGGGTACCACACCTCTTATGGGGAGCTCAAAATATGTTTGACTTCTACTAGAATCTCATCATAAACTGTGCTCTTACAAAGCAAAACCTATATGAGGGATGATTAAGAAAACCCAGCTGTTGAACTAAGGTAGGTATGCGTTTTATATAATCAGACATTACTTACATGACAGTCTGGTGTGAACAATAGATAATTTTTTTCCAAGGATGCTCATCTCTCCTGATAGTTACTGAAAGAAATTATTCACTGTGATAGATAAATTAAAAAGTTGTAAGCAGCCATCTGAAAATACCTTGTTTCATCTTTAATAACCTAATTCTTACCTCATTAAGCCAGCTGATTGGGTATTATTATGATTGACTACTTTATTAGAACACACAACAGTAAGGGCTTCTGTATGTCACAAGAAGATGACATCTTCAGCCGCTCAGTTAAGAACATGAGTGAGATGAAATGACAGTGAAGTATTTCCACAAGGAGATGTGATATGAAACTAGATTTATTTAGGACAATCTGATAGAGAAAATTGAATGTTGGGAGTTCCTTGAAAACTCTCTAAACATTACTCTGTGTGATTCAGGCTGCAAAATGGTAACAGCTGTAAAGAATATTGGTTTTGACATTTCCTGTAATAGTGGTGAAGACAAAGGAGGTGAGCAGTCTATGAGATCTGAGTGATTGTCACTAGCACTATCACAGTTGCCATTTATTATGGAGTGTGTTCAACACTCACTGCTGGCAAATCATCAGCTGAAGTTTTGCCAGTGTAAGTCCTTATGTTTAGGATCACAGCTATTTGCAGTTATGGAGGGATGACTACACGGTCCCTTGACTTGCTGCTTTCTGACAGTAAGTGGATGTGCTACATTAAGTTGGTATTCCTGTACTCAGTAAATTTGTGCCTCATTAGGGCTACCCTTGAAAACATATTCATGCTCACATAATGAATGTATGCTAAAATAGGGGAGGCTATAAAAACAGTTAGTGCTTGTGGATGTGCCTTCAGTTTCCTGCTTTAAACAGCTTTTGGACTCTTCATAAATGTTATGAATGTCGAGATAGGTATTTGGGGGAATCACTGAAGTATTTCACTTCCACGTATCTCAGATCTGCTATTTCCTGAGGGCTAATTAATGTGCTTATGAAACAAAGACTTTTGCTTTGTTTTGCTTTGAATAAGTCCTTAGAACTTCTCATGAGAAGGGAGGTGAAGGATCAACTCTTGTTACTTATTAACGATGTTTTTCTATTCCTGCAGTACAGGCCTTTAGCTGAATTTTCTCACCCTAATGAGTTCAGCCCAAATCACTTGGTCAAATCTTTCTGTCTTTATTCCCCGCTTCTTCATGACTTTGCCCGCTTCTCGTTGTCATCTTCTCCCAACATCCCACCTCCTTCCCCTTCCTCAACAAAGCAGTTTACTGACTATAAATACGAGTAGATGCAGTAAATTTTCAGGAGACTGCATCACAGGACCAAAGTGGGCAACAATTTGGATTTGCCCATACCATGTGTGGAGATTCAAAACCTGAGACTATGATTAAGTGATGTATTAGGGCAGAAAAAACCTTGACACTTGCTCCATCATAACAGGAAGGAAATTCTTCTGATTAGACAAAACTTTCTTCTGTTAATCCCAATGTTGAGAGCAGTTTTTTGTAGGTTTTGGAGCTAAAACCTTTGGTGATGAATACTTCTTCAAAATACTCTCTTTTTTTTTTTTCCACCACAAACTGCAGTATTAGTTGAACAGATTTTTACAAGATAAATTAATTCTTGAAATGATTGGCCATGAATCTTTTATCAGCTGATATAAATGTGTAGTGAATGGGAATATGGATGAGACTATGAGAGGCAAAATGGGGAAGTTAAGATATTGCTCCTATGTAAAATAAAAGCAAATTATGCAAGACCTTGAGTAGACATTTTTAAATGGTTTTTAACTATTTTTAAGTGCTTTTCCTGAGACTAGTTCTTTTAACTATTGAATATATTAGATATAATTAAAAGTAGATTGCCTCTAAGAGAACAGGAGTAGAGTTATTTACTCAGGAGCACTCAAACACTTCTGCAAAACTTAGATGTCATTGTACCAGACCTCCAGTGGATATTCTTAATGCTTACGATATATGCAATACACAAACAAATATCCTTTCTATACAAAATAGTCAGCAGAGGCTGCTGGGAGTGACATGTCCTGTGGTGGTGTCAGTTTTGACTGTTTTCCAGACTGCCTTGCTGGGAGATGCTGACTGCTCTGTGTGATGCACTTTGCAGTTTTGAAAAACTGTTTGTCTAAGAGGTGCTGTACAGAAAGGGGTGAGTTTACTTCCTGGATGGCTGAGCTGGTTATTTCTTCCTTGTTCCCAGTCCTCACTGTCTTGGGACTTAGGAGCTAAACACTGATACATTCAGTGGCATACATAAGGAGTGGGATGCATGGAGGGAAGTAAGAGATTTCAGGACATGCTGAGATCCTAGATTTTATCTCTTTAGTCCAAAGTCGACTAATACACAGTAGGAGTGTCCAGTGTCTGTGATCAGACAGGAGTTGTGGACAGAGGCTGAATGTGCAGCAAAAGTTTCTTGAAGATAGTTTTGCAGGGGTGGGTGATGTTGGGGTAGTTTTATTTTCATGTGTCAGGTGCCTCAGGGCAGCACTGAAAGTGAAGTGTTCCATTTTAGCAACAGATGAAGCAGCAATAATACAGGCTCCTCTGTGTTCCCTTCATGGTGTGCCTGACTTCTCACTGGGAGCAGCAGCACTTCAGTGACCGTGCTAACTCCAACATGGGCCTCACGCTGACGTGTGAAATAATCCTGGTCACAGTGGGGAAACCTGTTTAGCCAGGAGGATATGAAAACATTAGGTAATTTGCCAAGGTTCTGATAGCTTTGTTTTGTTCTGGTTTTTGGTGTTTTGTTTTGGTTTTAGTTTTCACAGGGGTTTTATACTTTTCACAGAGGTACCAAGAATAAATTTCTTAAGAGGAAGAAGTTTTCAGTTTTTTCAAAAGGTACCTAAACTGTATAAAACCACTTCATGTTGGCATGATAAAAGTTCACTGGTATCACACAAGAACAAATATAGCAGAGATTTTGCATGGTCTAGAAAAACAAAACAGACTGCAGGGTCATAAAAAAAAGATCACTTAACAGCAGAAGTGTGGCAATTTGGCCACTTAAATGTCTGAACTGGTGTGGTTGGGAAAAGTTTGCTAAGTGGCAAAATACTGGGAGGAGAGGGGTGGGTATTTTCTGTCATACAATTAGGCAGTTGTATTTTTCCTTGGCAGTTTATCTCAGCTTTGTATCACTTGCCTAGAAGGCTAAGGCCATATCAAAGACATTTGTGAATTGTAACATAAAACTTGTTAGTTATTAATTTATATATTCTATATGTGCATATATAGCACATATATATAAGTATAAATTTAGTAACTAGACCTGATTTTTCCCAATGTAAACCACAAGTGCATTTCTGAAGAAAGGGGAACAAAAAGAGACAGCAGCCTCAGTGCTGAGCTGTCCAGGCAAAGTGGAAAATGATGAGGAGCCCTGAGAGCTCACCTAGAACGAAGCACCTAGTCCAGTTACACCCCTTCTTTTTACAGGAAGAAATGCATGGCAGTGTGTTGACTGTCGGACCTGCCACTGAGTTATCATTTGACCTGGAAAGAAGGAAACCTCTTAAGCTCTTCCCTGGCTTAATTCTGTTCTAAGCCCATGACTCCTGTACCCCAGATACATGCCCCCATCATCAGATTTGCTTAAGCTAGGGAGGTCATCTTTAATACGCCAGTTGAAAAGCAAAATAGTTTCTTGAATGTTGATTTCAATTGATGCTTAATCCCCAAGGTCTTACATTTCCGGACAGTAATCATCTGGCTCGAGTGTCAAATCTCCTTGGCCCACTTTAATTTTTTGTTCTTGTTTCTATAAACTGAAACCACTTCAGACTGATGGTTATGACAAGCTTATTCAGTGGTGAAAAACCGAAGTTAGTGACCACGTTTCCAGTAAGGGAGGAGACTTGAAAGCAGGTTTTCTTGGAGCCAAGTGCTCCGACCCGCAGGCTTTTGTTTAAAACAAGACTCAGCACATGTGCAGCCAATTCTCCAGTTGCTTTGTCCCAGGCCTTACACAACAGCCATGTAATGTGGGAGGTATGCTTTCACAAGCAGTGCAGGGAACAGTATGAAAATGCTGCTGGACATCTGAGCAGCATTGCTCTTTCATGTGTGACTCTTGGCAGAAATTTAAGAGGCCACAGATTCAGGCACCGCTGTGGTTAATGATTAGCACTCAAGCTCCTCTGTAAATCTTGCCTTAAATCAAAACCCAGGAGGAATCTGAAATAGCTGGTAGAGGGGACCTCAGTTACAGTGACCCATTTTGTGCCATTATGCTCTGATGTGCGTTTTTTTCTTTTAGATACATTAAATATCCTTTCCTGTTTGAGAATATTTTGTTTTTTCCTGTGTTAATAGAGAAATTCTTACTTGAAAGCAATATCTTGATTGTGTGGGAGAATGATTAAAACATTTTAAGAAAGGAATAAAAACCTCTCATAGAAGAGTGTTTTTAATGCCTGAATGCTTTAGGCTTGAGGAAAGACAGCTGCATCATTTTGTACATTGTGGACAGGTTCCAAGGGTGTGTATACATGGTCACACAGACAGACATACAAGAATTATTAGCTTACATTTCCACATTAAGAATAAGCCAGGCACAATCATGACCAGTATTGAACTAGCTGTTATAGATCATCTGGTCATGATAGACGGAACAGGTCTATGAGATCAAGTTCTTGTATCAGCTACTGTCCCTGCAAAAGGGGATGTAATCATTATGCCACTGATTTGTCTCTTGGACTCCACTAGCTCCACTAGCTCCACTAGCTTTAGTGGGAAATCAGTGTGAATAAACTGGCTCAGATGAACTCTGCTTAATCTGATGTCATGATTTACCCAGGCATCTGGAAAAAAAAGGCTAATGTCACTTTGGCCAATGAACGAACACACATCTCATTTTAAACAGTAAGTTAATGAACAAGAATTAAACAGAATCTTGTCTGAACTTTTGAAAAGGATATTTTACTTTGTCAACTATAACACACTTTAAAACCCCCACACTGAACTCATGCTTACTCTGTGTCAGCAAAATCTTAACAGCACAGGACAGATTAGTCTTTCTTTAACTTTCTTACAAGGCTAGGTCAGCTGTATGGATAAGGACACAGGTCAGAAACAAGGTAAAGTCATAATTACTTACAAATTTTTTCACTTCAAATCTGCCTGCTACTGTCCTCATACAATGTGATGCTCATATTTTCTCTGTCAGTTATTTTCTCTGTAGTATACACCCTTCACAAAACATCACTAAGGACAATTTTTTTCCCTCTGTGTTACCTTGCTTGTAAGTTTCACTTGAAGAAAAAGCTATCCTGGTCGTTAATTATTTTAGGTACCAGATGTCTTGGTCAGAGACTATTCTGAGTCACAGTCTCAGCTGTCAGTGCCTTTTCTTCTTTACCACTGGGATCTCCAGGTGTTCAGAATATGGCATGTTCTGAAATGTCATTGTATCACAAAATCTCATTTACTCTTTTGAAAAGAGCTGCTTGCAATCTAAATATACTCGCTAAAAGAAACTAATTCTCATAACAGCTTTTCCTAAAAATTTTATTTTTCTTGAAGATGTTCACCTGTTTGACAATGCCTAAATGTGCTTTTTCTTCTATATGTAAAGAATGATCTGTGGAAAAAGAATCCTACATGCATAGAACTAACGTTATTAAATGCTCTACAGCTCCCCTGGAAGCACTTATAATCTGAAATTCTGAGAAACACCTTTCAAGTCAAAAGCAAGAACTGTACCAAGTTCTAATCCCACTTTGATCATAGAAACTCCAGTAGGATTTCAACATATCTTTTAATAAGAAAACTTTTGTGGAACATAATAATAATAATAATAATAATTATAATTATAATAATTTTTCTCAAAAAATTCTGACGTGTACTCTTGTACAAAATTGTGATAGCTTTTATTAATATTCCTCAGGGGAAAAAATTTACTCGGTGTGCGTGACTTAATTAAGAGTCCTCAGAAACCTCTCCAGCATATGATCAGACTTAAATCATAACTGTAAACAGCATTACTACTGTAACAGAGTAGTTTTTTATATTAGTTTAATTGCGTATCATGAAGTTTGTTTTGGTTCCTGAACAGGAACTCTCACAGGTGCTTCTGTATTTTGAGCTTATCTACCTGAATGTGTTTGAAATTTAACTCTTCTGGTACAGCGATGCCTCATACAAGATCCTTGGGATTTTGGGGCAAGGATACACGAAAATGAGAGAATTTCATCAAATTGTTTGTATCTATGTATGAAGCACCTTTTTGTTCACGAAGTGGGTAGCAAGGGCAGGACTGAGAGCTCCAGCTCACTGAGGCCGCTACTTCGTGCCCCACATTAATTCCAGCAGCGAGCACCGGGGCCAGGGGCAAAGCGTGGCAGTGGCTAAGCTGGATGCTGTAAAATGGAGCTTAAAACCGGCAAGCGTAAGGTGAAAGCGAAGGGGCTTTCCCGTGTGCGAGCGCAGAGGACACGAGAGGCGAGTGCAGGGCCCGAGCCCCCTCAGCAGCCGGGGCGGGCCCCTCGGGCCGCGGAGCGAGGGCAGCAGCCCCGGGCCCGCACCCGGCGCCTTCCCTGGCCCATGGCCGCTGCCCGTGACGTCACGCCGCACCCCGTGACGCCTGCACCCAGCGCGGAGCGGAACCGGCCTCGCTGGACCGGGAAACGCGCTCCGTGAGGGAAGCGAGCCCGCGGCCGGGAGGTACCGGAGCGCACGTGGAACACGTTCTCCCGTCCTTCTCCTGTGGCCGTGGCGGGGCGGGGGGGACACGGAGGGACGCGGGGACAGCGCGGAGCGGCCGCGCTGCNCTGCCCGTGCCGAGGGCTCCACCTGCAGCCGGGCCGCGAGCGGGAGCCCAGCTCAGCCGCGCTGCCGGCACGGACCGGGCACGGAAGGAGGGAGGCGCCCGGCTGGGCCGGGCACGGCTGCGGGAATGCCGCTCGCCGCTGCCTAAAGGTGCTCTGCTGGGGCTGGCAGCCGAGTGCCGTGGGGCGGTGCCGTTGGAGCCCCGGGGTCACGCGTTAAATGCTTGGTTCTGAACGAAGAGTAAAGGTCGTATAGGTGCCTGCGAGTGCCTGTCGCTCCAAAGACACCCGGTTTTCCCTTCCATTATCTATCCAGGGAGCAGCAGGTCATTACTCCTGCTGCAGTTTTCTTCTCCCAAGTCACAACTGCAAGGAGCCTGTGTGGCGTTTCTGTGTTAAAGCACAAACTGTACATTTCTGCGTTGCAGGCAGGCCCTGTCCCCCACCTGTGAATGCCTGGTTGATGCACAAGGGGCTTTCTCTGTTCCAAGAGCTTGCCAGGGAAAGCAGACGCGTGGGTTGGTTTCAGGCACTTGTGAATACTTTTTTAGGGAAAAGGACAGAACGTCTGCTTGTTCAGACTCTGTCACAGAAGATCAAAATCATCATGCCGTTGCATGAGTTGGTGGTGGCCTGGTACGCTTAGTACTGTGTGCTGTTCTGGTTATCACGCATCCAGAAGGGTTTAATGGACCTCAGTGAGGCCAAGGGTAAGGTCTAAGGATTCAGACACTCTTTAGAGAGGTACTGAATAGCTTCCATATGTGTAGGAGTAACTGAATAGACCTGAAAGAGGATTCAGGTGGAGAGTGAAACAGGAAGGGGAAGGTATGAGGAGAAATGCATAGAATTATCTAATCAGAAAGCAAATTAAGAACAAAAGGAAGTACTTTCCCACAAATAATGAAACTCGTTGCCTCAGGATGTTATGAAGACAGTATAATTGGGTTCAAAAAGGATTTATTCAAATGTATGGAAAAAAGATTCATTATTATTGCTCAGATTCTGCCTCTGTCTCCTCAGGAAATCCCAAAACAGCTGATTGGTTTCTAGAGCTTGCAGAATAAAAGATCATTCTACAGAAGTACTTTCTTTGTGTGCTCCATTCTAAACATCAAAGCTAGCTACTTCAGAATCATTTTGTATTTCAAAAAGCTTTTTTTGCTTCCTTCAAAAGCAGAAACAAAAAACCCCAGGCTAGTGGTAAAACATAGTCTGACAGTATTAAACCAGTGTAAATACAATAGTTTCAAATCGTACTCAGTAACATTTGCACTGGTGGTGTCCAAGACAGATACTTTGGATGGAGTGAGGCCTTGAGGCTAAATGACTTCAGCACAAGAATAGTGATTGCAAGAGTATAACTACAACCAGTACATCGGCTTTGAGTAAGCAGCTGAACGATACATTGTGGCCTTTAGGTACATAAATCACATAATTCATCACTTGAATAGACGTTACCATAACTCTGATATTGGAGTGCTAGATTACATGCATGATTTTTTTTTTACTAGTTCAGAAATATTTAAGAATTAACTTTCATTTGTAGAAGCGATGTCTAATTTAGTTCAACTGGGTTTTTTTTTTGATGAATAAAAAAACCAACAAATCACTAATTGTATAATCTGCAGTTACAAACTGCTACAAACAGGTAAAGGCTGTGATGTTGCCGAATAGCAGTTATTGTGTTGCTGTACTGCACATAAAGTTTGTGGTTTATTTGCAATTTCTGAATTATTTTGAAGATGAGCAAGGTCTGTGCCATTTTTGGAGGATCCCGTGGAATAGGCAAAGCTGTGGCAGAGCTCCTGGCACAGAAGGGCTGCCGCCTGGCCATCATTGCTAGGAATCTGGACGTGGCCCAGACCACTGCACGGAATCTTGGTGGTACGTATGCTGCTGTGCAGTTATCTCCTCACTGTCCTGTGCTTAGGTGACTTGTGAAAATAGTGAGTCATTAAAAACCCCTCATTGTTTAACTAGATGAAAAGGAAAATAAAGGCTGAGAAATAGGAAAGAAAAATAAAAGCTGTATTGTATGATTTTGTTTTCACAGTAGTTGTTGAGAAAGCAGGTTACCTATTTTATCTGCATGATAGGAATTTTAAGATGAATGGAATTGTTTTGGGTCACGACAGGAAGGTGGTGTGACTTGAGTCATCCTCAGCTCCTGAACAAGCTAGAACTGAGACCAGTCTGCTCATGCTGAACTTCTGATTTCAATAGGCAAAAAACATAAAACAAGGAATTGTCACATAACTAATGAATACAATACTTGAAAATTGTCTGTATTTAATTCTTCGGGGATTAAATAGGTTCCTTAAATTATAACTAGTTCAACATCTGTTTTACAACTGAGCTGATAAATTCAGAAGAAGGTTTATGAATTATATACAGCTTTTACTGTTTATTTTGACATTATATCTATTTCAATACAGCAGGACATCTGGCACTTAGTTGTGATGTATCCAGTGAACAAGAAGTCCAAAAGACTTTTGAGGAGATGCAGAGGAATTTGGGTCCTATTAACTACTTGGTTAATGCAGCTGGGATCAACAGGTTGGTTACTCCTTACAAGACTATAGGTAATTAATGCTGTACGAAGGCAGCTCACTGTAAGGTGCTCTGGGCCTTTGCATTTAGTAAGGGAGTTGTTAATGAGCACATCTGAAAACAATATTAAGTGCTTGCCAATATTTTGTTCCTGATGGCAGTAAAATGCTAACAGATGATACAGCTTTCACTGTAGTTTCTGCATTCTGAGTTCCCCCTCGACTCTTTCTTCCATTTTTCCCCCCCAAATGGTCCAAAACAGTGCTTGATACCTCTCTGCAGAAGAGGCTTTATGGCCAGAAGCATGGGTAACTTGTTTCTTCCTGTGTATAGTTCTTGCAGTGTTGCATTTTGAATGCTTGAATGTATAGAACCACATATACCCCCATTAATATTCTATCAACAGTCTTTTTTTATGAGTAAACGTGATCAGTGGGGTTGTTCAATGAGTTCCTTGGGGTTTTTTTGGTTTGTTTGTCAGGGATGGCTTGTTACTGAGAACAAAGACTGAAGATATGATAGCCCAGATTCACACTAACCTTTTGGGAACAATGTTGACTTGCAAAGCTGCTGTAAAGGTCATGATTCAACAACAGGAAGGTGCTATTGTCAATATAGGTAAGTTGCTTGTGTAAGCCAGTAGAATTCTGTGTACTAGCCTTCCAGAAATGTTTAGCAGGTGTAACATATTACATTATTTGTTACAGTTAATTTGTTTTCCTTTTCCTTGTATTTAGACATTCTATGTTCAGCATTTCTTTATGAATTCTTATTCTTTTGTGTAATTTCAGCAACTTCTAAATAGAAAAACAGCTTTTTTCAGTAATAAACACCTCAGAATTTATATTTTATTGAAAAAAGAATTTTGCTATTAGTACTAGTTTGAAAACAAACCAGTGGGAAATGGCAAGTCAGAGTTATAATTTAATAGGAAAATGGAAATAAATGCAATAGCACAAGAACACTGACAGAGTCAGGATACAACCTGACACCCCGTTAGTCAGGGTGGTGGCAGCAGTCCAGACGAAGTGGTCCTGTTGAAGCAGTGATCCTGTAGGAGGGTTTGCTCTTCACCTGAGGGTGCAGTGGTAGCTCTTGTCCTCTGGGAATCCAGTAGGTAGGGCTGACTGTGGTGTTCCAAACCCCAGATTATATCCAGGTAGGAATGCTTGGCTCCTCCCTCCTGGGCGGAGCATCTCACAATGGGATGATGTAAGTTTATGAGTCATGGGGTGGGGCTGGATGGCCCATTAGCAGAAGACATCCCTCTGGAGAGAGTTATCAGGGATGTATCTTGGAAGAGATAAAGAACACTGCCCCACCTGGTTTTAACAGATGGTGATAGAATACATAGTTTTGGTTACATCTTATATTGTAGCCTAAGATACTATACTTAACCAATTCTTTCAATATCTAGATCTATCAGCTGCTGGCTATCAACTAAGAATTGATACGTACAGTCAGTTTTTCTTCTTTTATTTAATTAGGGAAAGGATACTTTCTTTTAGAAAAGTCTTCATTTTACTCTTGTGATGCCTGTTGGTCAACATAGGTACATGGATTGTACAAAAATCACAGATAATTGGGGTTTTGCTTATCTTAGCAGGATAAAGCGCATAAAGCAATACATATTTACTCCTTTTCTTGTGACCTCATTTTTCATTCCAAGTTTGAAACTAAAATGATAAAGCTAGTACAAGGTTTCAAGTTACCCATTTAATCTTCTCTTTGGTGCTTCTTTATTTTAGGGAGTATTGTAGGACTTAAAGGCAACACTGGTCAAAGTGTGTATAGTGCTACCAAAGCAGGATTAGTTGGATTTTCACGCTCTCTTGCTAAAGAAGTAGCAAAAAAGCAAATTCGAGTCAACGTTGTTGCTCCAGGTTAGTTTTTGGGGAATTCCTGCATGCTTGACTGTTGCAATTCATTAAGACTGTGGATATTTCTTGTACTCTGAAAGTAACTTAAGACGAATTGCTATTATTTTCTTCAGCTTTGTAAGTAAATGTTTTTAATATCTTTTGCTTGTTTGTTCAAAGTATAAGACATTCCTTTAGAAAACCTTCAGTATTTTTAAGGGAACACTGAGAAATTTGGAAGAGTGAGTCTACCTGTTCCTATGGAGGATTATTGTTACATAATAAATGTATTTTTTTTCTTTGTGTCTTCCTCAAAATTTTCTTTCCTTGCAGATGGAAGGATTAGAACTAATTATAGACAGAGAGCTACCCTTGCCTTCAGCTAGAGAATGCTTATTTGTTATTAGAGAAACATGACAGACCATGAGAAGCTGTCATAAAAGCACCCCTGTCTCCCTGTAGTAAAAGGAGGGAGTCCTGAAAGTTATTGCTGAGAGTAAAGGCTGTGATTTCATAAGATGATCTAGTTCAAGCAAACCACCACCCTTAAGGAAAAATCCCTTCTGTATAGAGTTTTTCTACTCATAACAGTGTTCCCTGCTGCTTACCTTCTGCTACCTCTGATGCCTTTCAGAATTCTACATGAACCTGTTCAGCTTGTGAACTAGGCAGGAAAAATACTTGTTTTATTTGTTTTATTCTTTAGTGAGTTGAGCAGCTTGTCCACAGCCATCATAAAGGGGCAGTTTTACAGTAGAAAGCAAAAGAGAGACTTTCCCTTCTTGATGGCAGCTAGAAAGCAGGTAAGATCAGCTCTTTATGAAGCTGCACTTTGTGTGTAGAGTTGTGCAGCAGTGGGAAAGCCAAATCTCAGATAATGGAAAAGTGTGAAAAATATCCTTCAAAAATGTCAAGAAATATTCTTCAAGGGAGTGCTCGAATAGAAATTATTCAGACACTGTCATAAATTCTAAAATACAATGCAAAAACACTTTCAAGGCTGAGAGGGTTTCTTGCCAGACATTTTGTACTTGTATTTTAATTGAGAACACTTTGATGAAATGAGTATATTTTGTCTTTCTGAAAAGTGGTACTAAATATGGTTTTTGGACTGAATTTTAGTTACCCTTTTTTGTTTGGTTGTTTGGTGTTTGTTTTTTTGTTTTTTAAAATGGGCTTCTATAGATCTCTGCATTTTGATTATTGCATCACTGTTTCCAAAATTGAAAGGTATTTTATTGGTTAGATAAAAAAGTGATCTTCAGATGATGTGGGCTGCTTTTGGAGACTTTGAAGAATGGTAGTTGGTGCTAAATCCTGGTAATAGATTTCACTTTGTAGGATTCAGCGGGAAATCCACTAGATAAATTTAGTCGAAGGTTAGGTAACTCTTCATATATCTCTCTGCTCTTAGGCTTTATTCACACAGAGATGACAGCTCATTTGGAAGAAGATCAGTTGAAGAAAGCAATTCCCCTTGGAAGATTTGGAGAGCCTCATGAAGTTGCACAAGCTGTTATCTTTCTTCTAGAATCTCCATATGTTACAGGGAGTGTTCTGGTTGTAGATGGAGGCTTGCAGCTTATGACCTAAGTACTACCTTGAATAAATGACTGCTTTAATGTCATGATGGTAACATATAAATATATACTAAATAAAGGGAGAGGGTTGGAAAATGTTTGAAGATTGATGTACATAATTGACTTTGGCTTATTTAGAGGAGAAATTCAGCAGCAGTGAAGTGCAATGTGTATGTTTAGCTGCCTATAAGAGTCTGTTTGGTATTACAAAGTCTGTGCATGAAGCAATTTGAAAAAGATCTGGTTTTGATATGGTGATAGCTTTAATAATGTGCTGATATGTTTTTAAAGCACTGTATTTTTATAAAGTCCTGTTTTCTAATTTGGGATAGAGTGAGATTTTATTTGAATTATCATGTTACACAAAGGTTAATAAAGTGCAGAGACATGTTTATTGGGTGGCAGGTATGATTGCAACAAGTTTTTCAAGTAGGGCAAAGATTGTGAACTGCATAGTTTTGCATTCTTATCAGTTATTCCCTACAAAGTAGCAAGGAGTTTCCTTTGAGCTTTGTTTGTTTGTACCTAACACTACAAAGCTAGGAACTTCTAGATCTTCAGCATACCTGAATTGCCTTTAGGAGATTTAATTATATGCAATGTGTTTTTATAAAGACAAAGCCTACTCAGTTCCATTCCTGAATGAACGTACAGCACTCACTCAATCCAGTGGCACTTGTGTGTGCCCATCAAAGGACTGTTATAGCACTGGAGCTGCAAATCCTGTCCTGTTCTCAGCTTGAGCTGCACATGCACTGCTGAACACTACAGCTGCAGACCTTGCTGCATAAGAGACTTTTCAAGGACTCAGTAGATGTTTAGAACATGTATCACTTGCAGAGCACAAAGTCAAGGTGTTTTGCTCTGTATCGTCATGAGCACTCAGTTCAGCTGTTAAGTTGATGCTCCCTCATATGTATGTGTAGTCAATAAAATAGCCATTCATTTTATTCAAAGCAACTTCTGAAGCAGAGTAATTATTCTGCTGTAAATGATTCTGAGTGTTCCTGTCTTGCTGAAAACTTACCAAATGTTTGACCTCAGGCTTTTCTATTGAGCTCAAGTAATTTTTGATAATTGATGTTTTTATTATCTCTGAAGAAAACTATGAATGTGGTTCAGGACCTTCACTTCTTAGCTCTGCTGTTCATTGCATCATGATCCAGATGTTGATTCAGCTTTTGAAATTACTTCCCATCTTGGCACACACCACAGTACAGAAAGAAGAGATCTCACTGATGATAACCGAGTCTTTAAAGTCGGAGATTTTCTTCGTTTGTGCAACTGAGAAATTTTGTCTTTGTGCCAGAAAAGAGTGCATGTTCAAGCTTCTTGCAGGTATGCATTGAGAAATAATACAAGGAGTACTTGTATGATCAGGAGATTTTACAGTTGGTTGTGCTACTCACTTTGCAATATAAAATACCACTGAAAGTAATCCTTCCAGGATTCCTTATCTTCCTGTTATCGCTGTTATGTGTCATATGTGTCTTTGCACCAAAAATATAATTGCTAATTATGTTTTTCCTTGATAGAAGGAATTGGCCAGAGATTACATGAATTTTTTCCAAGGGCACTGAAGGTGAGGAAGGACAGCTGGTACATTTTTACTAGTTAAGCAGGAATATGTCAGTGTCTTGGCTGCTGCCCATACTGGTTGTTGGTATTTTACAAACAAAGCCTGTGTGACATATCTTGACCAAAAGCCAAACCTAAGAAACTAGAAATAATTCCCTTTTAGTGAGTTCTAACCCTAATTATTATTATTTTTTTTTTTGTAAGGGAGCTGTTAAATAAGTTATTAGCTATGAAATTTTTAGTTTCTATTTGCAATTAAAACCTGAAGTAATGCTGTCAGAAGAATCTCAGCATGCCACAGTAATTTCTTTAAAAAGTTTCAGTACATACTATGTTTTTATTATTGCTGTTGCCGTAAGACCAGACTGAAGTGTTGGTAGATTTAAATCATACTTTTAAAAAGCTTTTTCCCCCCCTTTTCTTCCAACTGGTTAACGTAATCCTGGTTCTGTCTGGCCTGATGTGACGTCTGGGGCGGGGGAAGTGGGGAATGTACAGGGTGGGTAACAGAGCAGGTGTGTGTCTCCTTAGAAGACTCTGGTGCCTCCAGCAGTCTGTGGCTGGAATGTTTGAACCCACCAATGGGTAGCTCTGGTTGAGGCCTGCAGGCATTAGAAACAGCCCTCTGGTGCTCTCTGTTTTGCTTTTGATTTTGTAGACCTCTGTCTTATCCTGCCTGCCTTCGTTGTTTCTGTTTCATACTGAAGAGTCGTATTTCTTTTAATGGCTTGTTGCTGGAGAGCTCTTTTGTATCTTGTATTGCCTGTGTTAAACTTTGCTTTACTTTTCCAGTTTCTCAAGGATGGAGAAACAGATAGAACTTCTTGCAGAATTCACTGTGGATCTATTTTAAAAAAATTAAATTGTTTTATGTTTTGTTTTATGTTTTTTCCAAAAATGATGCCAAAGTGATTTGCTTTTTCCTAAGCTTTGCACTTACATTTTCAGAACAATAACTCAGTCCCGAATAATAAATGGTCAACTTGGAGTCCATTTCCATATATATATATATATAAGGGTCTGAATTTTTGTATTTTTTTCAGCATAAATTGTTCTCATATATCTACAGTGAGTTTAGTTTGCTGCTTTTAACACGTATTTCCTCAGTGAAATGGTTCTGCAGTTTTCTAATTCCTTAATCCGTTGGTTACTTTGAATAACTTAGTGTTACTGGAGTACACTGTGATGTTCAGGAACTGCTGTCTCAGAAGCCTTAATAATAGGGGTTGTACTTTGCCTGCCCCAACAGAGGGACCTGTGGTGTTCTGTTGGCACTGCACATCCTTAGGAAAGAACAACTGCTGATTCATACCCTTTGTCTTCTATCTTTAAACAATGTACTGATATGACAACTGCTTTTGGCAGCATAGCATCTTTAATAGTTTTTGGCAAGGGCATGTGTCAGATGCCTTTTAGAATTTCAAGCATGCACCATTATTAGACCTCTGTGCTCTCATCTCTTTTAAGTTCTTCTTTAGAAGAACTCTAAAATGTTTATCAAACATGACTTCCCTTTGCAAAAGCAACTTTGTATGTTTACCCTGTTGTTTTCTTGGCTTTAGAACAATTTCTGGCAGTTTGCTGTATACAGAAAAATATAATTGATCTTTAGTTCCCGGGACCCCTCCGGAATCTCTTCTTAAAAAACAAGTGGTCCTTCCACCCACTAAAATCACAAAAACTTGCTGTCACTTTTGCCAGCTTCCAGTCACTTGATAATGAGGCAGGTTTTGCTCAGAAGTTTCACACTGCAGTTACTTGGTTTCTTTTAGAATTGGGGAGTGAAGCCATAGCCCCCATCTTCCCCCATTTGTCACTCTTTCCTCTGTAACCTCTCCTGATGTTTTGCTCTGAGGAGCAAAACCTTCAACAAGTTGCCTGTAAAGGTTCTCCTCAAGTTCCTGCATGGTACCAAAAACTGTTTGAAGGGCTTTGTTCAGAGTCTGGGGATTTTTTTTCCTCAGTGGTCTTTCCTTCCCTGAGCACTTTGCTTTTTACTTTGATCATCTGCTTGCCTTCCAAGGGTGCAGTTCCTGTCCCTGAGGTGCTGGTCAGTGTCAATGCACTTTTGCAGATTTTTCCTCTGCACTCTGATCTGTCTGTAAATGTTACATTCAGTGACTGATTCCATTTGACTCCTAAAGCTAGACTGCTGGTTTTACAAATGTTGATGTTTTAATGCTAGGAACTTCCACCTCCCCACAAAAATAAGTTTAATTTGAGGTGTGTATTTAAAGTCTTTGTACTGAAGTTCAGTACATTCAATCTTAATGTTGTCATTGGGCACTGCATCTTTATTTTGACTTGTCTTTTTGGCTTCATTTTAATATTTTCTTATTATATGTTGCTTCTTTTTTGTGGAAGTCTGTGGTAGTGGACTGTTGTTTTTATTAATAAACTTGGTCAATAGACTTGCAGAAATAAAAGCCACCATTAAAAAAAACCAGTATTTGAAAACAGCATTTTGGCTCAGGCCTTGTACGGTCCTGGGGACCACAGCCAGAGTTGGGTGGCCTTGATCAGCTGCATGAAAAAGAATGTATTAAAAAAGTGATCTTGTCCTCTTCAGTGGGATATTTATTCAGCATACTCTTAACTGCTGTCTGTCATCACATTTACATTGCTGGCCTTACATGCCTCAGATGTCATAGCTGTGGCCACCATTGTAATGGTGTGGGTACTGATATTGTCTAATAACAGAGTTTACCTTGCTAGGTTTGGAAATTCAATCTGTATTTGATTGGATGATTTAATGTGTTGATATTTAGTTTTATGACTCTCCTATATATTTTGTATCAATATCTTATCTTCCTTCCATCATATTTCTGGTATGTCTGTTTTGTCACTGTCCTTGATTAAAAGCATTCAGGCTTTACACTTTTTGCTGCTGGCATTTGTGCCAAGCTGTATATAAATGTTTGGGGGTTTTTTGCATATGGGTATTTGCGAGTCAGACTGTGCACTTGACTGACTTACAATGATTTCTCAATTGAATTTTGAAAACTTCAGTCCACTGTCCTATCAGACATACATAGTTTCTGTGATTCCATTCCTAATGGAAGTGAAAGAATGTGGTCTTGTCCATCTGATGTTTCTTCACCTGCTATGTTGCTTAAAACTCTCCTATAATCTCTTACGTACCAACATCTTTTTGCTTTTTTTTTCTCTTTAAGAAGAGTATTTTATGGATTCCCACTACTCCATGTTTCTGCAGTTTCTAAAGAATCTGTAGTCCTCTTCCTACAACTGTTTTTTCAGGTGTGCATTGAAACTTCACCTCATCCACCAGGTTTTAGAAGCATTTCAAAAAGGCTGCAGTGCAAGTCTGGTCTTTAACTTACTCTATGTTTTATTCCAGATCTTTTCTCCTGCCCCACCCCATGTCACTGGTTTCTACATGGCCTTTCAGTACCACCACAGAATTTCTAAAGAGACCATCAAGGCATGTTTTGAGGGTGGCTGCTTTTGCAGCTGTCATTTAGTTCTGCATGCAGTCCTTTTACACAGCAACCCCCTTTCTGACTCACCCATAATTATTGCTTTGAGTTTTTACTCAGCTGGGTTCCTGCTTCAGAGAGGATATCCTTGCTAAAAGAAGGTTGTGTATGCAGTATTTACTCATTTCTGTGACCTGCCTTGTCACTGCCAAGTCAGGAAACCTAAAATTGTTTTTCTGTTGGCTTTGAGCTTGATTCAGTTCAAAGTTCATAGGTTGTGGGATTTGCATGTTTTGGGGTTTACTTGAAGCACATTGTAGACCTAGGAAAGTCAGTTGTTTTGTATGTCTTCTCTGCATTTTTCTAATGTTTGGGAAAATGATGGATTACTCTTGTTCATCTCTTGTCCTGGGTAGGTCACTGGAGCCTTACTTCTGCTTGTCTCTAAAGAAATGTGTTTGTAACTTAGAACTTGCTGTAGTGAACTCACTGTCTAACACAAGCAGTCTTCCCTTGCTCTTCTGCATCTGTTGTAGTTGATGGGCTGGACGGGGCTCTGAGCAACCTCATCTAGTGGGAGGTGTCCCTGCCCATGGCAGGGGGCTTGGAACTAGATAATATTTAGGGTTCCTTCCAACCCAAGCCATCTGTGATTCTGTGATTACTGTCAGTAAAAGTTTGTAGCAGGACACATAAAATATTCATGCAGTGGTTTTGGTTTGGGATTTTTAAAAAAATATTGCAGCTGTAAGGAGGAGCTCTGATGGAGAACAGCTTTTGCAGACTAAGGTAACGGAAGGAAATAATTTGGCTGAGTTGGTGCATGCTGAGTGAGTTAGGATTGGATCCCGTGAAGAGATTTCATTGTGGCCTCCTGAGGGCAGTCTATCCTAAGGCATTATTGTGTTAGCAATGTCTTGGTGAGTAAAGCTGTATTGTTTTAGGGAAGTGGAGTTGCCTGTGTAGATGCAAAGCTGATGGCTGGCATCCCTGTTACTGGTTTTGTAAAATCCAGTTCCATATATCCTGAGCTGCTGGAGGTTGTAAGGCATGACTTTTAAAGATGGAAAGGATTTCAAACTGAGATCAGTAAAATTTGGATAGAAAGTGGATATCTAAATCCCAGCTTGCAAAATCTCTTTGTTACATTATTACCTGTAGTTAAAACATACATTTTAATGATTATTTATTGCTGTAAGACAAATTTTCCTACTTTGATGTGCTGCACAGTGTGAGAGAGAGGTTGTATTGCATGACACTGAAATGTATATTGCCTTTTGCAGTTATGTGACTTTTTTTCCTGGAAGCACAGTGTAGTTCATTTAAGTAAAGCAAATGAAAAATGAACTCTTCAAGGCCAGGTGCACCCACTTGATTCAGTTAATCAATATTTGAAAAGACGGGTCAAGTGTAGCTGTGGAGAGAAGTCATTGGGTGTGCTTAGTGCCAGAAGAAGTAAGAACTCTGCTAAGTCCCAAGTTATATTTGATTTTCACACACACATTGGGTTCAATTTCAGATCATATGCTAAAGGCTCCTTTTTGCTGTAGATACGTCTCTTAGTAAAAAATGCTGCCTGTACCTTGCCAGACATCTTTGGGTCACTATGAGTATAATCACAACATTTCTGGTATTTTTATGGATTTATTTTTTATGTTAACAGCTCCTATCTGTTAAGGTCTGGGTTATTTTTTGTACATTGTATATGACAAAATTGCCAGTTTGAGTTTGTCGGTATCAAATGCAGTGAGACATCATCCAAGTAAAAGCCATCAAAGCTTAACTTGGTATCATTACACACACATTAGGGCAGTGGGAGCATGGGGGGCAGATGTCATGGAGCAAATGGAGTTGTGTGGATGTTCCTCAACATTTCCCAGGCTGCTGGTACTGAGGTGCCCCTGCATGTGTAGCATGCTGATGGGTTTGAAATTGCTGCATGATTTTAAAAAAATTGTTTAAGAATATCTGCAAACTGATTATATGGTATTGCTGAAGCTTGTTAGTGAAGCAGTTTGATGTCTTGTGAATTCTAACTTGCAGACCTCCCAGCTCGGTATTTCTAATGCTGAATGCACTAAACTACATGTTCCAGCTCTGCTGGAGGCTGTACTCTCAACACCTGTATGCCCATGACCTGTTAAAAGCTCTCAGTTTCAGTATTTTGATTCTCCTCTCAATATGACCTTTTATCCTATTTCTTCAGATAGCTGGTAAATTTCTACTGAAAACTTCCTGCAATTTCAGAGAAAAGAAAGAATACAGTAATTTGTTGTGTTTTGCTTAGATGTCATTTAGTGTGCATGTATGATTTTTGATGGTGAGATGTCCCTGCCAGCAGCAGACTGGAACTGCATCCATTCTCTGCAGGCTCTGCTAGCTCTGTTGTTGGAAGGCATTTATAGAACAGAGAGCACCTGTAATTTTATAGTTCACCATAATTTTCAGGACACCAACATGGAGATGTCCTTAATTTGCAATAGATTACAGGTGTGTTGCCTGGTGTATAGAAAGTCTTCTCTTATTTTCAGCACCTTTCTAGTAGCTCAGATAGGTCCTGTGTTTGGCAGTCTGGGTTTTGTACCCTCAGTTCTCTAGAAATACTCTGTGATGTCTGGGCCAAGAGTTGTCCAAAAAAGCTTGACAATATGTTTTCCTGAAACTGTGTTGTTAAACACATAGGGAAAAAGTCCTACCATAATCCATTCAGTGTGATGAGATTTGTAGAGCTCCTTCTGTAAGCGTTGTGATCATTCTGTGCAGTGGCCATGTACTTTTATTTTTTTCTGCTTTCTTGTTCTGCAGCTGTTTCTGGACCATTTATGCTACTACAGAACTAGAAAGTGATAGCAGTTACATACTTGGCCAGTCCCCAGGGTTACCTGTTCCACTGCAGTTGTTTTATAAAGCACAACATTTCTCCTTCTAGATGGTGTGGAACTGAACTTCATTTGTCTCCATCTGTATGGCTGCTGAAATCACTGCTGTACAGGTACTGCTGCTCGTAGTCTGGCTTTTTTGCTCTAGACGTGACTGAACATTATGTTCCAAACACATTTTTAGTAGAGATACAGTGCAGTATTAGATAATTTTATGCTTTAATCACTTCTGTTAAAGGATGCAAACCGGCTTAATTTTGAGTTAGAGTTGCAAGCTTTAAGACAAGTCAAAGAATACTGTGTGCTGTCTGGAATACATTGTAAATTCCTTGGGGCAGGAACTGTGTTTCCATCTGCCTGATGTGTTTTACATGCTTATATTTCTGTTCAAACAGAAAATCTGTGCAGAGGGAAGGCTACTTCTTTTAGTCAGTTCAGGAGAATGAGATAAATGTCAGTAAATTCTACCCCTTGCATGTACATTTGAATTGTGAGGGAGTGAATTAGCCAAAGTGCATAATCGAAGCAGGCATTTCTAGTCCTGCATTAGTTTATCTGCAGTGCATGGTGTGGGTTTGGCAGCTGATCCCCTCAGCATCATGGCATGTTGGATAATGTGAGCTCATGAAGTACTTCCATATGAAATCTGTTTGGGCTACTTGCAGAGGTGAGGATGTAGCTGTCCAGATGTGAGGGATAAAGGCATTTCTTAGCATACACCCTAAGTGAATTAAAATAGACTTTGAAAGTGGTGATATAGAAAGAGACAATGCTTTATAAGCTGGGGTTTCAAGTTGGACTGGTTTTGACCCCCAACCGCCAGCTGGCTGTGATGGAAGAAAATTGTGTATATTAATTAATTGTTGCTGTTGCCTTGAAGCTGCAGGACAAAGGCCCTGTGTGCTAGGGTGCACCACCAGCTGGAAAAACCTTCATGCATGTAGAATTTTGTACCTCACTGCTGATACTCTTGCAGAGGTTTCTGTCGTCATCCTGCTCGTCATTGCATTGAGTCTTTGATTGCTGTGAATATGCTTGGACTGATCAGCTTCCTAAATAATTTGAAGTCTTCCCATACCTAAACTGGAAGTCTTGTAAAAAGTCAAGGCTCCTTTTTTCAGTCTTAAAAAATGACAAAAATACCCTCTCAGGTCATACTATCTATCTTGGGACTATGTGGAAGGAGATTAAACTTCTGAAAGTTACTTTGATGCTTCCAAGAATTTTTGCTTTTTGGCTTGAGATGTTCATTTGCTTATGCCACGCTTCTATCTCTGACTTTGTAAGGCCAAACAGTTCCAGTAACTAAGTAACAGAACAGCTGAATGTTTTCATAAAAACAATGTTGCTGCTTAGAGATGTGATTTACTACTTAAGTGTGTCTCTACATATATACAGAGGCAAAAAGTGATGATGACCTCATCTTCAACAAGCTCAAAAAGCAATTTCAGTTTTTTAGTCCCCAAGCCAAAGACAAACGTGCTGTGAGCAGAGACAACTCCAGTGACTTCAGCTGCAGTATTGCCATTAATGTCAGTGCTCACTTAATTGCTGACAAAAGCCTGTTTGTAGTGATCAGTGCTTGAAATGTAAACCCAAAAGAAAAAATGGATCATCTTGCATCTTCCATGGTATCTTCACATTGAAAAAAGGAGAAACTAGTTAATAGTCAGGATTTTATAAGTAAATTTTTTTTTTTTAAATTTTGCTATTGTCTTGTTGACTCTTAAATGAATTTAACAGTGCTCAGACCATGCCCTTTACTTAGAATCAGTTGTAAGTGATGACATATTGCAATTATTAGAAACACAAAACAGACCTGCATATTTTCTAACCTATTAAAAAAAAAAGTATTTTCCAGTTCTTCTATTTGGCAAAAGTTTCTCAGAATTTATGAGTAATGTTCCTCTGTTCTGTTCAAACAAGATTCCAGGTCACAAGCAGACTATTCTGATAAATTCTAGTAGTTTTTAGATGCTGCATATAGGCCTCATTTAATTTGTATTCATAATATTTAAAATCTTACACTTGCATGCTGGTACTGAAACAGTTATTAATCTTTACTAGAAAGAAAAATTTCTATTTGTGTAATATTTATTGATGTTAAACCCACATTATATCAGCACAACAGTCCAAAGTAATGATAATACATTTTTTATAAATACAAATAAAAGGTGGCAAAATAATGCTAGTGAAGCTAAACAAAAAAGTAAATTAGCATGTCACAGTTGAGGAAAATTTGGCAAAAGATATGACATACTTCTAGAATAAAATCAGATTATTCCCACCTGACAGACTATGACGTTAATCTAGATCAACCATCCCCATTACTAGTCATATCCTGCACCAGAATAGTACTACCTTGTGTGCTAAAGTTTATTAGTCACTAAAAAACGAAACAAACTTTGTGTACTTACAAAGCAATACACGTATAGCAGTAATGCAATATATGGTGTACACAATTACAAAATTAAAAAAAAAAAAACCAACAAACAAAACCCTAAGTACAGGACTTCTGAATAAATGAACTGAGATAAAAGATTTCAACACTTTTATTATAAATAATGAAAGATACCATATATGTGCTTCATATAAGGAATACAGTGTTTTCCTTTCCTAGCAAAGTATCGTAGCTCGTACCATCAAACACTCATTTTCCTTGTCAGGCCTAGTAATTCTTCCATCCATTCTCCCTCCCTCCCCTTCAACTTATATTCATTTGGTTCTAATTTAAAACTACCTAGTCAGGTGTGACTTAAGTGGGGCTCCACTTCCATGTGGATTTGCCTTGCATTCTGAAAGTAGCCTTCAGGCTTTTCACCTATGGTGCACAGACTCTACCCCTTAAAAGAGTTGTCATTTGCCTGCAGTCAGGAGAAGGAAAAAAATAAAATCTACCAGAGACATGTTACGTTAAGAAGAAAAAACAAAAAGGAGCAAACTGGATGTTTTTGCCTATCTTCATTTTCTACTTCCTCAGATTTGCAAACCTATCACCTGTGGTGTACACTTGTCACTTAAATCCGTATTGCAGTTTCAACCCATTTTTCACTTACTATACATTTCTAAAATCCTCATACATATTACACAAGCTTTAAACAGTCAAACATCCCATACATACACTCCCTAGTTTTCAGCTCACCTTAGAATTTCAGAATCTTGAATGGCAGTATTACAAGGTTACAGACTGCTGTCGGAAAATCCAGAGAGTTTCAACCTCTTGCCCAGTTCCCCTCCCACCCCTTTGCAGTAACACACTGCAACAGTTCATACTATCAGCATTTTTTCCCCATCTATTTACCAATTTCTAATCTGGAGTAGATTGTTACTATGTGTCAGCTCTTCTTTGTTGTCCTGCAGAAGTTAAATTACTTCTGCTTAGACTGCCATTGCTGTATGTTTGTAAATAAGCCTCCTCCTAGATGGTAAAAAGGAAAAACACAAATGAATTGAAAGTTAGGGTGTTGATGTCCAAACTAACAGCATTGAAAGAAAGATTTTTTTTCATTGTTGAATAGAAAGCAGTTTGCAGAGATACAGCATTTGCTTACATTTCTTTTCCTTGTCCCTTCCTGTTTTATAATATTGCACTTGTTCATTGTAGCTGTCAAAATGTGTAGCCATTTTAGAACTGTTGATAACCCTCGAAGAAAACATCTTACACCACTAAGATTGTGTAGCATCTACTTACTGCTTATGAAGGTATGTAGTGAAAAATCTTTCTCTCTGATGCATTTTGGCCTCTATGAAAAGGGTTATGAAGCAACATAGGTTAAGGAACTGGTGAGTGTGATTTGTTGTGCAATGTGTACATTTCTATTAATAATCTATCTATTCTTCTAATTTGGTATAATGAATAAGGAATATATGGTTACTGTGTTTGTTGTTTATCTTTTGTACATGAAGGTGTCTGCCCTTGCATAAAGTGACATAGGAGCATCATTGGTCAAGGCAATGGCTTTCAGTGTTTCTGCTTTGAAAGAAAATGATGGAAGTGGCAGCTGAATCTACAGATCATCGCTCTCTACCAGGCCAGGCTGCATTGTCAGGTGGACTGGATTTGCTTCTGGCTGGAAAGCTGCTTTGATGTCTAGTCCTTGGTCACAGAGAGCAGCGTATCGGCTGGCTGAGGGCCGCACCTTCTTTGGCTTGGTCTGCTGAGGGGGTTGTTGCCACTGAGCTATAGATTAAAAAGGAAAGAAAAAGTGTTAGCCCTCTTGAGCTGTGCACCAAAGTGTGCCAGATCCTCAGTCAACCCTTTGTGAAGGAGATACTGATTTCTGAGAAGCAGAAAACCATTATATCAAAGGTAAATTTGTTTAATTTCTTGGCATTGTTGTTTCGTTTTGGTTTTTTTTCTCAGCATCTAGTTTCACCTTCAAATGTGGTAAGTAAATACAACAGTCTGTGTTACTTTTTGGCATTGTTTTCTACATTTCCTTGTGCCACTGGGAAGAGTGACAGCAAGGAGGTTGTTTTTGTGCACTCATATTACAGTAACAGGCCTGTTCTAGGGTTAGCTGTTGCATATAAAAGGAAAGGATCTGGTTGCTGTTGCCACCCCTTGTAAGCTGAAGAATGCTGAGCCGAGTCTCTAATTTGCAGTTCCCACTTCCACCACCAGCCCAGAAACCATCCTTTATGAGTCTCTCCCCTTCCCCCTCCCTCTTAATTCTTGCCATGAGAAGACTGGTAAGAGATACTTCTTTAAGAAAACATTCACTGTGTAAGGGGCTGCTTTGGAACAAACTGAGTAATTAAGCAGAAAGCCATAAAAACATCTACTATATTTTTGGTAGCTGTCACAGGTGTATTACAGACTAATGTACAAAAGAATACAAAAGGTTAGGGAAGTGCCAGCAAAACAATAGTAATAATGATCCACAAAAATCATATAATCATGCTGTTATCTGTTGTTAATTAGCTATATTTAATGTACTAAGCAAAACCAGAAAGCATGCAAGCTTGTTTTGCTTTAGGTGTCTGAAAAATGGTGAAATATACTTTGACAGAGCATTTGTTGTCTTGAAGTGGATGTTTACTATTGAGGAGAAACTATAAACAAAAGAAAGAGAGACCAATGTAAACCATTCTGTGAACAACCCAAAACTTCTAGAACTGTTGCTTTTGGGGGGATTAATATGATTATGAAAATTGAGGCCACTTACTATAAACATCCAACCTGGCAGTGCAAGACACAATCCCAGCCTCATTCTTAGCTGAAACAGTGTACCAGCCAGCATCCTCCTTTGTAGCTCCCTGAATAAGCAGGCAAATGTAGCCGTAGTTATCCTGGTGCATGCTAATCAAAAGAAAAGTAGAAAATTACTGTTTAAATCACAAACCAGTGTAGACTATCTTAAAATGGCATTATAAACAGACCCAATCTTAGTTACAGATTGATTATAGTCCGATTTTAATTAGAATTTTAATTAAAATGGAACTTCCTCTGAAATTAGCAAGTAGAAAATAAAGCCTTGCGTATGCTTGACAGTTTGGCAGTTTAATATTCTGTATTGAAAACTAAGAAGAAAAAACACATGAAGTAACTTTTCTTTTACAATTATGGATTAAGACATCTGGAGTAGCAGGAACACCAGATCTTACCCAGACTTTTTGAGGAAAGGATAAAGAAATTCGAGGAAGATCTTAAAATATAAAATATTGAATCTTAGTTGCTTAACTGTGCAGCAGAACTATCAATCACTTTCTGCTGAAAAGTACATAGCGCTCCTTTGGGACCTTGATTTTCTCTACCAAATTTCTGTAGTCTTGGTTCTGGAAGAGTAAAACTCTTGCTTAGAGTGCAAAGGTAGTTGTGTAAGTCTAATGATGAAAAACAAGTAAAGTTTTATTTCTGGTTCAGGCACCAGGCTGGCTGCAAGTTTGAGTAAATGTCATAAATTATTACAATCACTAGTTAATATTTATGAGATGCCCTTTACACAAAGTGTTCATGTGACCTTTTAGGTTTTTATTTGTTTTGCAGGATAAATCATCATTGAAATTACACATGGGGAGATTATTCTAAGTCAGTCTAACCTCACTCGGTCAGTGTTGTATGTGAGTGACTCGTTCTCTTTCTTCCAAAATATCTGAGGAGATGGCTCCCCTGAGATTCGACACTCCAGTCGCACTGGGAATCCCTCAGTCACACCTGTGTTTTGTAGCTTCTCTATAAACACAGGTGCTTTTTGTACTTCCTTAGCTGTGAAAATAAAGATTGCAGTTATGTTGACATTCTTCTATGAAAACATAGCCTTTCTTTCAGCAGTGTGCTAAAAACAATCATGAAAGACCTAAGTGGCAGGAAACCTAAGTGTTGTCTTCATTAATCACAAAGTTCAGTCCTGGTTCCTCTGAAGAAAACAGTCCCATCATTATTTTAATAGGGGGAAAAGTGAGTGCTAAAAAGCTGATTCTTCTCTAAAACAATTGAAATGTAGAGCATGACAACTGGATAAACTGGCTGCACTCTGCTTGGTAAAAAGTGCTCCTTCATATTCCACAAAAGCATGAACTTTTAACTGAAGAAGGAACTGCTCCACCAGAAGTCTGAAGTCTACCAGAAGGCATTAGTCTGGTGTGCCATGAAATGCACAAACCATATCCCACTGGCTGCCCGGGGTAGGTGTGGGTCTGCACAGATTGTCATTACAAAGAAACATCCAGGGAAATAGTCTGGTTTGTGGCCTCAAGGCCAGTAGTCCCCTTTTCTTAACTGTGTGCACAGACATTACATGCCAGTCAACTTATGCCACAACGCAACGTGAACAGCTCACCTATAAATACACCATACTTCTGTTACTGCCAGGTTTCCTTTTCTTACCCCCCAGCCCTCAATGTGTCACTTGTCATCACTCATGTTTTCTTTTTTCATGCTATCCTGGCAATGCTCAGTCTGAAAGCTCCGCATGAAGATGTTACCTGCAACAGTGAGCTCCAGGCTGAATGAATTTTCACCAGCTCGATTGCTGGCAATGCACGTGTAGATTCCAGCATCTCTGGATGTGACTGGTTCTATGATCAAGGAATGCACCCCATTCTCACGCACCAACATTTTGTGAGAGCTGTCAGGGCGAATTGGTCTGCCATTAAGTTGCCAGCTTAAGTCTGGAGTTGGTAATCCACTAACCTTGAGTGTAAAGAGAGTAGTGGGAAATTGTTTTAGCCACATGAAATGCTGGAGGAGTCCTGACTTGTTACTTCAGGGAAGTTTGGTTTGGTTTGCTACTGCAAGTGTACCAAAAGATTTAAAGATCTTATTCTGTCCTGATTTACACACTGAGTCAGTTGTAGTCATTTACTTACTTTCTGGCCAACTCCCTAAATTCCATGATGTCTTATGGGTTCGACTGAAAAAAGATCAGTGTTTAGATAGGCTAGAAGCTAAATAACAATACAGTGCAAAACAAAAGGCAGGGTGACACCTTTTGTCTTTTTTATTGTTTGTTCTTCAGGTGGAATGAGAAGATACTCCTTTCTCGATTAACTTCTTGTTGGAAAACTTGCAGACAAAAAGGTATTAGCTGACTAACTACTGGCCTCCAAAGTTCCATTCCACGGAGGTGTGCCCCAGTGACAGCACCACCTGCACTAGTTAATGCTTGGTCTGTGTGAACAAGTCTTGTACTTTTGAAAGCCGTGCCACTTGCTGTGGGGACTGCTTTAGAGCAAACAGCTTCTCCCAAATAGGTCAGCGTAAAGTAAACAGAAGTCACTCAAGCCTGAATTATTTCTGCTCAGCAGAGTAATAAATCAGGTTTATACTGTTTGAAACTTTTAATGGGGGTTCAAAACTCAAGTAGTGAAAGGACTTAAAATGTAGAAACACATTGTCTATATAGTGTGTGCTGCTTCCCTCCACACCCCAGCATAGCTGCATTCTATGAATCAGTTTGCTGTGAGCTCTTAAGATTTGCCCAAAGCACTTTCATTGGAGAGGAGGCAAACTTTTATTGTCCACTTACTCACTCACAAGCAATGAGATTAATTACCCTACTAAGAGGCGCCGAAACTGCCAATAGGCAAAATAGCTTTGAAAAGAAACCAATGTGGTTTTTGAGTCAGCTGATGTTATCAAAAGGCTGCTGCTACCCTTTGCATGACACTTGCCTTGCAGTCCATCCTGCATAGTTTTCCTTCTTGAACAGTCAGGTCTCCAGGAGCCTGCAGAAAATGAGGCCGGAAGAATCGTTCCTGAATTGGTTCGTTTTCATCACCACTGTCCCTTGATCGAGATCGTGGTCTTAAAATAACATGAAATAAAAGTAAATTATTTTTTTTCTCTGCTAAATCTGAAGAATCATAATCACTTATAAGACTGATTTGAATTTTAAACCACTTCTTTGACCCGTACCATAATCACCCCATATTTACACAAGTGCACTGGTAGCATTTGGCCCAGACTGAGTTAATTATGACACTGCAGTTATTTAATTACTTTCATTTAATTGGCATGTTGTGACAAACTATGACCCATAAAACAATATTGCTACAGAATAATTGCTTGTAATATTAATTACTTTTATAAATTATAGTATTTTTGTTTAGTCTTTAAATCACTGAAATACAAATAAAACAAGTTGGCAGGCCTTGGCATGTAGCTCCAGTTCCCCACTGCTAGTGTCCTGTGTATTTAATCCCTTCACTGCTGCTGATTACACCAGAAAGAACATGGACTGTTCATTAATCACGGTTCCCTTTCAGAAAATAACAGCAGCTAAGAGCTAACTCATCTCAATTGAGAAGAGACTTTTCACATCAGACTTATCTTTTCTTGTTCTGCACTAGTGAAGACTGTACAGAAAATTCTGTGTATTGAATTGCTGTGGATATATTTATTCCTCATTTAACATGTTTTTTGTATGAGATACTCTTGAATATTTTCAACTCCGCCAAACTGTGGAGTTGAAACAATGAGAATTTCAGTTGTGAGCAATAGGAAGAATAACTCTGGTTGCTAATTCTTTTTTTAAAAGGCACCATAGACAGTTTGATAAATAAAAAAAAAAGGAAAGAAAAATAACTCCTGTCCCCATACACAGTATCAATCACCTTAAGCTTCCATGATATCATTTAATCCATTTTCAGCATCGGCTATTGTTGCCTGTTAATTTAATCCATCAAATCTTTTTCTAAGTGGTCCCTCATTTAACTAGATTTTTATTTCCACTGAAATTAGATTATTCCATTTGTGTGATTTAGTAATCAAAGAATCTTGAAACAAAGTTTTATATCCATTTTTGTCCTTGCCTAATCAGCTCCAGTGGGTTCCATTCTACAGCCAGCTGCTGCCTACAGTAACATCCTGTGAAAAAGGAAGAGGAGCTACTCAAATATCCTCCAAAGACCACTTTTATCAATGACACATTACAGTGAACTTCTCTTTTCTGAATCCCATATTCTGTTAACTTTTGCCAGTGTCTCTCTTTTGGCTGCTGTTTGCAGTGTCCATGCTACAAGTAAAGGTGCCCATATGCGTTTTCTACTGCCCAAGGGCATTTCTCTAGGTTAAAATAATTCACAACAAAAAAGAGCTTAAACCCCTCAGTGGTTACACTTGGAAAAGAAGATGCTGTATTACTGCATGGAAGATAAACACTCCAGCTGCACGCTCTGCTCCACTGAGGCTGCGGTTAATTAGAGTTGCTTGAATTTGATTTATTTTGTCCTACTCTGTTGTTGCCCTTTTCTCTGCTATTGCTCTGTTTGAATTGGCCAGGCATCACCTGTGCTACAGTATTCTCTCTTATTAATAGTTAAATGTTGACTTTTTAATGATCACCACAGTTTTCCCACAGCTATAACTAAAGGCAAATGGAGGGGCTGGGGAGGGGTTGTGTATATACCTAGTCCATGCTGCTTAATAATGTAGGAATGGATACTGAAATGGGAAACACAGACTGACATCCCTGCACACACTAAGAGCTCATGTAACTCTTCAGGCGCCTAAATCCATGTCTGAAGCACCTCATAGTTTTTGCCACTTGAACACATCTAAAGTACTTCAGTAGCTCCAGCATTGCAGCTCATAAGCAACTCTGAGCTTTAGTTGGTGAGCTCCTAATCAGTTTTGCAGACAGAGATGCCTTGTGAAGGTAGATGGGATGGAAGATGGAGAGCAACAAGGAAAAACTGTACTGGTATTGTTTGGTAATGAGTTCTGCAAGACCAACTAGAAATGTGAATGTATCTAGTCAAGTGAGTGCTGCACAGTGCAAGCAACTTGTGCAAAATCTGCCTCCACATTATTGATAAGCATCCTGTTGATAAGATGCCAACTAAGTACAAGTAACTGGTGCTTCATAAGGTCTTCTGAGGCTGAGCCAAACAGGTGAACTGGCACCACAGGAGTGTGAAAGCTGCCATCTCATTGCTGCAGCTGCAGGAAAAGGCAGCACTCCCAAAACTGGGAGGCATGTGTGTGGAATTTATGCTAAGTAAAATGGAAAACAAAGAAGTTAAGAACTTGTGACCACAGATGTTGCATTTCTTTTTACCTCTTTGTAAGTTTACCCTAAAATCACAGACTCCTTTTTAAGCCTTTGCCCTGAGAGGTGAAACTAGGGTCATTTCAATTCTAAAACATTTTGTGGTTTTAAACAAATAATGAAATGAGTAGAGCCAAGTGCTTCAGATGTCTAGGAATGACAAATTGCAACAGACTGGAATACTCTTGGATTCATTGCGGGCTCTTCAGAGTTGCAATGCGGACATCACATTGCACAGATTAGTTTCAGCAGAGCTGACATCATGCACTAAATGTGTCCAGGGAGACTCCACGGGTTGGTACGGTACAATGCACTGGGAATTTCAGTGAGCAAGAAGCTGAAAAAGACTTTATGACTGACCATATGGTAATGATCACTAATTTGGAATAAAGTAGATTAAATTCAAATTAATCCCCTAATTGAGAGCAGGATGATACGAATGTTTAGTTTATAAATCTTCTTTAAATCTTATGCATTTTAAGATTACTTTCTCATGCATTTTAAGATTTATTTGGGACTCTGGCTGCCATGCTTAGGTGACACAATGTTTGTTGAGCACCTTGTCATCTAAGGGATTGAGTCCACGCTTTGTGCACATCAGAAAACTCAAAAGTGGCCACCCACATCAAGTGATGCTAAGAAAGTGATGTTTGTCAGCTAAGCAAATTTCAGAAAAATACATCAGGAGTGAAATAAAACCCCAGCGTTCTGCCAGAACACATTCTGTAAGAGATTAAATATACTTCAGGAGAAAGCCTGTCAACAGTGCAACAAGTCATAAAGTTCATTAAGCTAATAATTACACTTGTAATAAAACAAGCAAACAGGTTTTGTTGCTCTCAAGCAGAAAAGCTTATAGAAATAATATTGTAATGCCATAGAAATATGACTTATCAAAACTCTATGGCAATAGACATTGACAAATATCACAGTATAAGGGGGAACACAGTAATTTGGGATATTACATTAGAAAAGCCAGTGGCAGGAGTCTGTCTTAGGAAGGTTTTATGTGCTCCCATTTCATCAGTCTTGGGTGAACCCTCTGGTGGGAGTAGTGAAAACTATCACTAAACAGATTCTGTGCTGAATGCTTACAGAAACTGCTCCTCCAGGGCAAAGATAATGGGATAAGCCCTTCACATGGTAATTTTACAGGATATAAGAATCCCCAATAATTGCCCTAATTTTAATTAAACTACTCTATGGAAATCCTTTGTTTATAATTCATTACTCACTGGGCACCCAACCCAAAGCAATAGCGGCTGCTTGAGTGCCTGTCTCCATTAGAAAACAGAACACCAGCCAGAGCTGGCCTTGGACTTTGAATGCATTTGGAGAGATTGAAAAGAGCCTCCTCCATTATTACCTGAGGGTTCTGTCCCAGAAAGAGAGACACACACATTTTGTCCTTCAGGAAGCTGCAGGAGTGGCAGCTGCTTGATGCTTTCACTCCTATCTACCTTCCTGTCATCTTCGCTTTTAAAGGCCTTTCCCCTTTGTCACCCCATGTGCACTGACTTACTCAGTTGAAACCTGATTCTTCATGGCAGCTTCTCCCTTCAGGGGTTAACACAGACTTTCCATTTTTATCCATTATCTGCAGGTGCCAAGTGCATTAGTGACTGGACAGGCTACACCAGATGGCCCCAGCCTTTTCTATGCTGTTCTCACAGTGCAGACCTGGCAGGATTATTCCCCTCCAGAGGCACTCTGAGCTTTGGCCTTAACAGGCCTAAGGGTGACACATTGCAGAGGGAGCTGGTGGCCGCCTCTAAGAAATGCTGGGAAATGCTTTCGGGGCTGCAGTTTGTTCCATGCAGGAATGAGACTGACAAGATCTTTTAAACAACCAGCCTCACGTCCTAATACTTAATAGCTACCAGAGGGGATAAGAGAGCCTGTTTTGCATGCAGCAGTTCTACAGTACATACAAGTACCACTACTAGCTGTTACAGAAATCCTTTCCTGGTTGTACACTGGCTGTGTAATTACATGTACTCTGTATATTAGTTGGGCAATATTGAGATTCTATGGCTGTTGTCACCAATAGGCAAAGCACATACCTCATTACAGCAGAGTCCAGAAACCAGAGCCCTCATACTCCCTTGAAAGTAGTTCTGGTAACCAAAATGAATTTTTTTGTATCATCTAAAGCTATCTAAGCTGTATTAAACAGCCTCATAAATGCTTTGGATAAAGAAAAACAATATTTGAAGGGAAAATTCCCTTCTAAGGATCCAAAAACATAACCCAAAGCTTTGTATATGAATAACTGTAAACTCACCAAAGATAAGTTTAATACTTCATTTCTGACTCATAATTCCTTATAAGAACCTGAACTGAAATATGAAATACTGAAACACTAAAATATTTCTAATGTAAATCTGATAAGCCTCTTTGACATGCAGTTATTTCTGCTGTTTCTTTAAATGAATACTTACTAGAAGCTGCAGAAGATAGAGGTTCCTGGTAGAATTCTAATCAGGTGAAATACTTAAAAAAAGCCTAAGTGACAAGAGCCTTCCCAACAGCTGATAGTGTAATTTGAGATACAGAGTAACTAGTGAACACCACAGAGAAAGGAAGAGGTGACAAGGAAGATGAAAGATATTTAAAAGTCATGTCGTTTCAGAGGTTGCTTACACTTCTGAGTGTGCAAGCTCTGCAGCAATTTTCAGACAGCAGAGGTCACATTTATTCCTGAATTCCATGCTTTTAACTTACCTGCTTACCTCACATTCTTTACCTTACCACAATTATTTTGCAAAATACATATTATTAAAAGAAAAAAAAAGCATCAAATACCTTCTTATGTGAGGCTGACCTGAAGGTGACCAAGCACTGCGGCCTCTTTGATTTACAGCTTGAACCATCAGCCTGCCTGTGCAACTTACTCTGCCCTGTTAGGGGGAAAGAGAGGAGGAACATTAAAAGACTTAAAATATGTAATAATACATGTTCAACCTGATCTGTTCTTTTTTTGCCTGTCTGTTTTATCAGCTTCCAATCTAACAGGGAACAGACTGGAATGACTGCGACTATAATATATGAATGGTTTATTAAAAAAGACTGTTAGTACCACTGGCAATTGAGTCCTTATTGACTATTATTGATGTGGGCGAGAGGTTTCTCTGTGTATGGAAAGTGGGAAGAACAGCAAGGAAAGTTCAAGGTCCTGAAAATGGCCCATGGTGAATGTTGGCAGTTAACAACAGAGTTGCTGCCTCCAAAGTGGATTGATCTACTTGATCTGGTGGGCCCACAACTCAAAAAAACCCTCATTAATGTAAAAGAATTTGACAACTACTTAACAGGTCCTCTCTGCAGAGTGAACCTTGTTTGAGGAATTACACTGAAAGGCACAGCTGCGCTCATGGACACTGGTGATAATTCTGGTTATTTTCAATGAATGATAAATAAAACATGGCTCTGGTGTATTTGGTCCCCTTTTTTCTTTTACTTTGTGTTTTAGAAGACAGGTTGTCCACCACAAGCACTAGTCCTAACAGATTTGGGATAGGACTGCCTGGAGCCAGAACTGCCGACTTTCAGGGCTCTGTGGAATTCACCCTGGAAGTGTAAAAGCATCAGGTGGTCCTAATAAATAACAGCTCTGCCCCCTGTGCTGGGAGCAGTAAGGCCACATCCACATCAGCTTTGCAGTGTATTTCAGCTCTAAGCTGTGAGCTCCACACTCAAGTCTGTCAGCATAAAAGTGACAAGTATTTTTATCACAGTAGTTGCAGGGTTGCAAATAGCAGTTCTTTAAGAACTGTCCAAAGCCCATCAAAAACCAATTTCACCAGGCTCACAAGCAGCCTTCAAATAGCAACAACTTTTGTGTTACTTCTGAATTGTTAGAAAAGAAGTCTGTGTCCCATTTCTATTCCTATGACCCATTTAGTCCGCAAGAAAAATCCCCACATTAAAATAAGCCATTGTGCAAGACCCACAGCAATTCCTTACGTAAAAGCTTTATTTTCCCCCTTATGTTATAAGACTATTAAAGACATCTGGAACAAATGAATTTCTATTTTGGGCACCACTACATATTAATATTCTTCTGGCAGGTGATGAATACACATAGTTTGGGATCATTTCTGCATATCTCAATACAAGATGGTGTCACAAATGGAAACACAAAGGGCAATAAGGACTTTGGATAGGGAAGATTAAGCAGGAAGCCAAAGATTCTGGAAAAGTCAAAGGATGAAGAGGAAGGAAGCAATGAGTGGGAAAATAATTCATGAGAAGATGTCCTAGAAACTAAGGGAACTCCAGCCTGAGGACTGTGGGTGTGTAATGCAAAGAAGCAGAGAATGGCATAAAAAGAAAGAAGGTGAAAATAAGAACTCGATGCAAGCCCATACAGTTAATGGGAAGAGCTCACTTAAGCGATAGGACCTCTAACTGAAGGCCTAAACCAGGCAAGGTTTTGTGTTTGTCTAGGCCCAGGGTCCATTTGCTCTGGATTAACTTCTACAGCAAATTTTACAACAAACCCCAGTGGTGTGTGAGAACTTTAATTCCAGCTCACTGCACTTTATGCTGTGGGCAATGGGGCCTGCCGTGTTAACTACCATGGACGATCTCCAGGGTCTGTCAACAAGGCATTTTACACACATAAATCCTATTATGCTAGTCCAGGTCATGAGATGGCATGAACTGGCAGAGCTTCAATGAACTGAATCCTTTGCTTTAATAAAACCAATTTCTATCAGCTGAGAACATGTCTTTTGCTTTAGAGTTTGGTGATTCCAATAGCAATGTCCAAAACACAGCAACAGCCTAGCAAATATCTACCAGTCCATCAGAGTTCTGATGTGAGCTCCCCTATATTTACGTACTTTGCTTTCTTAAGGAAAGGTTGCCAAATTTGCCTAAGTTTGTGATAGCTTTGAGACATGGACAACTTTCCATTAGAATTGAGAAGGCTTTGCCAAAATTATTTCCACTCAGGATGACTTAAAAGAATTGGAATCCAGATCTTTGAGTGTGAAAGGCTAGTACATTAACTCACAGCTCTTCTTTGCCTCCATTGTACTGTTAAATGCATAGTAAAAAGCAAGCAAATAGTGAAGAGATAAGTATGTTTGCTTGGGAATTACACCGTAAAAAAAAGAATAGAATGGGTTTGGTGAAACACAGATGTTTTGTTTAGGGAAGCCAGAGGAGGATGCTTCTGGTTCTTCTCCAAAGAGGGGAAAGAAGCACAAGCACAGAATTTTGTCATTTAACAAAGCTGCTTTTTCAAGCCCCAAGCTGGGAACCACACATACGCAGCTTCATTTTAGTACATCCAAAACCCCACTAACAAAGTCGTGCCATCAATGACCAGAACTGGTAACCTGGGTCACTGTTGTGTCATTGAATGAGCATTATCCAGAACAACACATGCTCTAAAGTAGGCTGTAAATATTCAGGGACAGAGTACAGTGCCCAAACACAAAGGCAGTTTGTTCACCAAGTTCTCCAAGACTTTGGATCACACAGTAACACTACACAGTGAAACTCAGTGCATGCACTGAGATAACACTCAGAGGAAGATGAACAGGAACCACTTCTTACCTTGCATGCAAATATTTTTAAACCTGTTGTGAAATTTCACAATTTAAATGGTACCAAGTATTGTAACAATGTCATCTATGTGTAAAAGCTCCCAGCTTGAAAAATTCCATGGCCTTATGCTATTGCATTAGTATTTCTTTTACTGATATACATAGAAATAATAATTAAAACACCTACACTAAAGCACTGCTTTTTGTAGAATCTACCCAAAAGCTGCTCTCTGTGTGTTGCTCGTGTGTACGACCCCTTATATTCACATGCCCTTTGCAGTATGAGCAGGACTGACAAGCTGCAGAGTGAGACAAAAATGGCAGCGTCATGCTAAGTAACCTAGCAACGTGCATAACAGAGCACAACACTCCTGCTTAGATTAAACTCTGTCTCAGTGATACAGTTTGTTATTCTGCAGTGTGATTCTGCCTGCAGGCCTAGTCTTGGCAACATATTTGGAACTACAGAGGAAAATAATTCATTACATCCCAGAAGTTATGTTACTGCTTTGGTTTCTCACATGCAACTCTTTCCCCTCAATTTGCTGTGATGTAGAAAAAGGGGATTGAAAAAGCTCCTTCAATAGGATGAATGACCTGTAAGTTTGGCTATGTCTAATGAACTAGTGGGTTCTGCTGTGTACCCCAGCTCTTGTATTAAATGAGCAAAGAAAAAATGGCATCGCTAAACCAGTAACACTCTGTGTTTCAGAAAAGCACTGTTTAAGATCAACACAGGACACCATTCTGCTACATACTAGATCTGCTAGATGTTTTTTGCCTTACAGACTTGCAATCTGCCTAATGTAAGCATGTTGAGGTGTGATATACTCCCACTCATTTCAAAAAATTGGCCTCAGTCAGTGAGTAGGGTCAACAAAAAGTTAAATGGCTGGACTGGGTTACCTCTGCTGGTAAACTGGATTTTTTTCTCCCTTTGTATGCATGTGCTATCCATGCTCAGTTAGAATACTGAGATGTTATCAGCTGAAACAACTAGTGGAAGAGTAATTAAAAAACGACGCCCCTCCCCCCTGAAACCTCAAACCATAGGAAAAAAACTGCTGTTGAGTTGCTAATCTCTTGGAAATAGAAAGGTCCCACCCTACTGATGCAAGATGAAAACAGAAATCTAACTTGCATACTTTACAGTGACTCCATCATTTAATTAAATCATGCATATGTGAGATGAGATGGTTTTCTGAAGATTTATGTCCAGAAGGATGTTTGCTCTGGAGCCAAACCTTCATTTACCTGTGGGTTAGCAGCCATAATAGTGTAATTCCCATCATCATCCAGGGTGGAGGCTGCAGTATGCAGTGAGCAAGTTCCATCAGGTTCTCTTTGAATTCGGTAGTGATCACTTCGTTTAGAAATTTGCTTCCCATCTTTAAACCAATAAATCTGCAGGAAAAAACACAAAGCACAGCTGGTAAGAGGTGGGTGCTCATTGTCATAATTTCTCAATTAATAGCACTAAAGAATTTTAGAATTTAGAACTGCTGAGAAACTCTCTGGTAAGTAGTAAAAGAAAACTGCTTTGATCAACTCATTCCATGAGCCACTATCACTAACAGTTACAAGATGATCAGTGGACCAAAGAGAAACAACAGCCTGAACATTTTCCAACAAAATGCACAGGTGCATAAGGGCCGAACATATCAAGAACTGAAATTAAATGTTATTACAAAGAAAAGATTACTAATTTCAGGGATTACTAATTTTACATTTATTTTGCTTAAATCTGAAGAAGCTGCAGAAAGAATTTGAGAATGCTTTTGCTCTCTTTTGAGAAAATAAAAACACAAATAAAAAAAACAAGATAATGATAGGCTTAATTAATTCAATGATGAATAAAATAGAAGCCATGATCTCACTGTTGAAACACCCGTTTTGTCTCATATCCATTACGCTGACTGGACTGGACCAAAATGCCAGAGGGGATAGAGCTGCTCCTGCTGGCAGTGAGCAGCTCAGCGTGTGGAGGGGCCAGCTCAGTGTAATGACATGATTGAAACTAACAATGTCACCCTGGTGTGACAGGCCAGCTACACAAGTGGACAGCTTTGCAGAGTAATAGGAAATACTTCAAAGCAAAGCAGCACATTGACATCCGTTAATAACTGCATGCCAACAGCAGCACAGTTCCAAGCTGCACAGAACAGTTACACTGGCTATCAAACAGAGGGCTTTTCCAGTACTTTAAATACATAATTTTATTCTCTGGCTGACCCAAGATATACTTTCAACAAGCCAAAAAAATGATGTATGCAGGATAATATCTTACAGTAATCCATGAATTACACAATAAAAAAATGTATTTTTAGTGCCTCAAACTTGAAGGGAAAAAAAATGACCTAGCTTTTAGGATTTTTTTTGAAGTATTATAATAATAACGTAAAATCCCAAACTGATATCTGCTGGAATCAAAAGTAAATGTTACGTATACATGAACACACACAGAGGAATATCTGAAAAATGTTATACTAGGAAGGCTCTACTCAGCTGCCCAAACCCATATTTAAGTAGAACATTATTTACTTGTCGTTTCTGAAATGTGTACTACACCATAACACCAGTTGTGTTCAGCATTTGAGACACTTGTGCAGATACCCACACCATTTTCACAAGGCCATCTCATTCAAAGTATAACTGTATTTGTCCTGGTCCTGCTGGGACTATTTAGCATGAGGAAAACACACAGATTTTGCTGAGTCTCATTCTTGAAGTGGGAATTTAGGTCTTAAGAGTGAGGAAAGGGTGCTGGCTCTCTAGTAAAAAATGAAGTGACAAAGCAAAGTGCAATTCCATTCCTGACAGAGTTTAATCTGCTGGGTGTTTCATATGTGCCAACATTTCAAAGCTTGAAATTCACTCACTTGGGTAAAAGTTAAGGGTATACTTTGAATTTCACAAAAAGCAATGGAGATTTTTTTTGAGAAAATGAGTGGAAATTTTCCTTAAAAATTTATTACTGCGCATGATTTTTATGTTAACAAGCATTATGTGTAAGTTGAAATGATTTCATTTCCTCAATAGCTGGTTATACTTGTTTCCCATTTTATCTGTCAGCAGCCTCACAGAGACTCTGTGGTCCTAACAAAAGATTTAGTCATGTCTTCTTGTCTGCTGACAGAGCACTTACTGGAGATGCAAGAGAGATTTGATCACTTATATACACATGCTAATGGGTGCTAAAACAACATAGCTGCAAAAATGAGTTTTAACTTGCATGCTTTACATGTGTCATAATGTTGCCTGGAAATCTACTGCATTAAGTAGTAACTATTTAATAACAGTACACTTATCAGAAATATCAGGAGACATGAATGGAAATACACACAAATATTAACTGAACCAGCTATCCAAACATCATGTATATGTTGTCCAAAACTTATTTCAACTAAGTTTAAAAGCATTGGCATCCCATATGAGCAGTAAATGCTTAATATTACCTTTATCTGACATGGAGTTAATAAGTAAAACACTACCACTGCAGGAGACAATGGCCCTTGCAGTGAAGTATTTTCTTTCTAGGATAACTTTTAATAAATGTACCATTAAACTACGTAAGCACTGAACACTGCATGTGGATTGCTTTTATTTGCACCAGATTTTCAGAAACCAGTGTGTAATGACTAGGAATACAATGGGATGCACAGTACAAAGCGGGGTTTGATCTTGGGCAGCACAGGCATTTTTAATCACCAAGAATATATTCAGCCATGTGAAGAGTGAGCAGTATGAGATTTATGTAACATTTGTCTCTCAATTAACCTCTTGTATGGCACTGTCCTAATTCTGAGGAGAAATAATCCCTTAAAAAGAAGTATTCCATAGTCTCTCCTATAGCACCACAGGTTTCTCATTTTGATGAGAAAATAGTTTTACATTACACCAAAGGTTGTAACAAAAAGTACACTCAGATTTAAAAAGTCATATATATGAAGACAGGATTTGCACATCAGTATTCAATTTACATGGCATGTTCAGGGGAAAAAATAATCAAGCCAATAACCCCGCTTAGAAAAATCCCTTGTAATGAATGCCAGATTTTAGAAACACTACAGTCCTTCCCAAAGCCATTCCTTGGCAGACCTGACAGAATACTTAGAAGGGAGGAGCTTCAAGTTAGTAAATTATTTCCAGCTTTTCATTTGCCAAAGTAAAAAATTTATTCACAAGCAACACTTCCAGCTTCAACAAATGACAGCAGAAGGGCAGCTCTCAGCCATTGAGCTTTTCAAAATTGCTGTCTTGGCATGCTCTGGCAGATGATGGGGAGATACAGCCTTGGACATTTGCGAAGCCCAGCTAACAAGTAGCCATACAACAGGACTGATATTGGTTCCATCCCAAGCAACTTAACAAATTACACAAACCATCTGCTAGTGAATGGAACAAAGGGCCATAGTTCCAGGTGCAAGAGCAAATCACTTCTTAATGTGCACAGTTTGACACTGCAGGAAAACAGACCATCGGCTCTGAATCACAGGGCAGTCACATCAGATGCTCCTCTGTAAGGGCATGCTTTAGGGGAAATACTAAGAATGCAGTTTCTTGGCTGTGCAATCCTTATTGCCCCAGTGAGGGAAAGGAGACATCCTCTTTCATCTGTCGTAAATCAGACAGAGAAACTACACCTTAATTGGAAACTGGAAATTAGGGAATGGTGAAGGTGACTAAGGCTGACTCATAATAGGTCACCTAGCAACGTAGTCATAAGCCTCAGGCACAAAGAGTATCTCTGCACACACTGCACTTCTGTCAGCAACAGACTCATCTGTCTTCCCCCCTTGTTCAGCACAACAGACTCTTACCTACGGTCATCTCAGAAGTAATGCTAGACATGAAAAGTTTGGTTTCAGTCAGACTGGGCTTATCACCTCAGTGTGTGTCTTCAGTTTGAAGCAGGAGTGCTTTTCTGATATCAGTATACTGATCAGCCCCACTTACTTCGCAGTGGTTCACATAATGTTGTGCTCTTGGAGCACAGAACTGGATTCCTTTCATATGAAACTAAGCCAGAAAATGTGTTCCAAGAACTCATCTAACATGCTGCATCTGCTTCAGTCTGTGGGATGAGATTAGAGCTAGCCTGGAGTAAAACCTTCTGAAATGTGTGCAGGGATGGATTCTCATTCTAGAGATTTGCTTCTTCTGGTCTGCACTCCTTGCCAATGTAGATGTAACCCTAGTTCTCTGTTGTTCTTTCTCTGCTACCTCATGAAATACTTTTATTTTTAATTAACAGCTTGTACAGTATCATACATGTATACCATTGAGCATGTAAAGTCCCTTGCATTTATCTCTGTCTGAAATCCTAAGTACCTGTAAAACTTACACTAGATGAGAGATTTGGATGTGAGTGCTTCCGTGAAGATCTTATGCAACAGACAGGGCATCTCTGACCTTGCCTAAGAAGACACGAGCCCCTATCCACGAGAGGTCTCTGTAAGAGCTTCCTCACGGGGCAGACACTGGCTTTGGCAAGGGAGTTGAAGAAGCTGCTGCTGTTTGCCGGCTGCATAATGAGTCAGTTGATTGCCAAGCAGTTTTTGAAATGGTTGTGTGCATCCTACCCAAGGAAGGCACTCTTCCAGACTACTGACATCACGCAACTGGTACTTTTATATTTGCTACAAGGAAATGCTTCCCAAGCCCAATCCTCCCTCTGAAGTTCATCATTAAAACCTCACCATCATGTCTCATCTTGCTGTTGGGATATATGGGAGCTCATTGTATGTTATTACGCCTTCTTTTAAATTCCAGTAAAATCTAGTCTTGTTAGTGTGTGTAGATGCTGAAGAATGAGAGATACCATGCTGGCTTCTGAACTAGAACCCACGTATTTTTGCATTAGCATGTTGCCTTGCCTGAACTAATTACCCATGCCAGCAAGATGAGGTGGCTTTTGGGACTCCTGTGCCAGCTCACGTGGGGCTTTCTAGCATTGCACTGCATTCTGTGCTACAAATGTACCCTGGAGGTAACTTTGAAAATGAAAGAAGCATTACTTCCAGGTAAGATAATTGAGAAGAAGTCTCAGGAGGGAGTAACTGAGAGCAGAAGCCTCATAGTAGCATTTTTTACTAGATTTTGACTAAATAACTCCAGTTATGCCTAAAGAGATTTGGCAGTTTATGCCAGATAGGAGTCTTTCTTGTCAAGTGTGAGTATCTCCTGTTCCTGTAAGATACAGCCCATAGAGTCCGGAGCCTGATGGTATAGTACCAACACAGAATTCTTCAGAGAAATTCTAGAAACATTTACCATCTTTTCTTACCTTTGGCTTTGGATTTCCTGCCACTTTGCACGTAAATGTGACTGGCATTCCCTCAAAGATTTTGTAGTGCTTCAGCTTTATCTCAAAATATGGTGACATGCTGTTATCAATAGGTTCATCTCCATGCTGCACTTCGTCATCTGATTCTTCCACAGGAGATCTCTCCAGCCTGTATTCAATTTCACTGATCAACCTTTGCTCAAAGCTGGAGACTTTATATTCCTGCCAAATGAGAGGTAGATATTAGTGTCCAGCTTCAACACATTGCTCAGGAAGATATGTTCTTAATGTTTGGATTTTTTTATTTTACTGATCTTTAACAATCCATTAAGTTTTTACATACAAAAGGAAACTGTATCTTGTTGAAGAAAAACACTATAATCCATGTCTCCAATAGCTTCCCTATGAAACAATCGAGACATCTGGTATGAGGCAAAAACTGTATTTCATGTTGTTTTAAGGTCTAATTTATAAGGGGAAAGAAAGTCATTGGTTGCTTTCTTTCAATTTAAAAAAAAATCCTATAAGAATAAAAGTATTCTGAGGCAGTTCATAAAGACAAAAGAAACACACTAATATTTCCTTGAGGGTACAGACAGATTTAGGGTGGGTTTTGTTTCCAGATGGCTAGAAGACCATATGGTTTACATCTGCTAGTTGCATAGAACTGTACCAGAGGCTGAACCAGAAGGATAAAATTATTTTGTTTACTGTTGCCTGTAAAAGTGAGGGAAAAAATAAGAGAAAATGGCAACAGTGGCAGTCCATGATAGTTGTTTCCCTTTACTCCTGTTGCTATGGTCCCCTTTGTGTGGGAACCCTTCCTTAAAAACAAAATTTATCATAACAGTATTGAAGATATAGCAAGAAGAGCAGAAACATTGCCACTTGTTTGAATTTGTTATGATTTACTGATATACACTTTAATTTGCTTTCTTGAACTGTCTACTTTGCAGTACAGAATTCCTGCTTGGAATCCTAGCAATGGCAGTGATAATGTCAGAATGTAAAACAGCTCAGATGCAGGAAAAAAAAAAATAGCCAATGCTCTTCTCAGTCAGCAGAAATTCAGACACTCTTTCAAGTTACCTTTGGCCATTGTCTCTGATCCTTATTGTATTTAAGACAGAACATGCATCTCATGCAAAGCATCCTTTCACATCCCCATCCTCTGTCACTCCCTCTGGTCTGAGAATGATGTGACATCTTTCTACCATTAGTTACATAATAATCATAACCCTCAATAATTGTAAAAAATGGAAGAGCAGAGAAATACCTTGCAAACTGCAGATAGTTTTAAAATTTCTTTGTTTCCTGAAGTGTACCACAAAAGTAAACCATGAAGTACATGACACAGTTAGTATCATATCAGTGTATGTTAATGTTACAGCACAAAGATAGTGGAGCACACGATGATTGCTGTTAAACTGTCTGCACTCACACAGGCTTCTAGAACAACTTGAGCATCCTCGTAAAGGGAGTGCAGCCCAATTCTCCACAGTTATTAATGCTAGATGACCTCTTGTTATTAACCAAGAACAGCAGAATGGAAAAGGGAAAGAAAAAAATAACAGACAAAAAAACAAGACAGAAAAAGGTGGAAATGTTAACCTTTTGAATATCCACAGGACTCACTACAGAAGCACCAACAGAGCGAGCTTCCTGCAAGGGTAGAAAAAAAGATCAAGAGGCAGAAAGAAGACCAAGAAATATCCATGACAGCTCCTCAGAGTTTTTATCAGGAGAATGTACTTTGTGTGGCACCATAAGCAAACGAATGCTACACATTTCTGAATAGCAACTCTGGCATCTGAACAACGGAGAGCGTGTACCTGGCCTTTCAAGCAGCCTTTCTGTTGAGGTTTTGGTCTGCACCCAAAAAGTGCCTATTACACAAATAAAGAGAAGATGGTTTCAAGATAGTAGATGTATTCTTGCCTAGAGAGACTTAAAGGTCAGGACAGAATAGGATAAACAGAAGAGTTTAAAGCAGAGAGCAGACATTTGAGAAGTCTCAACCTTATGGAAAAACTGAGCAATAGACATGTGATCCTACAGTTTACTTCACTAATATATAACATATGACTTCTGTAATCAATAACCATCCTATCTTGTGTATATTTTTTGTCTTCTGTAGGACTTTATTTTAATGACAATCATACTCTGTAAAAAAGAAAAAATGAAATTTTTTCCTATTAAATTGTAGAGTTATGTGACACCTGTACAGCAGGATCTTCTTCTGGTTCCTGTATATTGAAGACAGTTGCAGCGCTGTCTGCTCCCAGCAATCGACGAGCCATTTTTTCCTCATATGTTAATCTCTGAAAAAAAATAAAAAGGAGATGAGGGGGGAGAGAAAAGAAAGAAAAATTATTATTTCTCTAACTACAAAGCAGTACACAGTCAACAATGCTTAAAGTAATAAGAGAGCAGCAATATGTTTCTAACAGAAATTTTCTACCACAGTTTGTAATGCATTTTTTTAGTATTACAAGTGGCTCTTTTGGCTTAAGCAACCCTTGCTCTGACTCTGCCATTTGTTTCCCTCCTTGTGCCAGGAACTTGGGTAGGAACGAGCAATAGGAACTGCTTAAATCAGCATGGCCATCAGAAGAGGGCATATCAAATCACCCCAAATCTTACTCCTACTCATTCTGCTCCGTTTTTACATTAGAAACACAAGGCAGAAAACTGTGCCAAAAATGATACGGAGATTCTACTCTACTTGAATATTTTGTCAAAAATACAGAAAAATGTATTCTTTAAGATTTTAAAATTTCCATTTCTTCTTACTCTTTTGGAAATTGAGGAGACAGCTTATAAAAGACAATTTACACTCAGAAGATAAAATGATTTAGAGGAAAATCTTAATGTATAATTCAATTATCTCATTATTAGTTTTCTGTCTGCATTCAAGAATGCATTTCAGACACTTTCTTACAAATCAACATTGCAAAAAAATGCAAGTTTATGCAAGACAAACTCATTTCATGGTGAAACACCTCATTTAAAAAGAAAAATGAATGAAGAATGGAAATTGTAAACATTACATCTACTTCATGCTTGCATTTTTAAAAAAACTCATTTAATTTTTTTTAATATGTCATATTGCAGCTAAACCAGCAGGCTGAAACTCATGACAACTAGGTACCAGTGTACTCTCGGCTACAAGCATCTAAGAAGATCATGAACTTTTCTTCACTTATATTTCTTCTGCAGTCACTCCAAGTGCCCACAGCCATGATTACACATACAGAATTTACCCAAGACAGGAATCTGCAAGGAAAAACCTCAAGGCAAGCACCAAATCAGAGTTTATTTAGTTCAAGCTCCCACATCATCTGATCACAGTTGGTCTCTTTTTTTTTTTTTTTTTTTTTTACCTTGGGCCATGTGGGCATTTTCAGGACATTCCATTCATTTGCCCAGGCCAAACATCTCCCTCACTTTCCAAAATAGGCATTGACAGCCATTTGCAGCCCACCTCCTTGGACAAAACCGGAACTAATACACTGTGACAGTGATTTCACTTAACCGCTACAGAAAACTGCTGAACGCTGTGCAGTCAGTGGAGAAAGGCAACAGCAGCAGCAGTCACTCTGAACATCCTCCCTACTTCACTCTATTGACCTTACTAAGAACCAAAATCGAGCAACTGTTGATTGATAGTCTGGCTCCATGGGCTTTCGTGAGCTACGCCACCACAGTTCACAGCTCAGACCTAGTAGCAAACTTAGTAAACTTCTGGGCATCGTCCTGAGAAAAGTAAAATTCCACTTCCTTTCAAAGGATACAAAGGCATCCCAAGGTATTCAGATGTTTCTTAAAACATTTTATTGGCAAAAGAGGGATGACAGTTTACATTTTTAAAATTACTTTCCTCTTACAAGAAATTCCTACTTCAAAGATAGTGTCTTCATAACTGTAAAAAATCCTTAGGAAAGTTGCTTCTCATCAACTCTGAGCAGGAAGAATTTGGTATGTTATCTTTTATGTGTATCTTAAGCACACAAAAATGAACAGAGACCTTTGTGGCTGTGCATTTACACTGCTTGATATGCTCATTTTACCTCATTTCTTGACTCCTCAAGCAGGTCCTTAACTCTTGAGTCTGCCGGTTAGTACTATGGGTTATTTCTATTCTACTGGGCAAAATTCTATTGGTCAAAAGAAGCCCCCCAACTGCAGAATCTAATGATGCTTGATTCCTACTGGGTTGTTTCTCACAATGAAATGCCTCATCATCCTCTGATGTCCAGTTACCACCTATTGCTTCCCCCATTGTCCAGTGGCTGGGCGCACGGTAGACTGAGCCTGGACTGCACAAGAGCTATGCATATTCATCCACTCAGTGATGAACAGTCAAAAACAAATGGGCCTTGTGGCTCAAAAAGTCCTGGAAGTACAGACTGTGCAGGCTTCTTATGCAAATTCACCACTTTTGAGACCTCCATGGCTTTAAGTCCTAGTAAAGTTGTCAAAAAGGAGAAGGAATGATAGAACAAAATGTACACTATCATTCCTTTTGGAAATGCAGTTTTGAAAATTCAATTAAAAATTATAAATACACAAAAAACAACCTACAACAATTATTTTATGTGCAGCATATCTCAGAAACTGCCAATGATGCCACTCCCACCCACTCCCATTCCCCCGGGTATTTTATGTTTTTATACCGGTTGCCCATTGTTCAAAAGGTCTTCTTTGAAGCGAAGTTTTCTCTCCAGATCCTGAATTACAGCATCTTTTGACCCTTGAATCTCTTCATCTGATGCTATCCTAGCAGTTCTGCCTGTTTTCTTGGGAAATCCCCTGCAAAATAGTAAAAAAAAAATCATGAGCTTTCCTGAAGTAATTTATATTTAGGAATTTATCTGGAATCACTGCCATTAATGAAAAAAACAACATTTCTTCTTTGAAACTGGAGGTCTGACATCTTTCTTACTATGCTGTCCCTACTAACTCACACCACTGATTAAATGGTTAGTTTAGGGGCAAAGTTGAAACTATGCTTTATTTGTGCTTTAGTTAAAACAGCCCTCAGGATTGCTTGGCAATGACTGTAAACACCATACATTCAGAGATGAAACTGATGAGCAGCGGCAATAAAGCAAAATGAGAGGAAACATGAAAGAGAAAGCATGACTAGATAAATGGGGATGGAAGATAAGCTAGGTTCCTATGAAGTACCAGATGAATAAAGATCAGGAAGATGTAAGACAAGGCAGTTAATTATTAATTTATTCTGTTATTTATTAACTAATTCCTTGTAACAACTTTGCAATACACACTGCATAACTTCATGTTTATTCTTCATATCTCTGTGAACACATACCCATAAGGCAACATGTAAATGTTGTTGCTCAAAGAAAAGCCAGTCACAGAGTCTGGGTTACACTGGCAAAAAGAAAAAATCATCCCTGTTAAGCAATTTTCAGCAGCAAGATTTCCCACTGGAATAGCAACCGTTTAGCAGTTCACGTTCACAGGGACAATTTATTCCTCTTACCAGCCTACAAGTTAGGATTGCACTTTCAGCAACTCTCACTCCCATTTTCTTAAACAGTACAGGAAATTTTATTTTTCCAGACTGCACTAATATTTAACACTTTTCAGTAATGTTATGATGGTTTTATTGCTGGAAATGCCCAACACGAGTGGTTTCTACTGGAGATCAGCTGTTTTTAACACAGTTGTGAAGAAATCAGCATTGCTATCATATTTGAAACTTGTAGTACACCCCATTTCTCCAGTGAAGTCACACATGACCATTTAAAACACTCATACTGATTCAATATTAGTTTACAGGGTTTTTATACCTTCGTTGAGTAAATAGGGCTCAGCCCATTACATGGGAATGACATGGAAAACATGGAATTGAATCAGATAAATAGACAAACTCAGATGACAGAGATGGAAAAGAAAAAATCAGACTAGCATGTAATTGGTAAACTTATTTCCAAAACACAAATTAATAATTTAATCACCAGTACCAAAATTCTAAACAAGAATCATACAGAGATAACAAATTTTCTTGGATATTATTCAATTCTATGCTTCTATGGTTAGAGAAACTTCATCCTTCAGCAAGTGCTTTCAATGGTAATTTCTAGCAGAAAAAATACACATATACTGTCAAAAGCCAAAAAGGAATTAAGTGAATAGTCAGGGAAGACAAAAGCTGGAAACATTCCTAAAACATTTCATATTCTGTTGCTGTAAGCAAATGCAAAATGTGAAAACAGTGAAGTTCTTGTAAAAAGAGCTGCATTTTTACATTAAATCACAGCAGAAGAGCAGACATTTGCCCAATTTCACAAAGAGACAGAGAACTACATCCCTTGCTCTAGAAATATTAATCTGTTAGCTGGTGATCACCAAGTAGAATAACTCCCTCAGCTTTCAGCTGGGAGTCTCCACAGTCACAAACAAAGCAAGTCTCCTCCACTCTGTTTGGGGGAAGCACTCCCATATACAGGGAGACAAGGGAGGGCTGAGGAAGGAATAAGGTCTCTTCAAGAAAGAGATGCTTTTGCAACTCCAGAAATTTGGTACAGTAAATGCAAAGGAAGATATGGAAGGAAAATGGACAGGAGAAGGTGGGAAGAGGGGATCAGGAGGCAATGTCCCTCAGGAAGGCTTGACCATCTGCTGGAAGGCTAGTGGACAGGTGACATCTGTTTTCCCCTTTACAATCTTTGCCTTCACCTCCCAGCCCTTCATTATCTAGGCCAGCATTGCCAAGAAACCAAATTTTGTCACTTTTTAGACTAATCCCTCCCCCCAAAAAATTTAAAAACCCCAAACAAACAACAACAACACCCAAACGAACAAAACAAAACAAAACAAATCCCAAACCAAACCCAACCCAAAAATCAGCCAACTTCAAGGCAGCAAATTTCAAGTTTGGCTTCACCTTTGGCTTTACCCTGTTCCAGCTTTTAATGGAGACATGTATCCTTCCTTGAAAATCCCAAGTGATACATTAAGAAACAGCTTTCATTTCTCATTCTCACAAATTTTTTACTTGACTGATTGAAACAGAGTTTTACCAGAAAAAGGTCTGCTTAGGCTTGGGACTCAATAGGCTGTAAAGGTGAAATGCATTCACCCAAGTAAGTCACAACAGTGTATGAAAAGAAGGATGAGCCACGAGTGGATTTCAAGTAAAGGATCTTCTGAAGCATTATTGATTATCTCTGAAAGCAAAAACCCCTAAGCGAACACACACATTTTTCACAGGGGAAGGAGCAGCAAGAGAATTACAAGTTAGTAAGTTCAACATCCATACTAAACACAGGAAAACAATATCACAGTCCATTTCTAAACAATGTAGGATAATAAGAAAATGAAAATTTAATCATATCAAACCTCATGTTTATCTCTCTGTCAGGCTGAAGGGCATGCAGATAGGCAACATGAAGTAGCTTTGATGCACTTCAGTTTATGGCTTCTGAGTTAGCCTTCAGGAGCTGCAGTAAGTTCCCCAGTAAATCAGGGAAACAGTCTGGCTGAAATTTATTATTTGGCTGAATAAAGCTATTCAGTCTGAGAAAGCTATTCAGAGAGAACCGGTGATTTCTTTTTCTATCAAACTGAAATAATATAGTCCAATGAGGTCTTTCAAAAGGCTCTGTATACTAAGTTCAGTACTTAGGATTTCGGCCTTAACAACTGGAAAAGTGACATAGAAAAATGCGCTTCTGAAATTGGCTGATGACACTGAAATTGCAGAGGCTACAATTCATTTGCAGGTAACAACTTTCACTTACAATAATCTTCATAATTTGCCTAGAGGTGTTCTAATGATGAAACTCGGGAAAATGCTCAAAGCATGATAGCAATGCTAATGGAAAATTAGCATTAAAATGTTGAGCATCTCTTAAGAATCTATGCGATTAAAACTTGGAAAATAACACTATTATTTCAAAAGGGAACGAAATATAACTCCAGGACATATCAGCATAAGACATGAAATTTAGCTGTTTTCCTTTATTCCTTGCTATTAGACACTGAAACCAGTTTTACCACTTCACTTCAAGAAAAATACAGCAAACTGGAAAATTTTAGAACAAGAAAACTGCCACATGGTTTTAAAAGCATAGCTTTTGTGACAAACTATGTCACACACAGAGAGGCAAATATTCTTGTTTATTTAATCGGGAAATTAGGAGAATGAAGATAGACAGGCAAATCAAACAAAATGCCAGAAAACAGACAATAGCTGACATCAGAAAATAGCTGGTATTTAATGATTCTCCATGTCCATTGAGGATGATAAATCACAATAACTTGAAGAAGAACAGGCCTAGCTTAGACACAAACAATGTAGAACTCTCCTTTCTCCACCCTTCAACAGTGACATTTAAACCCTGGAGCAAGTTATGTAGTGAAGCTACATAGGAATTTTATTTAAGAACAAGGTATGCAAACATGACAGCAATGGCCTGGGGATCCCTGAGTAACTTTTAACAGGAGAGTCAGACTCCTTAACAACCTTCCAGATCTCTGGTCTCTGGTTTTGTGTAAGATGATCCTGAGCTTTGCACAGTCAGTGTGGAAGTGTCATCCAAGACCTAGTCAAGGCAACTTGCCTGAAAAGTAGATTATCTTCCCTTTATTAAGTATTTAAGCAAGGAAGTAGTTGGTTCAAAAATGTAACTATAAAAATGAGCACCGGTCAAAATTTCTCCTTCTCTCTTCCTCTTTCGGTACTATTTTAAATTGGGACAAAAAACCCAAAGCGGTGCAATAAGCAAACATAGCTCTTTCTGCAGATGCTCTGTTTCCACCCCCTCTTCAGAATCTCTTTCTCTAAATATATACACTTTAAAAACTGCCCAAATATCTATATATATACATCTATTGATCTATGCATACATACCCCCACAGCAAGTTAACTCTTAAGACATACATTCTTGGGATGAATTTCAAAATGTCTACAAGGCAATGGTAACAAATAGAAGGACTTTAGTAAATCTATCTTCCAAAGCACAGATCCTTTCAGCCTGAGTAATGGTTTACATGGCAAGACAGCCTGGCAGCAGACTTTCTTCAGCTGCTTTTGCAAATATTTTCCACCATCCTTACATGCCCTTATCTGGATGCATTTAGCTCCAAAGATTTGTGTTCTCAGTGACGCATGGGCTTTCTTTCTGTCTTCTCTCAGGGATAATATCAAACAAAAAAATCTGCCAATTCATTTATGTATTCGTATGTTCATTCTTTGCCCAATGCAAATTTCAGATTTACTGCATTAAGCTAGCAGGATATTTCAGGATATCGACAGCATCAGTCCTGAGCACACAACCACCACCACAAATGTGCAGAGAAACTAACAGCCTTGAGAAGTAGGCTGCAACTCATATGGATTTTAAGCACCTCTGAAATGCACATCACCTAAGTCAGTGGGGGCCTGAATCCAGGCATAGACAAAAGCACAAATGTCTGAATTCTTTTGGTCAGAAAGGGTGCAGTGAAATTGCCAAAACTGTCATCTTAATTTACACAGAGATTTTTGACAGCAAAAATTTTTGCAGCCTTGGCTTGGCTCTCCTTAGTTTCGAATATTTGCCCTGACATTTGTTTAGAAACAAAGCCAAACCAGCAGTACTTTTCATGTTTTAATTACACGGAGTGCATGCTGGATGCAATTCCCTCTTTTCCTATGTACCTTTTACAGTGTAAACAAGGGCAACAGGCTGGCTGTTGTTATCCTTCCAAGAACAAATTCCTGTTTGCAGCCAATATGGCTTAGTTTCACAGAAATCCAGATTAATTCTCTGGTACTGAGGTAATGAACAGTAACTTGATTTTTTTCCCTTTAAAACTAAAGCCTTCCAAAAATACAGCTAATTCCCGTTCACTTCACACATTTTTCACTTACTGTAAAAGCAAAGTTACTACAAGCACTGTAACAGATCACAAACTTTGAAGCTGCAGCTGCATAATAAAATTGGTTTAGTCTGATCTTGTCATATATGCTGTGGAGACCAGGAGCTTCAGCTCTGTCCAGTAATGTGATGTTAAAAGTATCTGAATTAAGGGAATGCCTGAGGAACTGACCTGACTAAGGATGACTTCCAGTAAATGGAACAAATGTAACAAAAGTTCAATTATTTCTACCACCCAATGTTCTGCAACTGTAGTTGAAAAAAATAAATCATGTCTCAGCATTGGATAGGGTTAAGACTGACATGAATAATATGTATTTCTGAACATGTTTGATCCCTCTTAATGATTAGATAACAAAGAGTACAACTCGCCTACAAACTGCATGACTACCACCAATTATTTTTTTCTCTGAAACTTATGTTTAAAAATGCATTTTTACTCATTAAAAGAAGAATGACTACTTTTTCATTCCCCTGTTCAGTTCCTTCCCCTTCTGAGCAAGTTATCTCTCTGCCTCATGCTGCACTGGTTACCATAGCTACATAAGCATCATTTGCCTTTCAAAAGATGTGCATATATTTCGATATCAAATTAAAAATCAAATGCCTACTTTGTAATCTGTAATCTCAGCTGAATTTCTGATTGTCACCAGCAGTATGCTAGAACTGAGGGTCAAGAAGAAATAACTAAAGCACCAACTGCTCCTGAATGTAGAAAAGGCTGGTATAATCCTCAAAGTCCTGAAATCTTGAGAAGAACAGATAACTGCGAGAAGCATGTGAAGAAAAAGCTACACTGGACTGTGAAAAGGTATTATACCCAAAATACTAAGCAATTCCAGTTGATTTAGTGTTACTGGTTAAGGTCTCTGCAACCATCAAGCATTGTACTTGGCTTTCACGTTCACAGATGTTTTTATGGCACTCAGATCTGTTTAAAATAAAGAAGTTATAAAATTAAGTCCTCTGAAAAGAAAAATCTGCAGACAAAAACAAGCATCAAAGCCATGGTGTGAACTGCCTCTATCTTTTCAACAGGGAAATACGTGTACTAATCCTCTTAGTTAAATTCACTGTCATCTTCAATACTCTTAAGTATCTGCAAATACCATTTCGAAAAAGAACTGGATAAAAATATCTTGAAAATTAATACTTCCAGATGCAATGATTGTCAGGATATTGTTATTTTGGCTAATGTCTGTGTGTCTTCACTGTACATTCTTGATCTCTACTTCTGCACAGCTTTAACTGATTAGATCTGGGGCACAACCTGGATTTCTAAGTTCAAGTGGAACAGACACATGCATTCATGGTATTTCAGAAAAGCTGATATGGATATGTATTTTATGTTAACCATGTGCACACGTCTAATCAAAAGGTGTAAAGACTGTGCAAAAACAAAGCTCCCAGCACAAGCTGTCTTACCACAACCGACAAAAATTGGTCTAGTATCACAGCTAAACCCCTCGTGTTGGTATAACAGCCACAAGTAGTAACCAAGCAATAGGAAAATGAATTTTTAAAGAAAATTTTAAAAATGGTTTAATGGACAGGAGCAATAGTTTAAGAAAATTGGAGGTTGAGGATGGATGCAAACCCTGATATTTTCTGGAATTTTTCCAGTTGCAGCTATACTTATCTTTAGATATGTTTTCCCGAGATCTAGGAATACCTCCAGGTATGACTGAAAAGGTAGCAAAGAGAGATGAAGTCTCTCTCTCAGAAGGAAGGAAATACCCTGACTTTTTTTCTCAGTTTGATGTTGGAGTTCTTAATAAAGGTACTTCCTCCTACATATCACTATTTTCACATCAATCATACTGTAGATAACCTCCATTTTTTACAGTTGTGACAGTCATAACTTACAGAAACAGGGAAAGTGTAAGTCCCATCTACATAGGACAGCCATGCAGTTTACTCTAAAATGAAAGCTGGCATTTGTGCTGGGAGACTGTTGAAGGCTGTAAGATAAAAAGATGGAGAAGTGTGTTTTTTCCTCAGAGTGGTCACCATCATTGCCAGTTGACTAAAGGATCATTATGATTACTAAAATGTTTGTTTCAATTCCATTTGAGACAGAATGCAATGGACGAGTAACAGCATACAGCAGGAAGAACAGATTAGCAGCTCAAATTCAAAGGGGAAAAAAGTGCAAATCTCTTTCTGGTATTGCTATTCTCATGATTCCCACAGAATCTCCTTTAAGATTTGGATTTAATGTTCTAAAAGTCACTGAAACAGCAGTTAAATTTTGCGCAGAATGATAAAAGCAGCTTATTTAATTACATTTTATAAGATAATTTAGACAATCTTGTGTTAAAATAATGCTTACTTTTCTATTTTCCATCCTTTTCCAGAAGGTAGTAAATCGATATTCATGTTCTTTCGCCAATTCTGTATAGTCAGATTTTTTCCTGTGTTTAACTAAGGTAGTATTACTGAAGATATCTACTTAAGGAAAGGTCTGCTTTAAGGAAAATCATTAATTTTTAAAGTTGCCTTCAAAAGGATATATGTATAGCTAACAATAAATATTTTTTATACTTAGAAAGAGATCCCATTTCTCCAGGCTGGATAATTCCATGCCCTTTAGTGGCAGGTTTTATACTTTTTAAAATCAAATAGTCCTTAAATAGTCACCAAATCCTTCTCGTGGGACTATTTGTGCTTTCACAAATGCTCACGTAAACAGAAAATGTATGCTCTTCCCTAGAATTTTATATTATACTTATTTCTGTTCCTTCACTTGTAACATGTTGGGGGTTTTTCTAGGAACAGTGAGGATCAGTTTCTAGCTTTGACAGACTTAATTGTGAACAAACCTCCCTCAATCCTATGTTTCTATTACATTAACTCTGCTCCCTGCAAGTCTTTTGTAACCAAAAGCTAACCTGAATACAACAGATCCACCCACTCTAGAGTTTTCATTAGGTAAAGAAGGAAAGAACTGAGATTTTTAAGACCAGTATCCAACAAACTTAGTCCAGCTAAGCTTTACCTCAGAAATTACTGACAAGTGCTCATCATTCCCTTAAGTATTTAATTAGCTACACAGTTCCACCAGCACTTCTCTTCTGCTTAATAACACAATGCTCTGACAAGACACAGAGTCTACCAAATCTACCCCATTAACAAAAAAAGGTTATTCCCAAATCTTGTTCAGCTAACACCACCACAGCCACAGCTTGAAAATGCTGGTCACTACGAAGTGTCTAGAGCTTACTGGAAAATTGAGATATAATTTATTCAAGGGAAACATTCCCCATATTGTTGCAAATAAATGCTTAAAATGTTTAAAGGTGAATTAGAAGGTATTAATGACACAGAGCTGCCTTCTGTTGTTTCAGATGTCCAAATAAAATGCAGTAAATTCACAAGTAGGTATTCTCATACTACAAGCAAGACTGTAAGACCATATGCTGTTTAAAAAAAACCAAACCAACCAAACCACAAAAAACTCCATTCCAAACAAATAAACAATTCCCAGTGCAATGTTTCCAAATCTATCCACATTTAACTGGAAAGAATATTCATTGGCTCAAACTGGTTTAGCTAATGCAGTCACTTCCACAGAGTCTCAGGGTCCAAAACCAAGGAAAATGTTGAAACATTAGCATGGTATTTACTGTTCATGAGCCCACAGAATACAGGAATTGAAAAGAGGGTTAGAACTGTTTTTACAAAATCATAAAATATCCTGAGTTGGAAGGGACTCACAAGGAACACAGAGGCAAACTCCTGGCCCTGCACAGGACACCCCAAGAGTCACACCATGTGCTTGAGAGCATGGTCCAAACACCCCTTGAACTCTGTCAGGCTGGTGCTGACTTCCCTGGGGAGCCTGTTCCAGCACCCAACCACTCTCTGGGTGAAGAATCTTCTCCTAGTATCCAGCATAAACCTGCCCTGACACAACTTCAGGCCATTCCCTTTGATCCTGTCACTGGACACCACAGAGAAGAGATCAGTGTCTGCCCCTCCTCTTCCCCTCACAAGGAAGTTGTAACTGCAATGAGGTCTTCACTCAGTTTCCTCCAGGCTAAACAGACCGAGTGACCTCAGCTGCTCCTCATACGGCTTCCCCTCAAGGCTCTTCACCATCTTCATTGCCCTCCTCTTGACTCTCTCTAATGGCTTAATGTCTTTTTTATATTGTGGTGTTCAAAAGTGCCCTCAGCACTCGAGGTTGGGCTGCCCCAGTGCAGAGCAGAGCAGGACAATCCCCTCCCTTGCCCAGCTGGCGATGCTGTGCCTGATGCCCCCCAGAACATGGTTGGCCTTCCTGGCTGCCAGGGCACAATGACTCATATTCAACTTTCTGTTGACCAGGACCCCTGGGTCCCTTTCCAAAGGGCTGCTCTCCAGCCTCTCAACCCCCAGTCCTCTTGTATATCCAGGGTTGCACCGTCCCAGATGCAAAATCTGGCACTTGCCTTCTTTAAACTTCATACAGTTGGTGATTGCCCAACCCTCAAGTTTGTCGAGATCTCTCTGTAGAGCCTCTCTGCCCTCTCCTGAAATGACACTGACAGGCCTGTAGTTTCCTTCCTGCTCTTCTTGAAAACTGGGACAACATTAGCCAGTGTCTGGTCAAGAGGGACCTCTCCAGATTCCCAAAACTGTTAAAAAAATCATTGAGAGGAGTCTTGCAGTGACATCAGCCAGCTCTTTGAGGATTCTTGGATGAATCCCATCAGGCCCCATAGACTCACAGGGATCCAGCTGGAGCAGCAAATCCCATGCAAGTTCAGAGGTGACTCTGAGTTTATCATTCTCAGAGTCCTGGTGCTTCAGCTCAGGGCACTGGGACCCCCATAGTCCACGACTCGTGCTGAAGACTGAAGAGAGCATTAACCACCTCCGCCTTGTCTATGTCCCTGCTTGTATGGCGAACACCCTCATAATTTAACAGATCACTGTTATTTCTGGACTGCCTTTTGCTACTAGCATATTTTTAAAAGTCCTTTTTATTGTGCTACACAGTACTGGCTGGCGTCAGTTCTAATTGAGCTTTGGCCTCACAAATTTTCTCCCCGTGGTGGCAAGCAGCATCTCTGTAGTCCTTCCATGTCATCTAACCTTGCTTCTGCTGGTCAAACATTTACTTTTTTTGCCTTACCTCTAGAAGATCCCGGCCTAGCCAAGTTGGCCTTCTGCCTCGCCTGCTTTTCTAACATTTTGGAATTGCCTGCTCCTGTGCTCTTAGGAGGCAGTGCTTAAAAAGCCACCAGCACTGATGGACTCCAGCACCATCAAAAACATTTTCCCAAGGGACCTTACTCATTAGTTCCCTTAGCAGACTGAAGTTTTAAACTCAATTAATTCGTGGTCACTGTGGCCTAGACAACCACCAATTTGCACTTCAGTCACAAGATCCTCTCTGTTAATGAGCAGCAGATCAAGGAGGGCATCTTTCTGAGTTGGCTCCCTTAGTGTCTGCACCATGTAGTGCTCATCCAGGTGTTTAGGTACCTTCTGGACCTGTTTGTATTAGCTGTATGGTATTCCCAGTTAACATTTGCCAAATTGAAGTCCCCTGTAAGGACAAGAGTGGTTAACTTAGAGGTGTCCCTTAGTTCTTTAAAGAATAATTCATCAGCATCACCATCCTGACTAGGAGGTCTATAGTAGACTCCCATGATGACATCTGCATTATTTGTTCATTCCTTAATCCAAAAGCCCAGAGGCTTTTGACCATGCCATTGCCAACTGCAAGCACCATACATTCCAGACCCTCCATTAAATACAACACCAACCACCCTGCCTCTCCTGCCCAGCCTGTAACCCTCCTTCACGGCACACCAGTTCCAGGACTCATTGCACCAGTTTACACTTATGCCAATGATGTCCTGTCTCTGGGACTGGACCAAAGCCTTGAGCTCCTCATGCTTTGTCCTGCAACTCCTTGGATTGATTTCTCTTTTAAGTAGAACAAATATGACATATGCACTGGAAAGGAAATGCCCAAAGAAAGCTGATGAAGGGAAGGTTTGACTCCATGAGGAGTAACAAAGACTACTGGTTTGTATACAGACACAGAGAACTTTACTGGTGCTGCCTTTGACCATTTCCAAAAATAACTGCCTCTACCTGCAGTGTTAATTACTTTACCTTTATTCTGCTCCTACCACAACATGAAACTGAAAAAAATGATGCCTACCAAGTTCTGCTTTTGAGGAGTAGATCTGTAGTTGTGCCAAGATTTAGTAATGACAAAGTCTTTGAAGATAAATGGTTTGATGAGGAATTCAGCTGCTGAGCAAAACTCTGAATGCTGCAATTTATTCCTTGCACCAAGTCTGTACAGCACACTGTCAGGAAACAGTACCATCATTTTCAACCAACAGATCTTGGAGATCATGGCAAAATGGTGAGACTATAGGCCGAGATTATGGAACAGCTCAGAAACTAGCCTTGGAAAGATAAATGTGCTGAAGAGGACTTGTGAGGATGGAGCAAAGACAAAGGAAAAGAAGCAAAAAGTGAAAGGGTCCAAAAAAAGAACTGAGACTATAGCACAAAGCAGAAGAGACCTAAAGCTGAGGGGGGAATGGAGGCCAGGGGAAGAACTGCTCAAGAGTGGTATGAGAATTATGGGAAACAGTGATTTACTCAGCAAGACACACCAGACATTAACCTACACAGTAATATGAAAAAGGAGAAGCCAGGGAAAAATTGGCATCAAAGATAGATAACAGTAGATTATGGCTTTTTTGCATCACACAGTACACATTTTACCATGTTTTAATGTTATAATTCAGATGACAAATGCTCACTGTGTATATACACACACACACACATATATACACATAAATTACACACACACACACACATTCAGTATAGTTAACACGATCCAGCTCCCATCTGGACTATATTTCCTGAGGGAATGCAGAGAAACAGCCAACTACCTCATCCTCAGCTCAGACCTCAAGGTTGCTGCCTTGTTGGGGTGGGGGAGGGAGGAATATGGATAGACACAGCATCATGTGCACACCCAGACTGGCTGCTGTGCTTGGGGAAGTGAGGGGCATGGGGAAGGGGGAAGAATCTCTGCAGAGCTGTCTCTCTGTCCAAAGATCAAAGGGAATGAGGAAGAACACAGCTAATGCTTCAAGTGAGAACATGCATCCATAAACACAGCATAACAGGGAAAGAGGGACACAGCAGAGGCTCAAGCTGCTGCTATCACCCTCACAGCATACAGAAATAAACTCAAAAAAGAATCCTGTTCTTGTCAGACCTGCATAACTGGACTAGAGCTTTTCCTTGGAAGATCAGGGGTAATAGCAGGCTTTGCTGGGCTGTGCTTACTGGTCAAGCTATCAGTAAATTAATCATGCAATTTTCAGTGTTCAGTATCAACAGTGAAACTCAGCCAGTGCAAAGGACAGTAAGACAGAAAATCACAACTGTTATGACTGCAAGGGCAAACTGCACTATTTATTAATTTTTCTCCTAAAAAAGCTTCATGGCTAGACTCCATAATGAGCTGTATGACACAAATCAAGATAAAGAAATGCTTTCTAAAGCAAATACATGACTAATTACTTTTATATCTGTCCTCTTTCTTCCTTTTCTTCCTTTTCATATCTTGGGCTGAAATAACAGAAGTTCCCACTGCAACAGTACGTAGCAGAGCAAGTCACCTAGATACTGTAGATATGTTTAGACAAACTTCTGGACAAAGTTATAAATAAGCCTTGGATACAGCCATTCTCATTTTTGTTCTTCAGCATGTCTCTTTGTTCTCTAAGGCTGGAATGAGAGTCTAGTGCCAGCAGAAAGACAAACTGATCTATGATGGGAGCTGACATGCTCCAAAATACTATTTTGGCCTTTAGAGAAGACAAAAGGGGAAAATAAGTATGCAGAGTTGTTAGGGATAGGGATTCTGTTTGTTTTTATGCACTGCTATTCTAAATCCCTCCCAAAACACTTTTCCAAACTTCCTAAGAACAAAATCTCTAGCCAAAACCAATGAATTGTTATGACCACTTTGTTATCAGATGTATACTTTAATATCTTGTATTTTCAGTATCACAAAGCTATAGGGACTTCTGAAAGATACTCTCTTGGTATTTCTCTACCTGCAGATGTAATAGGAACACAAACTGCAAATATCATCGAATACATGACTTTAAAAGAACTGGGCCATGAAAAAGGTTTTCTTGGATCTCCTTCCACTGCCCTGGGCCTGCAGAGCCTTTTGCTGCTGCTTTCATATTTTCTTCAACTCCAGTTTAAAGCTTTAGCTTCTCATCTTTTGTGTTCCTACTGTAGGGCTCTTTCAGAACCTCACTTCTGTGAGGGTTAAAAAACTATCTCACATCTCTAGCACAGAAGCATTTGCAATTTATTCACACATCTCTCCCTCTCAGCAGCTAACAGCAAAGGACCCTAGAAAAGTACAAATGAAGCAAGTGCAATAATCTTCATTACAATCTTCAGTACATCAAGGAGCTCATCAGCTGATACTTACGGAGGCGTCACTCCTTTCGGGAGGCCTAATGCGTTGACAGAAATGGGTGGTGGCTGGGATGGCAGCATGGAGCTGAGAAAAGCTGCTGGAGACTGGCTGGAATTAGGAAATCTTGGAGTTGGAGACAGGCTGTGGGAAGGTGAAGAAAGTGAAGGAAGAGGAGGGGGTGGAGGAGGTGGAAGTGGAAAGGAATCACACACTGGGTATGTCGCTGTTGGACTAAAGACAGGTGGAGGTGGGGGCGGAGGGGATGGAGAAGAAGGAGACCAGGCATATTCCCCTTCTGGAGCAAACTGCTGAGAGAAGGGAGGAACTGGCACTCTCCCAAACTGTTTCTGAGAAGCAGTTGGAGACATAGGAGAAGGAAGACTAGATGTAGATGACCCAGAAGATGGAGTCACATAACCTGAAGCGGGGCTGATGTTCTGGGCAGCAATGAACTGCTTAGGCCGAGCATAATTGAAGGAGCTGGAAGACTGCATGGTTGGGGAAGTATGAGAGTTAAGAATACTCATTGGCACAGGAGAGGTGGCAGACTGGCTGGACTCAAGCTCCTGGAAGGAGGGGGGAGGAGGAAAGGAAGGAGAAGAGGGAGAGTGCTGATGATGATCAGGTTGCTGTTGGTGACGATACCACTGTCCACTTTCTTGTTCCAGACGAATTTGGTTCTGCAGCTGCTGTATTTTTTTGGGGTCCCTGTGGGAAGAAAAAATAGACAAAAAGATGATCAGACATGCAGTGCTGGCTAGGGAGGAGGTAAAAGTTCCACTCATCTGTGGTCCAGGAAAATCAAAAGACAGGGAAAGTTCAAAGTGTTTAGATACACTGAACAGCTCCATTTCTTCAGAGCTAACATATTGCTCCAAAAGTCCATTTTTGTCCTCAGGGTAAAGGAAAAAGGGTATGCAGAACAGAATTTAACAGAACCAACAATTTTTCAAAAAGGTAAATCACGTGGCAATTTGAAGCACTTAGGATATTTTAAAGTAACAATCCGGATAATGGAATTAACAGTAAAAGTACTGAAATTCTTAACAAGGTTTCTTTTTGTTTCTTGTGCTTTTTATTCAATGGCCCTGTTTCAATAATAAGGCCGAAATATTCACCCAGTGACATCTTCAGCCATAGCTGAATTTCTGCTATAGCCTCTGTGGGCCAATCAAACAGACCTAATTACAGCCATACTTTCAATGAGGTCCTTGGAGACAAGGGACCAACTTCTGTGTTAGAACCATCCATGTATCTGCAGATGAGCAAAGACTTCTGAGAAACATCTGTAACCTAGGGAAGCCGTGAACTGAGCTTCCCCAGGTCTTTAGTCCCACTTTTTCTCCCCAGTTTTATTTTCAACTGTAGGTCCTGAGACGAATCTTAGCAGATACTAATATGGTTCTGAGGCATTGCAATACTATCAGCTCAAATGGAAATAAGAATTTAATTCAGAAATGCAGAAATTCACTGGAAGAAGAATAGAGACTAAAAAAGTTAATAGGCAGAAGCACTCAAAGCTCTTAATTAAGAAAAAAAAAAGTAAAATGTTCAGCAGTGAAGCAAATCAGAACTGGGTTTTTTTTGTCTCTATACAGTTGTTTGAAAGACATTAACCTCAAAGTTAACTGTGTGGTCTATCATCTGACAATACATGAGACTGACTTGCTTAAAAACTGTCATTTTTCAGCTGGAAAATGTAACTTTATCTCAATACTATAGATAGCCACAAAGTTTCAGCATATGCACATATACCTTTTCTGTATATTTAATATTTAAATACTTTATTGTATACAAGTATGCAATTGTTTATATAAAATGTAGGTCATCTAAGCAGAAATTTTAGAAGCAGTCTGCCTAATGCATGGCATATGAATGCATGATTCTGGCACAACAATATACTTTTGTTGATAGCAACAAAATTAGATATGGTAATAACATCATATTTTCCACTTGAAGATTAATTTTGATATTCCAACCATCTACATTTCCCAGAAAATGTTTTCTGACAATAATTCTGCTTATGATCTCAGACCAAAGGAGATTGCTTAGATAAGAAAAAGGGGAACAAGCTGTTTTAGGGCAGAAAACTGAAAAATCAGTAACTTAACAGTTGCCTTTTTTCATTGTTGTTGTAAAGACGGTTCAATTCTTGCAATGTCTCACTAACAATATAAATTTCAGCACTTAAAAGGAGATTAATTTTTTCTTCTTAATTAAATTAGCAACAAGAACATCTAAATGTTACAGTTCACTTTGTAAATTCTATAATTCATTTTTTAATGTTGACAATAGAGACTCTAAATCCCTATCAGTTCAACTTTTCACTCCACGGGATACAAGCTGAAACTTCTTTTTCGGTAAAACTACTTTCAATTCTCCTTTATTTAAATAGGTTAAAACAACACAATTTTAGTTCCCATCATCACTCAAATCTCTTAGTTGATGACAGAAACGGTTCTGACTGGACAGAGAAAACCCTGTAAGATTACTACTTTCACCTTATTCTGCATCTTTAGCCTGAATATTTGCAGACCTACTGTCCAATACCTCTAAAATTATTTACAAATAATAGTTTGGGGGTTTTTTCATCATAATCACCCTCAATTTTTTTTATTTTTTACAGAAAGACTAAGGTAAAAAAGGGGAAAATTTAGCACTGTAAATGATGTGTTGAATATAGAAGAAACTTAGCTGTCTCTAACACTCCTATGTTTATCCAACATGTGCTGAAAGCAAGTAGGAGTGTCATGTCTTGAGACCTTTTTATTTGCATTTGCCAAATCACATGGCGCTGCGCCCGGCCAGCAGCATCCCACAAATGCCCATCTATGGCCTTGTCAATGCAAGTGCAGCCCTGCAGCACTGCTGCTGCACTGCTGCTGACCCCGCCAGGCAGAAGCAGAGACCAGCAGATTCAGGGTATGGCTGCAAAACGCTGAGAGGCAAAACCAAGGTTGCTCTGCTCTCGCACTAAGCTTGACATCAGGACGCAGGGATATGCATGCCTGCAGATCAGGGTTTATTAGCTCAGGACAGTATTGGTTCCAGTTGAACAGCTTTTGGTCAGCCTAGAATCTGCATAAATTGAGTGCTTGGTTGCTTGAAAAATAACATGCAAACACAACCATTATCACATCAGTCCATGCGGCAAAAACCCACAAAGACCATCTTAGAGCAGATTTTCATGCCAGTTGTATAAGTGCACAATCCTTGTCTGCAAAGGAATGTTCTCTTCCTCAGAGCTATTCTTTTAACATCAGACATTGCTGTATAATTTTGTTGAGGAGAGGCATCCCAGGTATGTGTCATTATGAAGAAGGAAAGAAGAGGAAAGAATATCAATTTGACAGTGTTCCTCTAGAATGACACCATCAGTGGTAGAAGTTCTACATAGGTAGGTCCCTGAAAGACAGCACTGGGTGACAAAGATAGGGAGAGCCCAGCTGCCAAAATTGGGAAACGGCATCAGCCCTCATCAGTAGGGAAACAAAGAAGAAAATTAAAGGAGTTTAGTTTTTGGATGAGATTACAAGAAAAACTAGTTTAATTGTAATTACATCCTCTTTCCAATTAGCTGAAATATGTTTTGTAATTTTAAAGGGCACACATGCTTACAGGGAACGCATCAAGCTTGTCTAAACAATAGAGCATAAACTTATTTTCTCATGTGGAATTTTTTGTTTTGCCAAATAATTAATTATAGCAATACAAGAATAAGCATTTAAAAGTAATTTTTTAGCAATTTCAATCAGTAAATGGTAAAGGTAAGTAATTAAAAAAAAAAATCATTGCTAGGGTAAAAGGAATATTGAGAAATTTCATCAACTCACTGAAAAGCAGGCCCAGTAGTACATAAATATGTTCAAAAGTTCCGCTTTAGAATTTGTGATGTTTTTCCAATACCAGATATTCTTAACCAAGATATTAAAACACATTTTCAGATGATCTAATAGATATGCTAAAACTGTTCAAAAATGCAAGCAATAAAGCAGTAACATTTTAATGCAAGCAGACATTAGTTACAACAGAGGTGAAGTTCCTGACACACGCTGCCTGTAAGAGCAGCTTCACGCTGCGCAGGTTTGGTACTGGGCACTTGGAACGTGCTCAGGAAGGTGATGACTTTCAGAGCTAAGAGATAGCAAGCAACGTTTGAAAACAGATGTTAAAAGGGAAGACTAGACACATGAAACATCAGGTTTCTTGGTGGATGACTATGGGTGCCAATACATAGACCACCGTTTAACAGCTACTTCAGAAATCATATTTTGAGGTATGCACTTGGTTTAAATAGGCTGGTTTATATTTTTATCCCATTTTCATAATGCTTTTTCTTCCTGATATCCTTTTTGTATCACATTGTTTTGAAAATAGATAGAGCAGTCTGTGACTGAGAGTTAAACTGGTAACAACCCCCATCAGAACTGTAACTCCAAGTGCCTGGACACAGTGGAGTCGAGGAGGGAGCATAGGTAGTGGTTGTATATCTCTCCAAGTCTCAACAAGAACTGGCTACTGGATTGCAGTGAACATTATAGCACATGGCATTTTCAGGGATGCAGTAAGTCCTTCCTACTTAAGTTCTCTCCTAGGCTCATTCACATATTTCCAATACAAGGATATGTACCAACTTTACTTTTATCCTACATTACAAAACTTATTTAGAGAAACAATGTCCCTGTTCTGGGAAGTATCTTACTATTTGCAGTTTAAGCATCAACTTTGTGTACCTTTTAAACAAAAAGTTCATATGGAAGCCCTTCTATCCAAACTCCCTTTCTTGAAAGGGGAAGTTCTCCAAAGGTAGAGAAATGCTGTTCAAGCCTTGAAGCTTTCACACACAAAATGAACTCTACCAAGTTAGTGTTTACAACAAAGTATGCAAGGGCATTGAAATTTAGTCAGTGTTTTACAACACATTATACAAAGTAAATTGAAATAAATGACCACAGGTAAAGAACCAAGATTAAGTGATGTTTTCTATAACTTTTTAAAATTCCCAATTCTGTCCCTCTTGATCTTAATAAAAGAAAAGGAGTAAATGGAAAGCAGACAAAGAAAAGCAATTTTTGTTTGAAAGAAAGAGTCCCATTTATCTCTGGTATGGAAGAATAATGAGCTCCCTTCTGTCTCAAGTAATTCCTGAGCAAAAGCAGACTGGCCCCTTCACAATCCTACCAGTGACCTGCTCTTTGAGAAACAGATGGTACACTTCCACAGCAAGGTACAAAACATACCACTGGAATGAAGGTACAGGTATATTTTAAATGAAAAATAATCAGGATTAAGCACAACTTTAAAAGGTTGAGCTATTTTTCTAAATTAAGACTCAAAAACAATACCAGAGAATCTCTGTATATTTGGGGTAACAATTACTCACCTCCATGAACTCTACTTTCCTGTGAAGATTTAGCTTCTAACTCAATACTATTGCTTCAGAATTATGCCAGAGCCCTACTGAAAGGGAAACAGTCACTGTTATGCTGTAATAAATGGTAGGGGCTCCTCTCACTGAGTTCCATGTCAGCAGCTCTCTCTGTATAGATGCATTTTTTATATGTGTACATTTAGATGTATTTACCTCTAAACTTAGGTATTCATCCAATAAAATCCAGTATGGATTTTTTTTTTCATAATTTGTTAATTTATTAAAATTAGAATGTATCACATACATTTACATCTCTCTAGCTCCTGGGCAGCCCAACTGGATACCTGCTTCTGCATCTATGGCTCCCAGTGGCTGGCAGGACAGACTTACCAGGTAGCTCTTAAGGTAGCTCTTAAAGACACTTAATTTGCTTTCTACAAGCACAACATTTGTATTTTACTGATATAAATGGTACTGTGACAGTAATCACTGATATCTGTATTCTGCTCTTGACAAAATTCCTAATATAATTTAAGGTTTTCCACCAAACTTATCAATGATTGAGAGTTGTTAAAAATGAAAAAAAACCAAACCCAAACCTAACTTAATCTACCAGTGAATTAATTAACAGCTGTACTGAAAAGAAATACTGAGAATACAAAAGTAATTCCAACTGAACTATCCACTGAAGAAATGTTTTCTTATTTTTAAAAATGTTAAAAACGTACACACGTGTCAAGGCAAGAATGTGCAGTAAAGAGAGAATAGCTGCCTCTTTTAACAAAAACTGCTATGTATCCAACACACAGACAATCTCCAGGCTGTATCAATACATTTAGACAAGCTTTAGGTTTTCTGAGGCTAAACAGTCCCTTACATTGTGAAAAAAAAAAAAAAAGTGGACTTGTTTTAAGTGCTGCAAGGGTTCGTATTTATGTAAGACTAGAATTATCAGTTAAAACAAAAATGGGGGCTAGGCAGGTGATGGAGGGGACAGGATAGGGGGAATGACAACAACAACATGCAGAAGCCAGCACCAGTTTGGGTTCTAGCCTAAAAATATTCAGAGGTATATTTTGTCTATACTAACATATTACTGAGAACATGCAGGTTGTCATTACAATTTAAACCTCATGCTGAATAACTGGAGAACTATAACTAGAAACTCCAGCAGCTGCAACCCTTTAACATTTTTATTACTTTCCCTTCAAAGCTTAACAATTTGAAAACGCACATTCACACAAATATTTTCCGTGTTTCAGGTTATTATAGAGAAGCATTTATAATTAGTTTCACTGTAACCTAACACACTCCTAGAAGAAGAAGTACAGTGCAAGAACTAACACAGGGTCTGTGTTATGAGCACACTGTGAAGCTTAGCTTAACTTTTTATCTAAGAAACTTCATACACACTGATTAGAAGTATAAACCATCTGCATTGTTTGTGAACTCTCTTGTAAGAAAGTCCTGCTGTAATTTGGCTGTTAAAAACTTTTCTACCTATCATAAAAAATGGCAGTTGTAGCTGTGCCCATTTTCCACTCTGGTTTGATTATCTGTCAAACACATCAAGATAATTTCTGTGCTAAGGAAACCAACAGTAGAGATAGTGCCAGTATTCAGCAAACACAAGCCATTCTTTTAGAGACAGGAACCATTTTTTACCCCTCAATACCACTGCAGGGACATATTTCAAAACATGCACCAGTGAGATAACACATTTAGCTTTGGTACAGAAAGAGAGGAAATGGTGCTCTTGTGCACATTCATTGTTCCCAAAAGTCATAAAGATACAATACAGCTTTAGCAAAAATGCTAAACGTCATACCTCTGGTAGGGTTAGATCATAAGAATTGGTCTAGTAGGCAAAAATCTGTCTGGCTTGGCAATTCAATTGTGTTGCACAACTGGTGCACAGTGAGGGATATAACAGCTAAAATATTACACAGGTAACAGGTTTTACTGATAAAGGAAGCTAAAAGTGTAATGTTATTAAGAGGTAAATTGTACTGAGACATTAATTACAATACAAGTTCCAATCATCAGCTGAACTGGCCCAAGCAGGAAATCACTACTCGGAATGCAGGAATGAACTGGCCTGCAAACAGAAAAATAGGTCTTCTGCTTCTGGTGATGCTATTCTATGTATAAGGTTATGTCCTGTGCTGGCTGGTATATATTCAAAGAAAATACGGGAAGAAAAAAAAGAAATCAAAGCATGAAAAACTGTGCTAGCCTAAAACCAAAAGTGAACAGAAGAAAAAGATGTAGTACAATACATTTTTTCATTGGAACAGCACATGCACAGTTGTCTTTTTTTTAATTTACGCATTTATTTTAAATTTAATATATTTGATTAACAAAATGCTCTATAAATCATCACATTTCAGCTACTACTGACCAAAGTTAGGAGGTTTGCTTTTTTTATGCCTACTCCACAACTGTTACAGTGTGCTTAAAATTGGACCTCCAGGTCTTCAATATTAACATTCCAGCATCTGTCAAGTGTGTTCTTTGGGTTACATATAAACATGACTGCTTTGTACTATGAAAATAGATACTTTTGTGAAGAAGAATGGATAATATATTAAAAAGAGAAAAAATAGAGTAGCTACTGGATGTCCTGACATTAAAGGGAGTACACAGTTGCTCTCAGTGTGTTTTTAAAGAAAATTAAGATTTCAACTCTCTATTAAAAATACTCAAAAAATTACGGTAGCTTTAAAACCTAAATTCTGGGCCCTTTTATTATTCTGTATTATATTCTGTATTATATTCTGTATTCACAAACAGTTCTGATATTTGAGCAGGTAGCTGCCTCGTGTAAAGCTGGGATACTACCAGCTGGCACATCAGTAGTTTATGTTACTGAAACTCAGTGGAGGTACCCTATTCTTAAACCACCATATGAAAAGGAACAACTGAAAAGGAAATAAATACATAAGAACTGGTATTTATATGAAATAATTATATACTTCTGTAATTCTTCCATCACAACAATATGATAGACTTACTTTAGGTGTCAGCTTCATCTTAATACCACAAAGGTTTAGTGCTATACCATTGTTCCTGAAGTCCTTCTGTGTACACAAAAATAACCCCCTCAACAACATACACTAACTTTTATGGAAGGAGGAGGAGCATCAGGAAGTAAGACCAACTGCTAAAGACAGTAATAATCTTTCAGCCTGGTTGTCAGGAGCACTGGAAACTGAAAATAACATTGCAGCATTGCTCACAACTTTTGTGACATTTATTCAACCTATACAATCCTAACATAATTGTATCTTGGGCTTGATACAGCAGAAGACGCTATGTCCCTGAAAATAAATAGTTTACAGGGCACTGTCACTGCTTATCTAGCCAGACAAGTACTTCAGAAGTGTGAGTTTGGAGGTTGAATTTGATTTTTGTTTGCTTGTTTTTAAAAGTCATCTTCCCTGACTTACAAAAGAGAACAAAAATTATGATAGTCAAAATGTTGCTAAAGCACCCTCAGATATTAGGAGCTACTACTTATTACAAGGGCATTATAAACATAATTTCCCCATTGCTTGGTTAAAACAGAAAAAAAAAATTGAAACCTTTCAGAAGGATCACTAAGCAAAGGCAAAATCCACGTACAGTACACAGATACCATTGTAGTCAAAACCTGCTTTTAAGCAGTCAGAATATATTATGCTCCTGAACAATTGAACAGATCTGACCAGTACTAATGACATTTCCATTTGGCATCACAAAGAGAAACAATGTATACTGGTGTTACACAAATTTGGACACTGACATACAACCAGAATTAGCTTCTTGCAATGGCAACAGAAAATTTAAATAGAATTTTCCTTGTAAATAGATACAGTGATGTAATGGTGAGAATTTATTTCTTTTTAAACTTCTAGCTAAGTGTACAATATATTGTTCTGGAAAGCTTAAATGAAATACCTTATGTATAAATGGCAGAACAAATAATTTCTTTTGTACTTCTGTGTGAAAATACATTCCAGAAAGATGATTCACTTCAAGTACTATTTGTTTTCTAGTATAGCAAACAACCTTGAGTGTGGGAGACATATAGTAAGGACTACTTCTCTGAATTAAGCTGCACTTTAAGTGATATATAATCACATAAAAAAGAAGGAATTTTACAGGCAAACGTCTAATGATAAACACTTGTTATAGACAAATACTGTGCAATGAGTATGAGTGGCTGGTCCCTTCCCTAAAACTGTTTTGAATCTTGCTCAGCTCTCAGTGAAAGCAGTTAGCCTTCTCATACAGAGAAAACAAAAGGAAGGACCATGTTTCATTTTTTCCCAAAGAAAATTGTGAGCAACATGGTGACTTGCCAAAACCAAGGGACCTGGCACTTCTGCTAAGGGAACAGTAAGGACACATCTGCATTTAGATTTTCGCTTGGGACAGAAATGTGCTTTTAAAGCAAATTTCCAACTGCTTCCCACTTTCTTTTTCTCCAGTTTGCATCCAAGAGAAGCTTCTCAAGAACATGAACTGCTTTCCTATCAGATGAAATGAGCTAAGCCACTCATGAGCATCAGTCCATGGAACATACTGGAGCTAGTTCAAAATGAAAAACCAAAACCCCAAACTCAGTGACCCTGAAATGTGTAGATACCATGCTCTCAGCATGTTTCTTCACTCTGTGGAGTCACCCTTATTTCTGTGTACTATTTGCTAATGCAGGCTATACACAGAGAGTAGATGTGTAAACTACCACCTGGCCAAACCATACGATCTAAGAGACTTTTAAAAGTAAGTGTGTATACCATAAGAGGTTCTGGCCTTATATTTTGTGTGCCAATTTCTGGTAAGTCAGACACATCTCCTTCTAAACAATATGCTGAAAATTAATTTATTTGATTTATGGGATTTTCTTTATAGGGTTTCTTTACACTTTCAAAGTGTACAACATACTGATGTGTAATATATATTAAAAATAGGGTATCTTGCATATTATTTAGCATTTACATATTCAGAGACAATGTATTGACCCATCCTAGTCAGCAATTTTACTGTTTCTATGTTGTAGTAGATTTTCCCATTCAAATGCCTGCAGCTGACCACCAGAAATCAATTAATTCCACTCCTCCCATCCGCCCTGCAGCAAAAACCTCCCAGACAAAACAAACATGTCGTCTTTTGCCTTCAGTCCGATCACAGAGTAGTTTGTAAAAAGATAGTTACAAAGTGTATTTCTCAGGATTTAAAACCATTTTGTCTGACAATTATGAAGATTCTCTCTTTACGGACTCATTATTTTGATGACTCATGCAGCTTCTTAGCCTGGAGCTGGACACTCTCAGAGAAATAATATTAGAAACAGCACTTGTCTGATTTAAGTGTTCCAAGCCTTATTTTTCCATATTTATTAAGACAAGATTTATGTTAAAATGAACATTCCAGAATGGTCGAAGAGTGGTTTACCTATTCCTACAGTAAAGGAATATTTATAAAGCAATAAATATTTATAAAGCAATTTGATTTATCTTGACCAAGAGCGGTTTGTTTTGTCTTTATTGTCCCCATTGAAAAAGGTTTTTACATTGAATTGTATGTGCACTTTATTCCTGCCCATGTTCCTTGCCCACAGCAGGAAGGTTTGAACTAGATGTTATTTAAGGTCCCCTCCAACACAAACTGTTACATGATTCTATGAATAAATTGTTTCCTTAACATAACTAGAGTACTTAAATTACATTTGGAAACTATTGGTAAATCACTGTTAGTAAACTGAAATAAAAAAAAAAATAATCCATGCTTTGTTTCCATCACTGTAAGTGCTAACAAGATGCAAAAGTAGCAATACATATCTTTCACAATGAAGTCAACACTAATTGTGTGTAAGCCTTCTCTACAAGTATCACAGTAGCTTGGACTCCAAGTATCATTTACCTCAAAAAACAGCTGAGTTAGAGAAAAAGAAAAATCAGGCTGTGCTTTGACAAACAACCAGGTAGAAGAAAAAGTTAGAGAAAAAGAGTTAGAGAAAAAGAAAAATCAGGCTGTGCTTTGACAAACAACCAATAGTTCCATATAAAATACGTAATTTTGGACTTCCAGGTTACTTCAAAGACAGAGGGATATTGACAATACTAAAATTGGTAGCACTAAAGTCAGCATCAGCATGGATCATACTGTTCTTCCTGTATTCACTATGAGTTTCCACATGATCCTGTTCCTGTCAGCAGTACTCAGATCATGGTATAATGCTGGTCTGGAAAACACTGCTCTAAAACAACCTTGTATACTACAGTTTTCTACTATGAACTCAAGGAAAGTTATTCGAGGTGTTAGAACCTGCATGATCCTTGTGTCTCTGGGCCACTTTTCTTAAGCTACTTCATAGCCACAAACGAAATTTACACAGTACATTGATTCTGTTTCTCACTTGAAGGATCCTCCTATTCCTATTCTGTTTCAGGCAGAAACCTCAAGCACAGCACTGAACAAAAGCGTACACAATAACAAAAGCATTAGGATGATTTGAGGTCAACTAGTTGATTGGACAATTCATATAAAATATGATAATCACTTACTGCACAAAAATGAATAACTAAAAAGCCAAAAAGCTAGAGAAACCAGAAAGCATTTAAAAATATAGTAGTTTTTGTCATAAAGGTACAAAATAAGGCAAGGGTATTTAAGTTCTCCAACTAGTTGTGCTATATACCAGGGAAAGTGAGCACCCAGATTTGCAGAAAGACTTCGCTGCTTAGTATCTTTGTTTGGAGGAAAATAAGTACATTCCCCTACAGTCATCCTCTTTCTCATGCCAAGGCTGTAACAAGTCCATGCACTCAGAGTTACCACACTAATTACATTCTCACGCCCTAAAGGCGACATTGTTTGAAGCTGTCCATTTTTTAGTCATTTCATAAACCTTCAGAGACTGCAGTTTTCCAAATTAATTTCAAGACTTCAATATTAAAGTTACTTAAAAAATCAGTATTCCACCAGGCCTTAGTTTAAAAAATGGGGAAACAAACTTTGCTAAGCAAGAATTGATAGCACATAATTCTTGCTGTACACTGTCCAGGCAATACTTCACAGATGAGTTATGTCTGATCTTCTACACTAGGGAGAACATTTGCCCTCAAGAGCCTAATACTAGAAATGGCATCTCATGATTCAAGATTTTTTGTTTGGTTTAAATTTGTCTAATGTTTAAGATCTTACATTTGAAATTAAGAGGAATCAGTAAGGCAAAAGTCCTAGTTTCACATAATTCATAATTGCAGGAAATGTTTTTCGACCCTTGGTTGACTCAAAATTTTTTCTCATGATTTTTAGCAGCATGATCTACTTCCCCAATGAATCACTCAGTGAATGAGAAGAGAACTGAATACTTGGAAATAGCAACAGAATCTCGCAATCATTTTCAAATCTTCTATATATTACATAGCTTTATATTTCCAAAACAAGCTCCAGATGTGTAGAACAGTAATACTTGATTTGTGATATGACTAAAAGATCCTCTGCCTTTTTCTACTGGCCTTACAGCACTTCAGTTTGATGTCATGTTGCTCTAATTCTTCCAGTCAAAAGGAGATACACAGGCAAATGTTCTCATCACTCCTCTTTTGCATCTCATATAACTACTAGTACAGCCTCCTAGAGAGTCAGTGAAACCTCCAGAGTGCAGTTCAGAGTGTGTAAATTTGATGCTAAATGTCAGAATGTATGAAGACTCTCTTAAAGAGCATCTTTAGGAGACATCCCAATAAACCACAGGCTTCAAAATGAAGACAAGCCACTCAGATTTGAGCAGAAAACACATAAAATGTTTAACGCATCCTCAGTAATGCAATTAGAATAACACTACCCAAAATTCTTTCCCCTGCCCACAACTTAGTAGCTCGTGAGATAACTGAAGAACTCATAACACATCACATGGTTTCACAGTCACACTAGACTTAGCATTTAATTAAAGTATCTTTTTTTTTTCATTTACATTATGAGTTAGTTAACTAGTATGACAGCTCTTATTTATCAGTTAACAAATGTACTCAGCTACTCTCGATGGGGAATATTCTTTTAGGTGGAATTAGTACCAGGGAGGATCCATAGTTCCAACACTACCACTCCCAGCTAGTGTCACCATGTAGGAGTAGAATTAGTAGAAAAGGTCAAATTGTTTAACAGCATTATGAAGCAACATTGTTAGAGTCAGGAAGAAATCTTGTGATTATTTATCAACACCATCAGCTGTAGAACAAAGAGTTGAACACAAGCCAGGGGAAAAAAAAATCTACTCATTTAAAAGGAGACTCATTTACTCATTTAAAAAGTAGTCCTAAAGAAAGTCAGAGAAGGTGATGAACAAAGATATGCCAAACTGATTTTAAACACTGCCAAAAAAGCACAGTATTGCACTGTATTCTGTATAAAGATGAATGTGAACATTTCAGACCAGAAGATCAGACTGGAACAGGAATGGCAATATTGGTTTTAATCACACCAATCTTGCCAATTGGTAATTGGTGAGACATCTGCATTTCTTGGGCTAAAAAAGCTCAGATCAATGTAATTAACTTCCTTTTACTTTATGTCCTCTAAACAATCAGCAAAATAGTTCAATTAAAATGTTTAACAGTGTTTTTCAGCAGAGAAATACATATCTTGCAAGAATAAATGTTAAAAAAATACCCTAGTCTTTTTATGCACCAGGAGCAAATCTAGCATTTACTTTTCCCAAGTTAAACTTGGTTTATTTCTGTAAGATGTCCCCAAATCTTTTCATAATTCTTTCAATTGCATATAAACATAATCTCCTGGTATTAGTATATTAGCTTGGCTAAATATAGCACGGAGCACTCGTGTTTTATGGAGCATTTTCTTTGGTATGCAGCTAATATAAATAAAATGAGCAGACAGAAGTTGGCAGTGTTCCACTGACATTACATCACTTTTCCTTAATAGGAAACCTCTCTGCAACTTAACATCTTGCTTTAAACACTCAGAAGTGTCCACAAACCCTTCAGTGAGGATCATCATATAAGGCCAGCAGTTAGCTGCAAAGGACTAGAACACAGAGCTGGATGTCCCGGCACAACATTGAAAAGAAACTCTCTAGTGAAAACCACCTTTTAAATGTCACCAACCACACAGCAAGGGAGTTGCATAATGTCTAAGAAAAGAGATGTGTAAAATGTACATAATTCCAGTAAAAAGCAAAGGATAAACTTCTAATTCCTATGACGCTACTTCTGTAGACTCAGGAGTTCCTCTAGAAACCAACTACTTAAAAACAGAGGCCTAATCCAGGAGATATAAATAGGGTAGAGACACAAGCATCTATCACAGTTTCACTTGCTGCTAACTCTTTGTGTTCCTCAAAAAGACAAAACCTCCTATTTTGTGGTACCATCAGTATGGCCCCTCATCTTCAGTATGACATTACTTTCAAGAAATTAGTTAATTATTGTAAAATATTATATGATACTTATTTACTAAGAGACAGATGTTGCCACCCACATAGGTTGAACTTCTCATCAAAAACAATAGAACTTCTTGACTCTACACAATGAAAATAAATTATATGTGCAGCAAAACCCAGTGGACCTACAAGGTTCCTCTGAGGAAAAAGAAAAGTACTGGCACTCAATTTTTCTCATCCATTACTGAGACTGCTAGTCTTTATTGGAGACGAAAAGCAATCCATAGAGTACACGAAGAAGAAAAGAGCCCAGAGAAATTTATATTCATGTTGTAATGAATGTAAACATAAATTTCAGTTATTGTGTTTCTAACGTGCACATTGCCGAGCACTAATCCAATTCCCCCTTCAAGTCTGCATGCCGTATTTGCTGGCATGGAATTTTATTGAGAACATAATTTATTTAGGCACTGTCACACAGACACACATAAACACACAAATGTATTTACCACAGTACAAAAAGTCATGGTAGGTCATTTTGTCCTCTGCTTTTTCCAAAAAAGTTTGAGAGAAGTTTGCTGAATGGTTCCTACTGCTTTTAGTTGCAGCTGTGCAGCAAACAATCTTTAAAAATTTACAGTAATTGTTGCCATGTTTACATCAGTGGCTCTCAGTAAAGAAAATACTAATCTAGTAAAGGTATGCAAAAAATAAATGCAAGCTGGACTACACTGAATATCACTGTGATTGCTCTCACTTAACCACCTGGTCTTACAATACCACGAATTCCCTGTCCCCCTTAGTCAGTAAGACATCCTTAAATACTTCTTATGCTCAATGCTGTTCTTTCAGTTCCAGTTGTGATGGCATAACAGCTCAGGACCCTAGCAGAAAGGATAAATGAATTAAAAGTTGAAAGCCAACGTAGAATTGGGTTTTGTTTGTTGGTTGGGTTTTTTGTGGCTTGGTTTTGGGTGATGGGTTGTTTTGTTTCTTTGTTTGGCTTTTTAAAATCCTGAGTCTGTTCACTCCTTCAGACTAAAGAGCAGCCGCCTGAAGGGTTCTGCTGGTGCAACAGAGAAGTGGTGCTTGTCCAGGAATGAGCATCTGAAAGCTGGACATCCCATAGCTCCCACTGCCAAGGCAGGGTTTGCAAAGCTCTATCTTTAGCTGGTAATCGTGAAGGATTAGAATGAACTTCTATATGCATTCTTCTATGGATGACTTTGCTGTTTACTTCTGTATGGCAATGACCAAAGAAGATGCTGAAGTTTTATTTCACATAAATACTTTTAATTCAATGGCCCCAGAAATGAATGAGGTCTTTAAATGGAGGTAAAGCTGAAGTTTAGTTTACAACAAGAGAAAAGTAATTTCAAACTGGTTAGTGTGCCCAACGAATAATTCGAGAAAATGTCACCTCCATTGCTAGAACTATCTAAAGATTTCAAATAGGGGTATTTGTGCAATATTAACACACTCTTACCAAGAATACAGTACAGGCCCAAAAAGGAGGACATGTATCCTTAGACTTGATTGCATGAATGACAAAGATATTCACCGGACCACTTTCATCTTTGTGTATTTTTGTTGATCCATGAATTGGCTACCTACTCCATAGTTAGGTTTTCTTATTTCTCTTAGAATTATTAGCATCAGCCAATGTTAATTTTCTAAACTATGATTTTAGCAGTAGTTTCAACTAATGCCTAATTTTGAGAAAACATCAGGAAAAGCAGATGAACAAAGTTAAACCCAAAACAAAGCTGAAAATAATGTGGCACCTATATTTATCTAACATCAATTGAATCTTATTACAATAAAACTTCACCAAAACCTGCTGATTGGACAACAGAGTTCCTGCTAAGTAAGTTGTAGTAACTCAACATGTTAGGTTTCAACTGTCATACTGTGTTGCTGTGTCATTTTAGAATCAGAGAAAACATCTGCTAAAATTAGCTGTAATGGAAAAAAATCAACTGCAAGTCTCTCACTCATCCATCCCACCACTATTATTATGCAAGTTATCCTAATGTACATAGCAACCACAAGCAGAACTGATATGCTAGCTGGCCACATACGTGTTGAATCCATCATCTTTTTGTTTTATCACAGAAAAATCAAGCTACAACTGCTTTCCAAACTTGTGTAAATGAATTCAGGAATTCAAACCAGTAGCCTGTGTGTTCAGGCACACAGACATACCTTTGAAACCAAAAGGAGTGACAGTAATAAGTAACTCTGAAAATCAGGTAACTTTCATATGAATTTAACTTCATTCAAGCCAATTTGAAAATTTATGTTTAAAAATTCATCCATGTATTGAAATACATTGTTAAAAAAAATCAGTTTTTTTCTCTACGAGTATTTTTTTTTTTTAAGTAGAATTAAGTATCCCAGTAATTTGCTGTTACTTAAATGGCACAGAAATTCCTTTTGCATCAACCTTTATTAGCACATTTAAACAGTGAAAATGCAGAAATCTTTATTTTGTGCCTGGAAGATGTCCATAGACAAGATATATATAAAGGAGTATGCGCATTTTATGGTAGATATTAACTCTGTCTCTGGTGTCACTCTGGATTTTTTTACAAGTGTTAATTAAATACTCAGATCACAGGGAAGCCTTATCATGGCATACAAATCCAGGTAATCTAAATAACACTGATGAATGACATCATCTGCTTCAAAAATTGGAATAGAAAACTTTCCTACTAGGTGGTATGGCAGAATTTCTCACGAGCTCAGGAGAACTTTTTTTGTTAAATGACCAAGGTAAAGGCAATAATATATCACTCTTACAAGCTGTAAATTGGAATAGGCTGCCTAGAGAAGTGGTGGAGTCACCATTCCTGGAAGTGTTCAAAAAAGGTGTGGGTATGACACCTGAGGACATGGTTTAATGGTGAACATGGTGGTGTGGTGCTGGGTTAATGGTTGGATTTGATGATCTTAAAGGTCTTTTTTATGCAATATTGAGAAAGCTCACACAATGAAGTCTCAGAAGAAACATTAGTTGAGTAACAGTTTAAAATGCCTAGAAATGTATAAATCAGAAGGTATCTCCTTCAATACCACCTAATTATCACTTAGTTAACTTCGGCTTAGCAATCAGTTGTACTAATGCTATGCAGTACTTTGCACCTACAGTTTAGAAATGTTGCTCTTCCCTCTGTTTTGGGCTAGGAAACATGAAACTAGAGCTGAAGGAAGCAGTTGGGCTGGTGAAATTGTAGAGGTCAAATTGTAACAGAAAAATACTCCTACCACAACAGGTGCTCCAAACTACTTCTGTGTACATATTACAGAACAGAAACAGCAAAGTTTAGAGTAATGAAACACAACTAAGTAAACCTGACACTTCCTAAAGACTTTCATAACTTTGAGTCATTCCCAGCCATTGCCTGACCTAGCCTGAATATGATGTACAGCACTATTATTTCTGATGGCTTATATATCTTTCAGCATTTAGGCCAGTGTGCAAATTCATCAACAGCAGTAAATGTAGGCCTTATTTTACTGGGGAATAAAAAGTCCAAACATGCCACAGATAAATCTTAAGAGTCAGCACCTCAATGAGAATTTGAGTAGAAAGACAATTATTCAAAAACATTGGAAAATATGTACTATTATAATAGCAAACCCAATAATACTTTCTGAAAAAAGACACTGAAATGGTTTCATTAAACCAAAAGCATGAGTTTAAACACATTCCTGTCCACACAACATGCCAACTGTGCAATTCTCATATGACAGGAGTCTGTGCAATGCAAGACCTGATAACAGATAACCAGAATATTAGGCACATTCAGCAATTTACAGGACAAACAATTAATTTAGACCTGAACGGATACATCTAAGAGCATCCAAGGAAAACTCTGAAACATTAAACTGCTTCTCAGCAGGCAAAATACATTTTTCATGCCCTCAGCATCCAAAAAACTATTTTACTACCTCTTTTCTGTCCTTAATGCAGCATCTTGCAGTTACTTAGCTTAAATTATTCCACAAACTTCACTGGTGCTCAGTGATTTTAGCAAACCCTGAAATTTTCAAAATGAAGGGCAATTAATTGAGAAACTAATCATATTAGTATCTTCCTTCCTTTGTAAGGGACTCTCGACAAAGACATTTTCAAATTCATGTAAAACAGTGAACAACCTATAACAACTTTTGAGGAATCTGAGGTAATTAAATAGAAGAAGCATTTGAGAATAATTTCATAAACCAACCACAGAGATTAACATTGCTAACTCAGGAAGCTTGAGTAAATTTCTGTGATTCTACCTCTATCAAAAAGACCATCAATGATGACAGAGAGAATTTCCATAACTCAGAAGCAAAGTAAGTATTATTTAAGTATGAATTTGTGAAAATTTTAATCTCTCTGACAAGCAGCTTCTGTCTTGTATCACTGTGTAAATGGGGTCCTGGAATTTCCATCAATTAGAAAGGTACTACTCACACATTTTACAAATCTCTCCCAAACATTCCAGATGCACTCTGATTAGTCAATCCTCTATTACTCCTCATAATCAAATTTGTTCTGCCAGTAATGGAAATTCTGACAGACATAATAAATCTTTTTGGAGAAAAGAGAGGTTACTTAGCAAAAATATTGGGCATCTCAGAGCTCTGTATGTTCATACAAATTCACTCACCTCCTCCAGCTTTCATCTACTGCTGATCAGCTTCCTGCTTAAAAGCATTCCAATTCTATTCTGTTCTGCTCTTTATCAATGAGCGTGTTCCTTCAAATATTAGCATTGCAAACAGTTCCTCTAATTCAGTACTCTTGCAAGAATTCACTCAGTAAACAGGGCCTGTCTCTTGCATTTGTAGACAGTAATGCTTAAAGCACAAACATCTATCTTCTTAATCCAAAAAAGGACATAATGTGAGTGCTGTGTTTTAGTTACAAACCGACAATTAGCCTCAGTGGTCAACAGAGCTTTCCTGTAATTTATTATAATTAACTGTCCCTAGGTCACTCCTCTTTTCTAGTTACAGTCTACCACAAAAAAAGTCCAAAGTTTGTACCCAACAGGAATGTTAACTTTACAAAGTTACAAAACAGTTTGAAAGACTGTTAAAAGTGAAGATGCAATAGCCCTGTCTGGCAGCTTGTAGAAGGAGCAAACTGCAGTCAGAAGAGGATGAAACCAGAGATATTTTATTGCCTTTTAGTGAAACATGTTACATCTAACATTAAAGGTATCAATACTTTTTCTGAACCAAACGTTTCACCACACAGAGCCATGCCCACAGATAATAATCAGATGTGTTTAAGAAGTGCACAAATGGCTTACTTCATCTCAAGACCTGGACAGCAAAAGAACCTGAAACTAATTCATAGCATTTGTGTTCACATTTTAATACCCTAATTTATTACTGCAGCCTGTAACAAACAAAACATCCACAACTTCTGTGTGTGCTTCTGAGGTCTAAATTTCTTGATACTTCTGTGATCCTGCAGAATCCCTGGGATTGTTTGCTGAAGAAAACTTCCAGTGAGATATCACACACCAGCTCAATATGCTGAAGCTTAGACAATCGCAAACCTCTGCTCCTTTAAAATATCAGTGCTCCAAAAAGCAAACTGCTGCCCTCCTTAAAAGATTCCTCAGAGCTGAAACCAAGTCCTTGATCTTGGGGTAAGTGCAATGCATGTGGTCAGTGCTGAGCTTCACCACGCTGGGCACGGTTCCACCGCGCTGCTCCGCACCCCACATGATGCGCCTTTGACATCAAGACTAGATTGGTGCAATATGTTCCAGCCAGGGCTGAGGAGAAGGCTGACGTGCTGCTTGCAGCTGGTTGCTGATGGCAGCCATACAGTTGGTAGGACAGCAAGGGATGGCAGAGGTCCTGATTCTGGGCCTCCTGCTCCTTTTTCTGGGTATTTCATGTGATTCTGATAAATTTCATTATTTATATTAATTGTCTCTTTATATCTGTCCATCAACAAGACCACTAACTTTTGAAAGGATGGGGGACGTGGGAACCTAGAGTTTTAGAATCAGTGTATAATTTTTATTTCTGAAATCACAGAAACACTTAAAGTTGCTGTGGTTTATGGATCAGAGACAACTATAGATGTAACCTCAGAGTCAATAGCTGGAAGTTCATCCTTTGTTTTAGAAAATGTTGACATATCATTTTGATTTTATCTTAACGGACACTCCTTTTTTCTCTCCATCTATGTGGAAAATGTGCATGCAACGGTCATCTAATTCAGTTGCATATCCATGAAAGCAGTATCTAAGCATCAGTGGCTCTGAAATACAAATGATAGGACATGTTTTTTCTCTTTCTTAAAAACAAAAAAAAAAAAAGAAAGAAAGAAAAAAAGAATAGGCTTAGGTATTTTAATACAAAGCAGAAAACAGAAGCAATCATTTTCAGAAGTTCTTGATGAACCACTTAAGAAAATATTAAACAGTTAATAACTGCAAAATCTCTAGCAGAAACTCCAAAAGTCACTAAAGATAAAAGAATGGAAACCACATGTAACATCCTAGAGACTCATAAGTCAACATAATGTACTTTCAATACAGTGTGAACTACCATAGTCTCACCTTATAAATTGGATTTCATATGCCTATAGACACTGACAGAAGAGGTGTCTCTCTTTTTTACATTACATACAGATCTCCAGATCTTTAGAAAGATAGGAAAACTATGAAGTTTTATAGGAAATCAAGACTTTATCGTAGAGCACAGCCAAGCCGTATGGCAATCTATTTACTGCCTGAAAAAATTGCCTACAAATGTTCTATGTGAAAAAATAAGCATTATTCGGCAAGGACATTGAACTCAGGCACATGAGAATTGCTGTGGATATATGAAAATGATCAGGTAGCATTAGAAACAGAAGAAGAATAGAATTTGGCCATGTCAGATGAGGAAGATGTGTGTTGTGGAAAAGAAAATAATCTGCAGTTTACAAAGAAAAATACAGTCCGGTAGCTTGCCAGCTGAGCAATACTGATGAACACTTCCGAAACCCAGGCAGTCTTCTAATGACAATGCCTGAAAGACATCTGTTGATATGCACCAACACCTCTGTAGGTGTGGATATCAATATTCCCTTTAAATATTCTTTATGTAATTCTGGTTTTAGGCCCTTCAGATTTGCACAGAAATAAATGGCATCATCTTGCAACAGGGCATTACTTGCATCAGTAACGCAATATCAAGTAACTCATGCCTTCATTTAACTCCCTGAAAGTTTTAACAGGAAACACAAATCACACAGAAACACAGACTGCATGAAAATACCCCATCCAAAAAATATTATGATCACCTCTGGGATTTTCAAAGCTTCACTTGTACTAAAAATTTCACTAGATCTTGGGTCAAAACAAAAACAGCCATAAATTAGGTTGCCCTCCTGAAACCTTCAAACACAGCAAAGCAAAGCTTTATATTTCAGAGCCAAAAGAAGTAGAGTGAGGTGGGCTAAAAGAAATACAGCACCACTGTGTTTCTGAGCAAGGAAACACTCCTTTCATTTGTGCAAAACTTTCTAATGTTGCCTTGGTGAATCTCCTTGCTGGCCAAAGTTGGCTATTAAAATTGTTTTTCACTTTAACAGCTGCTTTAAACAAAGCACCCCCATAAGTCAGATAGAGATTTTATGTTGTGAAAGGACACACACACACACACACACACACACACACACACACACACTCTTATATATTCACACACCATTAGATTCATATGCACACAGAAACAGACTTGCATTATCTTCTCTCATAAAAAAGTTCTGCATAATCTGTTCTTTGAAGTGAGAAACATTTTACACACATCTGGATGTACATACACACATGGCACTTAGAACTGAAAGAAACAATTGTGTTTCTAGTGAGTGCTTTCATACTGTGATTCAGCCTATTCATAAGAACGAATTCAGCCATAGAGTAAAAATTTAAAAATACTTCAAAATCCAACTACAGAAACATAATTATGCTATTTTAAGGGTAAGTCTTCCAAGCTGTGAGTAAGGTGCAAAAATGGGTAGGAGCAAGCTCAGCTCAAAGCTTGGCCTAAACCCAGCAGGTTTGCTCTCCTGAGAAAAGTTGCTATAACACATGTGGGTCTTGATTTAAACCAGATTTCTGTATTCATTGTGGCTGGAGAACTGGGGTCATACTTTTTAAATGAATCTGCAGCAGAAGAAGTACAAAGAAATCTAAATATTCCATTCTCTTCTCCTATCCACTAGAGCCCAGGCAGGACCTCCTAATGAAGTTTGTCCAATCCACCAGACACTGCCTGCATGCATTTCTTGCTCTCTGATGTACATTTGCTTCCATCATAGGAGAGGAATTCATTCAAACTTGCAATTTAAAAATTAAATCCAGCTGACTGAATCTTTATCTCAATTCAATATTTTGGAAGAGACCTTTAAGATCATCAAGTCCAACCATCAACCCAGCACTACCACTGTAACTTCCAAACCACTGAGCAATATAAAAAGTTTTTTCCTGATATCTAATCAGAATCTCCCCCTTCTCATCTTGAGGCCATTAACTCTGACCCTCTCATTGCAGATATGGTAGAAGAGACTGGCCCCCACCTCAATATGACCTCATTTCAGGCACTTGTAGAGAGCAATGAGGTCGCCCCTGAGCCTCCTCTTCTCCAGGCTAAACATCCCCAGCTCCTTCAGCCAGTGCTCATGCTCTCCAGTCCTTTCACGAGCCTTGTTGCCCTTCTCTGGACACACTGCAGCACTAAAATGTAATTTTTAAAGTGAGGGGCCCAAAACTGAATGCAATACTCAAGGTGAGGCCTCAGCAGTGCTGAGTACAAGGGGACAATCCCTGCCCTGGTCCTGCTGCCGCACTACTGCTGATACAGGCCAGGATGCCATTGGCCTTCTCGGCCTTCTGTTTTAGAACAAAGTTCAGTCATTTTCTTGTAAATGCAAAGATTGAAACAAATCCACTTGAGATTTTAAAAGCTAAATATTAATGTTGTAAATGTAATACACTGTGTTTTCCCGTTATTTACACTCACAGCTCAGGTTCTGTGTTGTCTTAATGCATACAGTAGCATACAAGACAAGTATCAGTCTCTACTGTGAATTCAATGGGGTAATTTGGTTGGTATAAACATTAACACCACTAAAACAGTTTTTTTGAGTGCTAATCTATTTTTACATTTAAGCCTGGAAAAAAAATGTAACCATGTTGCCAATGAAAACCAAAAAAATCTTTTCCTGTACATTTCTGCTGGCTGACACATCATGTCTGCAAATAATAGTCTTTTTGTAAAAAATCTTTACTTTACACAACATGAAAAGAACAAATAAGATATGTGATCTCTTATGAACATTTACCAGAACTTGACACTTTGGCAATGCAGTATAGAAGCTCCTGATGGAAAGACTCAACTCTTCAACTAAATAACTCTTCCATATTTTTAAGGCTGAGGTAGGAACTCAACCCCACATTACCACTTTCTGCTTGAAATATACTATAGTGAACTGTGATATAAGATTGGTTTCTCAAAGAGAACAATTAGAAGAATTGTTTTTTCTCATCCTGTGTTATATACTGGCATATATAATGTAGACCATCTTCTGAAACAAACAAAATCTGGAGCCCATTTCAAGGAGAAATTTCAATAGGAACGTATTTTGGTGATGCAAATGAATACAATTTCCCAGCTTCAAAAGAATATCCTGGGAAGGACTGGAAAGAATTCTGAGTAACTGCTACCAAACAATGGTTTAAGATAATCTAAGGTAATCAAAGATTTCTTACTCAAATTATCACTGGAGAGATAGGCACACTATGAAAACTAGGGAAAGCAAATTCAGTTTCTTCTTGGCTCACCTCACACAGGTGCGTAAGGCCGAAAGAGCCCAGCAAGAAATTGAGCCCACTATACTAATTTATTTATATAAAAATAAGTGCTGTTTATCTTAAAATTCCTTTCCTTTGTGGAAGCGGGAAGTGCTGGGGAGTGCCATACACAATACACTAATTACAATCACTTTCTACTTCAATAAAGGAAATACAAACTTCCTGCCTTGGCAAAGGTTAGAATGTCTCAAGCAGGTGGGAAAAGGACCATGTAAGTGTCTAGACAGAAATGTGGAGGAAAAATATTTCTTAAAATTTCTATTTGTGTGCTAATCCAGAAAGTAGACTACACATGCAAAAAGAACTGCCAAAGAACTGCCTTAATTATTAAAGGATCTATAATGCTCCAGTAAGTTCTGACACTTGTGGCCACAACACTCTTCTTTTCACCTTTTGCAGAGTAAGAGGTTAAAATTAGTCTTCTAGGCATACTATAATTTGGTTAGTAATTACTCGGTACATATTCTTCCCAATACTTCCAAATGCATCCATCTATTATCGCTAAGAAATCATTGCTGAGTATTGCTATTACTGAGTGGGCACTTCATTCCAAAGGGAACTTTATTACTTAATCTAGCACTGAAATGCTATCTGTTAAGAAAGCAGGAATGTTTCCAAGATGGAAGATGATACATGAATACAAAATTCCATAGGCCTGTTTTGATTAAATAATACTCCCAGGATAAAAGTTTTCCAGTCAATTATTATGTTCTCAAGAATATATCTGGGACTATCAGTCAATTAATATGTTCTACATAACCCTGAAATTTTTATTGGGAAAACAAAACCTTAGGGCCACCAACTCTTTGCAGATCAGTAAAGGTCCAGTACACCCCCCAAATACTTGAATGCTCCTTTCTTGGACAGTAAATAGCAAAAGAAAAAACCCATAGCAGTAACATAAAACATTTAATATTGAAATTATGTAACAAACATTGCATATGCTTATCTTCACCTTTCAGACAGTGTCTTTGCACTGCACCCTATACACTTACCTACACATTTTCGAGTTACAAACTCAGCTTTTTAAAACCAAAGGTCTTCATCTTCATGTCTTTCAGGTTTAGTGTCTACAAATGCTCATAATCTACAGGAAATGATGCTATACACATGGAGAAAACCTACATACATGACATCACATGACTGATAGCCTACTCTGCTCCCAGGCACATGGATCCACACAAAAGTTGGCGTGAGTAAAATTGCAAAGCAGCTAATTTAAGTCGAACTGGGTGAGAAATCAGGTTGCTGTTTGAGGAACACAATATTTTCCATCAAATACATTATTTTAAAAGTAATATTGGTTTACTCTGCCCAGCTGAGAACCAGGTAAGTTCAATAAGGTAAGTCTCTCATGGATAATTTTGAAACAGAGTAACAGAAATTCTGTAGAGGAAAGAAAGAATAAATTCTCCATATAAGTGGGCTGACCAGCATCCCACAGGTCAATTTCAGCCAGACCGCTTCCTTGGTCTTCCAATGCCTAAAGCCCAACAGCTGAACATTACTCATCAGATTTACCACTGTGTCCTTACAAAAAAGGAGGCATGCTGTTCTAACACAGCTAACATAGCTATTAGAAATGGCTGCTGCAGTCACACAGACCACAAAGTGGATGACAAAACTGCAATCATGCTCTTGTTTGTGTAGGAGTTGGCCTATCATACCCTCCACAACCATCACATAAGCTCAAAAAATTCTGCAGTGCAAAGCAGAGAGTAGTGAGTTGCTTTCTGTTACCTGGAACCATAGCTCTCAGTACTCACTTTACAATAATTGTAATTGCACAAATACAGTAATTACTTTAGAACAACAGTTTGCAAAGTTTTATATGCTGCAATCATCACAGTGTCTGCAAAGAGAAAACAGTAGACTCAGGCTCATCAACAGGCCCACAATTATTGGTGCATGAGTGTCCAGCAAGATGAGCTTTGCCAGTAGAAAACCAAAAAGATATGAAGAAAGAAACTTAAGAACACTTTGAAGATAATAGAGAATTTTCTAGGATTTCATTATGCATAACAGCATAAAAGCATTTATTTTACATCAGTGCTTTTTAATTGTTAGTTAAAACACACTTCAGATTTTCAGAACAGTTTTTCACTGAAAAAGTGTTCTTGACTCGGAAAGCTGCAAGAAAAGTTATGTGACATATTTCCCCCAACTGCTAACAAACCTTTACCACATATCCACCATTGCAATTTTAGGAAAACTGCTCAGTCAGATTGTAGTGTGTGATAATTGGTAAATGCCGACTTTGCGATTATCAGGTTTCTACTATCTCAAAGATGAAAGAAATGTTTTTATCCAAATGAGACACTCCTAATTCCAACAATATCCTACCTGCATATTCCTAAGTGTTTCAAAGGTTGCAGGAACCTCTGTATACCTCCTACCCCACATTTCCAGTTTCTTTTATTCTGAATCTTATCCCTCTGCCCCCACCTTTTCCCACAGGGTTTCTCCTTCTGGCCAGAAAAATTAGTGCAAGAACCTCATTTCACAGACAGTTCTTTCAGGTTTTGTTCCCCAACCAAAAGCAGGATGCAATACAATCTCTCTCAGAATCTTGTTCTCACAAGTATTTGCCCCATTTTCATAGTGAAGTGCTTTAGATACAATTAACGGACATATGCTGAGAGCCATTTAACTTTTTCTATGTGTTTTTTTCCATCCTCTTGTTATCAATTCTATATCTTAATCCTTTTATGTCTGGTATGCATTGTGAATCACAGACTAGCCCTGGATGTCTGGAAACTGCTGGGCTTTCTTAAAGAACATCATCATAACTTTTCCCACCCCAGAACGTCAGTGTATTTATGTGCACACAAACTTGTGAGTGAACACAAAACTTTCTGCACAATATGTAATACATCTCATGAAGTTAATTTCAGAAATACAAGGTTTGTTCACAGGACTCATGTGAACAATTCAATATAGTCACAGAATACCATGGAAAAACAGTTTCTTAACCTCAAAGCCTAATGAAACATTGACTGTGTCCACTCCTATTTTTAGATGTGTGCTCTGCAGTGCCATATTCCTTAATATAAAGCTGACCCAAATGTTCCAATAGCAGACGTTGGTTTCTCTTTGATAGCCAATGCATATCTCTGCTTTCCAAGTTTCTGTAAACACATCATTATAAAGAAGGCCAGTCTTACTTTTCCCAGCCTTCTTTCTAATTATGTGCCTGCTGCCAGGAAACTTGCCTTTTTTTTTTTCTTTTTTCTTGTCTTCACTACTAAAATTTAAACAAACGTCCTATGTGCGCTGCAGAGTTCAAAAAGAAGGAAAAAAACCTTCAAAGCTGTTACTGTTATAAGTTACAAAGTTACTAACACCAAATTCCTTTCAACACCCAGTGATAAACAGACAAAAAAATTTAGCTAGAAAAGTACATTAAGTACTAGATCACCAAATATGTCTTCCTTATAGACATATGAATTCCACAGAACAACCCAAAACTCCAACATTTTGTTTTATTTTGGTTTAATTTTGGTAAGAAGCTGTACTAAATCTTCTAAAAGATCAAGTGTCCTGCCCATTACCAACTCTCTTCAGAACTATCACTGGGTTCCTACAGAAGTTTCGTACAAAGAAGGCTGGGAAGGCACTCATAGTTTACTGCTCTTTCATATATATTAAGGACTGATTTAGCGAGTCTTGGGCTACAGAGATGCACAGAGCCGCTGCCGCCACAAAAGCATCCTTTCTCCGTTTGGAAACACCAAGGGGACGGCCGGGATCGGCAAATAAAGTGCATCAGCCAAACTCGAATGCGACTACAGACGATGTGGCAAACTAAAAGAGCAAGAAAGAGTCGATCAAAAATAGAAATACTCGAAAGATAGGCGGTCAGCCCGGTCCGATTACAGCACGATTTCATGTGCCCTGACCTTTCGCTTCCCATCACCGCTTCTGCCGTGCGTTCACCTCATCTGAAGCAAACACGTCACTACGAACTTCTGAAAGTACCCTGCCATCTTACCTCGGCGACGCGAAGCGGGCAGTTCTCACATAGCCCAGCGCAAGTTCCCGGGGAGGCGGCGAGTGGAGCGGAGCGGAGCGGAGCGGCGCCCGCAGGTACCCGGCGCTATATAGGGCGGGCCCGGGGCGCAGGCACCGCGCCGTGACTCACAGAGGAGCCGCCGCCGCCGGCGCGTCCCACTCCGGCAGCTTCACGTTAAGAGTCCCGCGGCCGCCCCGGGCGCCCCGATGCGTGCGGGAGGCGTTACCAGGCTGCCGGGAACGGCAGGGAGATGTGGGTTTCCCGCAGCCTGTCGCCATCGCGATGTTTCTACCCGCTGCCGCAGTCTAAGTCTTAGCCTAAGTCTTAGCCTAAGTCTTACTCTCCCTCGGAGCTGTAGGAACTGTGACTTCGCGATACACTTTTCACCAAAAAATCCTCGGGTCCCAGGCTGGAAGTTCAGTTTTTTTCCGTCCAGGACTATCCATAGCCAGCAGAAAAACTCGAGAAGGCTGCAGCAGCCTAGAGAGTAGAGGAAACATCCCAGACTCTTTCATATTGTCATACAGCTGCACAAAAGTGTTGCTACGAGAATTTACATCAGCTTTTCCGCGAGGCAGAAGTTTGCACGATTTCCACATCATTTTTGTCTGCATCACAGGTGGGTTGGGATGGCTACACGTTTAACCTAAAACTGTGGAAGTCCTTTAATACTTCTGCGTTCTTTTACAGTAACACTTACGGCACTACTCATCACTACGAAGTCCCCAAGTGTTCAGATTAAAATGAATTTAAAACTTTTTTCAGAAAAAAATGTATCATGCTATTGCACTGTAGTAATCTGTTTTACAGAGTCTCCTGTGTCTTCCTCATCTGCCAAAGAATAGCATCAGTGATCAGAAAAAACTTACTATATGATGTAAAAATCTAGCTGTTTTGTGGTCTAATTATGCAAAACCTTCCAGAGCATCAAACACGTACTCTAAATACATTAATGACTACTACACATTGCACTAAGGCCTTCATTTGAAGGTAGATAATTATTTTCTTTTTCCTCTTCTTTTTTCTACTTTTTTTCCATGACGGGATAAAGAGTGCCAGATTTCTGTTGTTGGTTCATACCCTTCTTACTAAAAGCCACTTGGTCGAGATCCAGTGCTTTCTTACAGGTTACATGCCAACATCAGTTTTGCAAGTAATCATAGAACGCAACTAATCACTAGTAACATCTACTGAAACATCTGCTTAAAACAAGATAGATCATCTCAAAAGATACATCTATAAAATCTCTATTCTCACGCTTAGCCCAAGGAGGTGATCAGTGGTATCACTTCCAGTTTCTACATCATGAGCAGCAAATGAGTGTATGAACATGCTGCCTTCTATCTCACTGTTCAGGATCCTGGACAATGGTTAAAAGATTTTAGGGCAGATGAAAGCAAGGGTGATCCTCTTTCTTTTTTGAGCTCCAGTTTCCAGTCAGTGTGTATTATAGTTCAGCTCTGGATGGCTGAAGTTCTGTTTGGTTTATAAGAACATCACCGTAACTATTTCTCCCCAATTGGTATGAACCTTGAAAATGAGCAAGACCTCTACCTGAGAAATTTCATTCCACAGTGGACAATGCAGAACGAGGTAGCACTGAAAATTTCTCTGCTTACTCAACCCCTTTCATACTTTTTCACCATTAAGCCCTCTTTAGGACTCAGAACTCACTCCACATCATTCCATCACCCCAGAATACAACAGGAAGAACAGAGGAAAGCTGCCAATTAGGAAAAAGGGCAGGGAAAATAAAGTATATCCCCATTGCTAGAACAGAGAGCGGCATGCCAGAACCTGGCAGTGAGAAGGCTGGCACTGCATGAGCACTCTGTTTCCAATTCTGGTACATGACTCTGGGGAAGAAGCATGGTAGCTCATACACATAGTATTAAGATAGTACAAAGATAAAAGGAGTATCACTCATGGCTGATCAGGTCTCTCTATGATTTTTGGTAGGTATGCTTGTTGAGAATAGTATTTTATCTAAAACACAGAACACAGTTCTATTACAGCCAGTAATAGGTGCAGATAATGTAAACAAACAACAAAGAACAGACTGATGTACAGTAGGAAAAGTCAGTGATAGAAAAACAGTACCTGGACTTCACATCTCTTAACTGCAACTTCTCCTTTGTATTTGATTATAACAAATTGAGATAATACTGCATTAAAGAAATGCATTAAGGAGTTCTCCAACATTTCTTCTGTCACAGCTCTTAAAATTTTTGCATGTAAGAACTTTATGAGTATGTTCAGTTCATGGGGATGGAAGATGAAAGCAGAGACAGCTTGTGCACATCAGCTTAGTTCAAGACACTTGCTTTTCTCTGACTCCACAGCATATTTGGGCATGGAAAGTGGAAATGAAGCTCAGCTTACTGGGAAACAAGCATGAGGCACAATGTGAGATAAAGATCCAAAGAGAAAAGAAGTAAAACCATATGCTTAACTTAAAACATAATATGATCTGTGATTCTGTCTTGTAAACAACTTTGCCTATAATTCCAGTCCCAGGAGCATTTGTTTCTAGTTTAAGGAGTTTCCAACTATATCTACATCATGACTGGCTGAGTGGTCAGCTGAAATGAGGGAAACTAATTTACACATAAAAAGACAATTGCCTACAACTCTAATTAAATCCTAATATTTAAAAGAAATAATTAAAACATAATCATAATGATAACAAACAGCTTTTGGAAAAATGCAGTAAAAGAGCTCAACAATTCATTTCTGTGGACCAGGGAAGACAATGGTAGATGTCACTAATAAAGCAGGCAAACACAAAACTGCCTGAAGTTTTTCTGCTAGCATTCATTCAAACTTCGAGAAGCTTCACAAAATTAAGAATTACTTTTCAAACCACCCTGTAAATAAAATGAAATTAGTATTGTTTGAAGTACAAAAACTAAAAAAGATGACTTCAGAAAAGAAAAGCTGAAAATGAAGAGAGAAAATGTTACAAAGTAATCACATCCTCAGCAATGAGTGAAAATAAATGAAAATAACTCAATGGACTTCATGAAAGAGTCTGTCAGATTCTTAAACTACTACAGAATAATTTGTAGTATTTAATACAACCTTTTTGCCTGCAGTGTATCTTCAGTGAAGGAAGTGTATTTTAATAGTGTACATACATTTTCATTCACAACAGCTGTTTTCCAGGTGCTACTATACTACAAAAAACTACACACTTCTATTTCCTTTCTTCTCTTTGCCTCCTTGATTTTTCCTCATTATGATATGCAAAAATTTAGCATTGTAGCTGCTGACTTTACAAAGACATTTAAAGCTATACTGGAGTGTGCAATTCTGACCACACTAGTTAAGACCAGACCTCTCAAATTTTTTAAATCAAAACAGGATGGTTTGACAAAAGAAAAAAATCCAGCAAATGAAACTTCAAAAATTCTGAGGTCTAGGAAGAAGTTGTGATTGAGATTCAAATGGTGTTTTCTAATGGGGGAGACACACGACATGAGATTCTTTCGGTCTTAAAAACTGGAAATTAATCCAAGGATATAGGCATGCTCGCAAATCAACCCAAATAGTATTCAGCTAGCCACAATGCAGCTTTGCATCATATTACAGTTCAAACATCATTAAACTCAGATGGAAATGTCAGTAAAATAGACCCTGAAGGACTGACCAGAAGAGGGAACTGAAAGAATTCACAAGCTTCCAAACTGATACATAAGCAGCTGATTGAATTCAATGATCTATGGAGCCCAGTTCAGCAATCTCCCTGTTTTTCCTACATAAGGGAAATGCATCCCATTTACACTAGCTGTGCAAAATTAGCCTTGGCATGCCAACCATTGCAGATTTTATATTTTTTATTTAAAACAGAAAAAACTATCTCCATAAAACTACATCATCTCCCACACTGTACTTGACAAAAAAGTCAAAGCCTTTCTGCATAGCTTTGAATGTGGATTCCTAAGCCAGGAACAGGACACTGATCTTCTTGGAATGCGTGAGAGTTTGATATTTCTTTAGAAGGCCAGAATGCAAAGTTAGGATTTCCCAAAATCAAAAGTGACTGACTATACCTCTGAAATGGTAGTTACCAAACATGTGCCAGTCCAAAGCATTTAGCACTATTTCAAGTATCCTGTACACCTAACTTGGCTGGTGTTGGCAAACACTGAGGTTGTAACTGCAAATTGCTTTGTTCAGTACTGTTTCTGTTTGGTGAAGATCACAATGTCTGAACTAGAAGTACCAAGCTGTTTGTGGCTTTTGTGGATTAGCAGTTCTGGAAAATAAAAGTTCACGTTTGTTGCAAGAAAGATTATTTAAGCAAACATTTCCCATCACTTTCAATTCTGCAAATATACACCATTAAAGTTATGTGTTTTACAAAAAGGAAAACACAGCTAGGGCCAACACTTGATAGGAAATCATACTGCAGTCTCTGATCTATGAAAACATGATTCAACAACAACAACAATGACAACAAAAGAACTTCACCCAAACTTCTAATAATACCTACAGAAAAACAAAAATTAGAAGTTTCTATTGCTGAGACAATTTTCATAAGGCAGCAGTTACCATTTTTGTGGAAATAGATGTATACTGGCATGTGTGTGTACATACATGGTAACGAAGTGACTCACGCTTAAGTCTTCTTTGTTATACCACTATTTCTCGTTTCAGACTGAAATAGCAAAGATCTTCAGGGTAAAAAATTAAATTGTGTTGATCAAACTTACTGTGCAACCCGTACAACAGCACAGAGAAAAACTGTGGGTCTACTATGTAGGCATTTTCTAATAAGGAACTGGAACAGTGATGGTTGAACAACAAGCATATGGAGAAGTCAAGTATCCCAACGATTTCTTAAAGTTCCTAGTTACCACAGTATCCTCATGATTGGTCTGTTTCATCTATGAGTAATCCATGAGATTTCCTGGCCTGCGCAACTACTGATACAGCAATGTGTAAGAGCTCTGGAAATTGAATATAACAAAATATAACCTAGGAAACTATTCACTCCTCAGGTTTTACTTCATAGTAAACCTGACATAACACTTTTCGGCTGTGATACTGAAATTCCCTTTTACAAGCATTGCCATGGATTTATGAGAGGTCTAGCTGCACTTCAGATGGTAAAATTGTCAGAAGCCTTATAAAAAGTCACAGACGATTACAGCAATTTGAATGTCACCTGTAAGTGCTTCCCAGTTCTGAACTCAAATCTCAACACTACATTCTCTTCTTTAATAGCCCCGACAAGGCAATAGTTAGTGTGTTGTATCTTTCAATTAGCTACACTTCAGTAACTTACAGCTGCTGTAATTGTGAGGCCTGTCAGGAAAGATAAAGAAGCTGCTTCTTCTGAGTCAGGCTTCCCTACCATATTTAAAATGTTTTTCAGTAGCTGTTTATGAGCTATCATGTCACAATTTCAAGATCAAGGCATAACTTACTTCTTTCCATCAGGACGTCAAGCTCACAGTGCATGTAATTGTTTGCTATAAAGGCTGTGACTTTAGGATATGTTCTGTTGCCAACGTTTTGAAACCAGAGCAAATCAGGCCAGTATGTTAAATGTTACTGCTGAAGTTTGTCCCCACAGCTATTTAGTTTTCTCTATTCTAGGTTTCACACAGTCAGCAAAGATAACAGCTCTTCCTTCTGAATATTTGTTGTGTTGATTCTTCTAAAGTGAAAAAGTGGATGGTGTTCCATGGGTTTTTCCACCAGGAATAAGTTTTCACAAGTAGGTAAAACAGTGTCCCAAGACACTGCAGATTAGGATCACACGGCATGAATTTTACACTTATGTTTAAACCAGTACCTAACTTGTGTTTCTGATATCCCATTATATTTTTCCATGTTTTATGTTATTACAAAATGCTTTTCTATCCAAATTGTCAGAACAATATTAGGGTTTTCTAGCACTCATTTTCCTTCTTTTCTCTCTCTCTCTGCTACTGTTCTTAACTGCAAAGACACCCCTGTTTTTCAGGGGTGCATGCGTACCCTTTCTAGATGAATTTCTAAGTTTTCATTAGAACACTACAGTAGACAAAAACTTATAATGTGTTTTTGTAACGCTTGAAATTATCTGCAATGGGATTCTTTCCCCCTGGCAAAGGGTGACTCATTTATCTTCAGTCTGCTAACCAACGGGGCTGCCAAAGACCCCTCCTTTCTAAACAGAAATCTGTAGAGAGCTTTCAGAAACATGAGAAAATATGACAAACACAGCTTGAGTTCTTAGCTTAGCTGGCAGAAGATCACAGAAGGATATGGACAAGTCCGCCAGCCTCGATCCCCTGCATTTACCACTCTGCTGGTAACAACATAGAGCAGCTCCCTGCACACAGACTGCTTCCCCGGCTTCCCTGGCATCTCCCCCTCTGCTCCTATTCTGAAATCCTCCAGCTCCAACTTCCTTATTTGGTTGCCGGGACTGTTCTTTGTCTGGCTGAGCCCCCC
>VZRS01015171.1:570006-620100 GCA_013398055.1 Ifrita kowaldi
GCGATGTTTCTACCCGCTGCCGCAGTCTAAGTCTTAGCCTAAGTCTTAGCCTAAGTCTTACTCTCCCTCGGAGCTGTAGGAACTGTGACTTCGCGATACACTTTTCACCAAAAAATGCTCGGGTCCCAGGCTGGAAGTTCAGTTTTTTTCCGTCCAGGACTATCCATAGCCAGCAGAAAAACTCGAGAAGGCTGCAGCAGCCTAGAGAGTAGAGGAAACATCCCAGACTCTTTCATATTGTCATACAGCTGCACAAAAGTGTTGCTACGAGAATTTACATCAGCTTTTCCGCGAGGCAGAAGTTTGCACGATTTCCACATCATTTTTGTCTGCATCACAGGTGGGTTGGGATGGCTACACGTTTAACCTAAAACTGTGGAAGTCCTTTAATACTTCTGCGTTCTTTTACAGTAACACTTACGGCACTACTCATCACTACGAAGTCCCCAAGTGTTCAGATTAAAATGAATTTAAAACTTTTTTCAGAAAAAAAATGTATCATGCTATTGCACTGTAGTAATCTGTTTTACAGAGTCTCCTGTGTCTTCCTCATCTGCCAAAGAATAGCATCAGTGATCAGAAAAAACTTACTATATGATGTAAAAATCTAGCTGTTTTGTGGTCTAATTATGCAAAACCTTCCAGAGCATCAAACACGTACTCTAAATACATTAATGACTACTACACATTGCACTAAGGCCTTCATTTGAAGGTAGATAATTATTTTCTTTTTCCTCTTCTTTTTTCTACTTTTTTTCCATGACGGGATAAAGAGTGCCAGATTTCTGTTGTTGGTTCATACCCTTCTTACTAAAAGCCACTTGGTCGAGATCCAGTGCTTTCTTACAGGTTACATGCCAACATCAGTTTTGCAAGTAATCATAGAACGCAACTAATCACTAGTAACATCTACTGAAACATCTGCTTAAAACAAGATAGATCATCTCAAAAGATACATCTATAAAATCTCTATTCTCACGCTTAGCCCAAGGAGGTGATCAGTGGTATCACTTCCAGTTTCTACATCATGAGCAGCAAATGAGTGTATGAACATGCTGCCTTCTATCTCACTGTTCAGGATCCTGGACAATGGTTAAAAGATTTTAGGGCAGATGAAAGCAAGGGTGATCCTCTTTCTTTTTTGAGCTCCAGTTTCCAGTCAGTGTGTATTATAGTTCAGCTCTGGATGGCTGAAGTTCTGTTTGGTTTATAAGAACATCACCGTAACTATTTCTCCCCAATTGGTATGAACCTTGAAAATGAGCAAGACCTCTACCTGAGAAATTTCATTCCACAGTGGACAATGCAGAACGAGGTAGCACTGAAAATTTCTCTGCTTACTCAACCCCTTTCATACTTTTTCACCATTAAGCCCTCTTTAGGACTCAGAACTCACTCCACATCATTCCATCACCCCAGAATACAACAGGAAGAACAGAGGAAAGCTGCCAATTAGGAAAAAGGGCAGGGAAAATAAAGTATATCCCCATTGCTAGAACAGAGAGCGGCATGCCAGAACCTGGCAGTGAGAAGGCTGGCACTGCATGAGCACTCTGTTTCCAATTCTGGTACATGACTCTGGGGAAGAAGCATGGTAGCTCATACACATAGTATTAAGATAGTACAAAGATAAAAGGAGTATCACTCATGGCTGATCAGGTCTCTCTATGATTTTTGGTAGGTATGCTTGTTGAGAATAGTATTTTATCTAAAACACAGAACACAGTTCTATTACAGCCAGTAATAGGTGCAGATAATGTAAACAAACAACGAAGAACAGACTGATGTACAGTAGGAAAAGTCAGTGATAGAAAAACAGTACCTGGACTTCACATCTCTTAACTGCAACTTCTCCTTTGTATTTGATTATAACAAATTGAGATAATACTGCATTAAAGAAATGCATTAAGGAGTTCTCCAACATTTCTTCTGTCACAGCTCTTAAAATTTTTGCATGTAAGAACTTTATGAGTATGTTCAGTTCATGGGGATGGAAGATGAAAGCAGAGACAGCTTGTGCACATCAGCTTAGTTCAAGACACTTGCTTTTCTCTGACTCCACAGCATATTTGGGCATGGAAAGTGGAAATGAAGCTCAGCTTACTGGGAAACAAGCATGAGGCACAATGTGAGATAAAGATCCAAAGAGAAAAGAAGTAAAACCATATGCTTAACTTAAAACATAATATGATCTGTGATTCTGTCTTGTAAACAACTTTGCCTATAATTCCAGTCCCAGGAGCATTTGTTTCTAGTTTAAGGAGTTTCCAACTATATCTACATCATGACTGGCTGAGTGGTCAGCTGAAATGAGGGAAACTAATTTACACATAAAAAGACAATTGCCTACAACTCTAATTAAATCCTAATATTTAAAAGAAATAATTAAAACATAATCATAATGATAACAAACAGCTTTTGGAAAAATGCAGTAAAAGAGCTCAACAATTCATTTCTGTGGACCAGGGAAGACAATGGTAGATGTCACTAATAAAGCAGGCAAACACAAAACTGCCTGAAGTTTTTCTGCTAGCATTCATTCAAACTTCGAGAAGCTTCACAAAATTAAGAATTACTTTTCAAACCACCCTGTAAATAAAATGAAATTAGTATTGTTTGAAGTACAAAAACTAAAAAAGATGACTTCAGAAAAGAAAAGCTGAAAATGAAGAGAGAAAATGTTACAAAGTAATCACATCCTCAGCAATGAGTGAAAATAAATGAAAATAACTCAATGGACTTCATGAAAGAGTCTGTCAGATTCTTAAACTACTACAGAATAATTTGTAGTATTTAATACAACCTTTTTGCCTGCAGTGTATCTTCAGTGAAGGAAGTGTATTTTAATAGTGTACATACATTTTCATTCACAACAGCTGTTTTCCAGGTGCTACTATACTACAAAAAACTACACACTTCTATTTCCTTTCTTCTCTTTGCCTCCTTGATTTTTCCTCATTATGATATGCAAAAATTTAGCATTGTAGCTGCTGACTTTACAAAGACATTTAAAGCTATACTGGAGTGTGCAATTCTGACCACACTAGTTAAGACCAGACCTCTCAAATTTTTTAAATCAAAACAGGATGGTTTGACAAAAGAAAAAAATCCAGCAAATGAAACTTCAAAAATTCTGAGGTCTAGGAAGAAGTTGTGATTGAGATTCAAATGGTGTTTTCTAATGGGGGAGACACACGACATGAGATTCTTTCGGTCTTAAAAACTGGAAATTAATCCAAGGATATAGGCATGCTCGCAAATCAACCCAAATAGTATTCAGCTAGCCACAATGCAGCTTTGCATCATATTACAGTTCAAACATCATTAAACTCAGATGGAAATGTCAGTAAAATAGACCCTGAAGGACTGACCAGAAGAGGGAACTGAAAGAATTCACAAGCTTCCAAACTGATACATAAGCAGCTGATTGAATTCAATGATCTATGGAGCCCAGTTCAGCAATCTCCCTGTTTTTCCTACATAAGGGAAATGCATCCCATTTACACTAGCTGTGCAAAATTAGCCTTGGCATGCCAACCATTGCAGATTTTATATTTTTTATTTAAAACAGAAAAAACTATCTCCATAAAACTACATCATCTCCCACACTGTACTTGACAAAAAAGTCAAAGCCTTTCTGCATAGCTTTGAATGTGGATTCCTAAGCCAGGAACAGGACACTGATCTTCTTGGAATGCGTGAGAGTTTGATATTTCTTTAGAAGGCCAGAATGCAAAGTTAGGATTTCCCAAAATCAAAAGTGACTGACTATACCTCTGAAATGGTAGTTACCAAACATGTGCCAGTCCAAAGCATTTAGCACTATTTCAAGTATCCTGTACACCTAACTTGGCTGGTGTTGGCAAACACTGAGGTTGTAACTGCAAATTGCTTTGTTCAGTACTGTTTCTGTTTGGTGAAGATCACAATGTCTGAACTAGAAGTACCAAGCTGTTTGTGGCTTTTGTGGATTAGCAGTTCTGGAAAATAAAAGTTCACGTTTGTTGCAAGAAAGATTATTTAAGCAAACATTTCCCATCACTTTCAATTCTGCAAATATACACCATTAAAGTTATGTGTTTTACAAAAAGGAAAACACAGCTAGGGCCAACACTTGATAGGAAATCATACTGCAGTCTCTGATCTATGAAAACATGATTCAACAACAACAACAATGACAACAAAAGAACTTCACCCAAACTTCTAATAATACCTACAGAAAAACAAAAATTAGAAGTTTCTATTGCTGAGACAATTTTCATAAGGCAGCAGTTACCATTTTTGTGGAAATAGATGTATACTGGCATGTGTGTGTACATACATGGTAACGAAGTGACTCACGCTTAAGTCTTCTTTGTTATACCACTATTTCACGTTTCAGACTGAAATAGCAAAGATCTTCAGGGTAAAAAATTAAATTGTGTTGATCAAACTTACTGTGCAACCCGTACAACAGCACAGAGAAAAACTGTGGGTCTACTATGTAGGCATTTTCTAATAAGGAACTGGAACAGTGATGGTTGAACAACAAGCATATGGAGAAGTCAAGTATCCCAACGATTTCTTAAAGTTCCTAGTTACCACAGTATCCTCATGATTGGTCTGTTTCATCTATGAGTAATCCATGAGATTTCCTGGCCTGCGCAACTACTGATACAGCAATGTGTAAGAGCTCTGGAAATTGAATATAACAAAATATAACCTAGGAAACTATTCACTCCTCAGGTTTTACTTCATAGTAAACCTGACATAACACTTTTCGGCTGTGATACTGAAATTCCCTTTTACAAGCATTGCCATGGATTTATGAGAGGTCTAGCTGCACTTCAGATGGTAAAATTGTCAGAAGCCTTATAAAAAGTCACAGACGATTACAGCAATTTGAATGTCACCTGTAAGTGCTTCCCAGTTCTGAACTCAAATCTCAACACTACATTCTCTTCTTTAATAGCCCCGACAAGGCAATAGTTAGTGTGTTGTATCTTTCAATTAGCTACACTTCAGTAACTTACAGCTGCTGTAATTGTGAGGCCTGTCAGGAAAGATAAAGAAGCTGCTTCTTCTGAGTCAGGCTTCCCTACCATATTTAAAATGTTTTTCAGTAGCTGTTTATGAGCTATCATGTCACAATTTCAAGATCAAGGCATAACTTACTTCTTTCCATCAGGACGTCAAGCTCACAGTGCATGTAATTGTTTGCTATAAAGGCTGTGACTTTAGGATATGTTCTGTTGCCAACGTTTTGAAACCAGAGCAAATCAGGCCAGTATGTTAAATGTTACTGCTGAAGTTTGTCCCCACAGCTATTTAGTTTTCTCTATTCTAGGTTTCACACAGTCAGCAAAGATAACAGCTCTTCCTTCTGAATATTTGTTGTGTTGATTCTTCTAAAGTGAAAAAGTGGATGGTGTTCCATGGGTTTTTCCACCAGGAATAAGTTTTCACAAGTAGGTAAAACAGTGTCCCAAGACACTGCAGATTAGGATCACACGGCATGAATTTTACACTTATGTTTAAACCAGTACCTAACTTGTGTTTCTGATATCCCATTATATTTTTCCATGTTTTATGTTATTACAAAATGCTTTTCTATCCAAATTGTCAGAACAATATTAGGGTTTTCTAGCACTCATTTTCCTTCTTTTCTCTCTCTCTCTGCTACTGTTCTTAACTGCAAAGACACCCCTGTTTTTCAGGGGTGCATGCGTACCCTTTCTAGATGAATTTCTAAGTTTTCATTAGAACACTACAGTAGACAAAAACTTATAATGTGTTTTTGTAACGCTTGAAATTATCTGCAATGGGATTCTTTCCCCCTGGCAAAGGGTGACTCATTTATCTTCAGTCTGCTAACCAACGGGGCTGCCAAAGACCCCTCCTTTCTAAACAGAAATCTGTAGAGAGCTTTCAGAAACATGAGAAAATATGACAAACACAGCTTGAGTTCTTAGCTTAGCTGGCAGAAGATCACAGAAGGATATGGACAAGTCCGCCAGCCTCGATCCCCTGCATTTACCACTCTGCTGGTAACAACATAGAGCAGCTCCCTGCACACAGACTGCTTCCCCGGCTTCCCTGGCATCTCCCCCTCTGCTCCTATTCTGAAATCCTCCAGCTCCAACTTCCTTATTTGGTTGCCGGGACTGTTCTTTGTCTGGCTGAGCCCCCCAGGCCGCGCCGCCCCCGGCTCGGCCCGGCCCGGCTCCAGCGGGCCACCCCGCCCGGGCCCCCGGCGAGCCGCGGCCATGCCCATGTAAGGAGCAGCTTCCCCGGGCCGGGCGGGCCGCGGGTCCCGGCCGGGAGAGCTGCGGCTCCCTCCGCTCACCCCGCAGCAGCCTCGGCTCCCGCCGCACGGCCGCCGCGGGCTTCCCCAGCGGCAGCGCTTCCCAAGCTGCCCTAGCTGCGTCTGCAAACCACTGGCAACAAGACAAAGGAAAATGAAGCTATGAACTTCCAGTGTAAAAACTCACAGATTCCTGTCATATTTTCCATTGTTCTTTAGAACAGGTTACAGCGTGTCCTTTGGGGATTTCACTGGTGCTTTCTGCAGAGAAAAAGGAATCCCCCAACAGGGCTACCTACTTTTTAAAAAGTTACTATTCTGTTATCCTGCATGAAGAAAGAAAGCGAGACTAATTTTACTCTCGAAATATCCCCAAACTTTTAAAAGTAGCATTTATAAGAAGCAGCTTACCTGCTGAGAGACACTGAAATGTGCTTGGGGAACACTCCCTACTGTTGCTACTGTTGCTCGATACTTAGTTTTAGTAGCACTTCAGGTACTTCCTGAGAAAGAACTGACAGTCAAACTGTACACGTCTATACAAGAGCCACAGCAAGCAAGGAAGAACACTAAAAAAAAAAAAAAATTCAAAAACCAACCAAAAACCAGTCCTGCTGCTCACCATATTTTGTTGTTCACATCTTTTAGATTTAGTCTTTTGAGGTGGATTTATGTGATAGCTGCCTTTTTTTTCTTTTTTTTCTTTTTTTTTAATACAAAGATCAAGGAATCCTGTAGGAAGTGATTTCTTTCTTTAAATTTAAATGAGAAAATGGCAACAGTTCAGGAGAATATATACTGAATATGTCCACACTGACAGATGAAACAAAAGTTGATCTACAGAGATCTAGTTGACTAAGGAGCTTGTTGAGCTGTTACTCCTTAAAAGGAATACCCTTAACAAAGTACAGATTTAAAATTAGTAAAAGTGTTCTGAGACAGTCTTCTCATGCAGCATGATGAGAAACAACATTTTGAAAAAATTAAAGAAGGTATAGCTGAACTTCAGACTTTCTGTTTGGGAATCTGGAAGCATTCCTGTATTTTTCAATACAGTTTCTTGATATTAAGTTACAAAAACAAGCCCTTAAATACTAAAACTCCTTCCACTACTGCAAGCTCCTGTGGATGCTTGGGTGAAGCAGAAAACAAGTAGTAGACTGGAACAGAGAGCACTGCTTTAAGTCACTGATGTACAGGGCAATAGTGACTGCTTCCAGGCACAAGTACATGAAAAAAATAATTATGGAGAATACAAAGGTGCATTTATAACCACCTTCCTATAAGACTCCAGCTGCACCCAAGTCAGCTGTATTTTCAGTTCAACAGAAAACCAGCTCTGGTATTTTTATACCACATTCTTGCCCTCAAGAGAGGCCTGAACAAGTCTATTTACTTGTGAGAAACTCTCAAACTAGAAAAACGTAAGGAAACAGCTTAATCAAATAACAGAAGAATAAATATATTGACCACATCATAATTACATTACATATTTAAATTAGCATGCTGAAATTCACCTCAGAAAAAAACCCAAACAAATGAAATAACTTCAGCAAAACAGGAAACATATAGGAACAATTTAGGAGAATTTATGCCCAGAAAGATCAGGTTTCAAGTTGTCTGTTTCAAGAATAATGTAAATAAAACATTCCTAACTGACAAAGAAAATGCTAAAATAAAAATACAAAATACAGAAATGCTTTAAGAATAAATTAAACTAAGGTCACAAGGCTATAGCATTGCTGAATAGTAACTAAAACAAAACACCATTATCTTATGGAGCTCATCCTCTCTACAGCTAAAGGCTGCAGAAGTACCAGTTTATTTCAGAACTACTCCATCATCTTCAGCAGGTGTTCAGGCTACTGGCACATAACTCACTGCTGATTCTGCAAGCAATTTACTGTCCAGGCCCTGTCATCTGACATCAATTCAACTGAATGGAACAAATGACATCACAAGAGACATGTTCAGGGTAGGAGGACCTATCCTTCGACCTTTGATGTCCTGTTCTACATTTGCTCTTCTGCAAGTAGGAGTATGTCTCTGCTGCATGAGAAACTGGCAATGCTCTCAAGAAAGAGAACCTAAGATAAATGCCTGTGAAATCTTAGGTTCTACCCTTGCAGAAAGTGTTACCTCCCAGAAGTTGGGAAGCTACTACTCTACTGACTTTCAGTGAAAGTTCCAGTCCTCTCTCTGCCTGGTCAAAATGCATTCAAAGAAAGGGTTTGTCTCTCTAAATACTCCAGATAGTTAAATTGCTGCCATTGACACCAGTGGCAATCTTTCATGTCCAAGTGTATTTCTATGCAGGTAGAGCATATCTGCTCCCCCATGCCATCTTCTCATTTTGGTACCTCCAGTTTGTGCTTCCTTCACCTCCCCCAGTGAACCCACTCACTCCAACTACTCCAGTGCTCACAGTAAATCTACAGCTGCAACTAGACTGAGCCATGGCAGCCTCCTTCTCACAGGCTTGAAGCACTGCCCTCAGAGAACCACACCATATCCTGTCCCTCCTTTGCTTCTGCCAGAGGGTGCCCTCATGCTGTCCAGCCCCACACCCACGTTATGGCAGTTTCATGGAGTCAAAAACTAGAAAGCTCTGCAGGAGCAGTAGAGCAGAAATGTGCCATAGAAGACCACATCATTAACCCAACAGACCTGAGTAGTTTTATCATCTGAATGTGAAAGTATTTGGTACCAGCACACAACCACTTACGAAGGTTAGAGTACTGGCAACAACTGTTTCAACCTGCTGCTCAGAAACCCTGAATTCAAAAATTACAAAATCTTTACTATTATTAAAGGAATTATGAAAACAATTAAAAAAACCTCAGCATTTTATCAGTAAAATAAAACTGATTTTCTTTGCTAATGTTCAGCCTTGTAATAAAAACTACTGACATTGTAGCATGAACACTAAAACATTTAGTGATATTGTAAAACATATTCAATAACGCATAATCATATTTCTCAGACTAAACATCTTAATATATTCCGAATGTATAGATACACACACTGATAATAAACCATTTTCATACAGATCTTCAAAAAATCCTCTGCCAAAGTATGAGACTGTGCATTGACTTAACTGATAAAATAGGCCTGTTATACACTAGCCAGTTTGTTCACTAGCACAACTGTTCAACAATAAGTAATTACTACACATCAGTTTATAGTTTCAACTGAATTAGCATCTAATCTTAATGCATGTTTTTCTGATTATAGACCCATGTGAGCAACATTAATAATATATGAAACCCATGTGTATTCATATCAAAATTGTATCATCAGAAGTTTAAGTGCAGAAGTACTAAAACTTATCCTGGGAGAGACCTGTATGAAAGCTACTCTGAAATGTAAGGTAATTACAAGTGGCCAAAAGTCATGCACTGACTTATATCTACAGCAGCAGTCAAGGACAAGGCACATGTCTGAGAGGGTTGGGCAAAAATTCATGGGAAGAGGAAGCACTATTCTCCATATGCATAGCTGGCAAGTCCCATTGCTGGTAGATCTGGAAAAAATTTGCCAACATGTTTTCGTCAAAATGGAGGAAATACACAAAACAGCGGCAGAAATCACTATCAACTGCAAGTAGATGACCATTTTGCAGTCTGGTTTTAGAAAGAAACGTATGATGCATGACTTTGTTAAATGATGACTAGTGACACCTGCAAGCAGTAAATAGTAAACAAGCACAGACTGCTGTGAGGAGCAGCAGAATGAAATGAAGAAATGAAAAACTGAAGCTGACTATAAATGGAAAACTTCTCAGTATTATTCCATAGTTTGACTCATCTCAGTCTGTTGGGCAAAATAGAAGATCCACAGATCAGACAGTGTTAAACAGAGAATAAAGCAGCACTGTAACAAAATTAATTCAACAATACTAAATAATTTTAGCTCTCTTGGTACAGTGCTCTAGTGAGATCTTCCTTTGCAGAGTCATGTTTGTTAGATGCTCACAAGTTGAACAGAACTTTGAGAAACCAAAATCCACCATAATGTATAACAAAAAGACATGCATCGTGAAGACTGGGGCTGTCAAAGCACAACATGCTAAAGACTTAATTTTGTCCTTTAGAAATGAGGTTTCTTCTTCCTAGACATTAAAACTTATTATTAAAAAAAACCCCAACAAACAACAAATAACAACCCCAAAATATCTTCAATAGTAATCTGCAAGAACTGATTTTATGGGTAATGTACTTCTCGTGGGAGTTCAGAATGACTTAGAAGATTTGTGCACAAGATTTCTATGCCCTGTTTACATTTCCTGGGAACTTAAGAAAAAACAGTCTGAAATAAGCTGCAGCTAACATGCTACAGGAAATGAAGGAAGAGAACCAGACTTCTCAAGAAAGATTTACGTTTATATAATGGTGATGGCTATATTTTGGCTTAGAAAAAGGAATGCAATTGTTCTAAAATACACAGAAAAGCTGTTGACTAGTGTTTCTCCTTACTTAGTGGATCATGAACCACTCCAACACTGTACACTGCAACAAAATGCTTTTTAAGAGAGCTCTTTCACCATTGCATGATGCTTTGTTTACAGACCAAAATATCTTGCATCAGCAATTCCTCTCTGTATGGCAACCAAAGAGACACTAAGCCAGCACAACCCTCACCTATGCCAAATGTGTTGGTGTGAAACCCATCAGGACATTTTCCATGGTTTCCATGGAGAAAGCATTCATTCTGTAGGTAAGCAGTAATATGTTCTTGGAAGTATAACATCATCTTTTACGAAAGATGTCCACAGCACATTGATAGAAGAACCTGCAATCAGCTTCTCATCGCTTTGTAAAATTTCCGTTTGTGGGAATCAGGTGCCTTTGAAATTAAAGTTTAGAAGTTGAAATTAATTAAAGGGGAAAGTGCTTATTACATCTTAAACACATTATAGCATGTGAGCACTTCTGTAGAAAAATTAATTTATTTGGCAGATGATCTGAATAGTTCCAGAAATAAGACTTTTTCTCTACAATAAACTATGCCTATATTTGGCTTGATCACAAGCTCTTTTATTTAAAAAGAAACAAGCAAAACCCCTTGCTACCAAAAAATCAGCTTTGCACACGTTCAGCATGACATCATCATTTCAGCCAGATTTTTTTCTGTTGGGTCAGAAGTCCATGAATCACACACATAGAGCAGCCTATGTGAGATCTCTGGACTGTTACTGGCTTAACATGATATTTCTAGAAATCGTGTTCTGACTCACAGATAAAAGGCTTTCAGAACTGAAAGCAAGGAGTTTATCTTGCCTTCATTCCCAGTGCTTGCTCAACATGACAACAGGGCAACTTGATAAGATGCTGTGTGGTGACAGAACAGAGATTAAAGGAAATCATAAGGAGACTATAAAAGTAACTTCTTGTACCTGACTTTATAAACTCACTTTAGTGTAATTTCTTGAGATATGTTTGGGTAAAAATGGGTGAACAAACTTGTCCAAATTAGTTATAACTTTGGTTTTGACCCAGTCTTACGTGTTCAACTTCCACAGAAATCCTTTGAGAGAGTTTGCACCATATATCTCTTTCTGGGCTTCTTTCTAGTATATTTGGGAAGCATCAAGTTTTGCATACATCAGCTATTCAGCTGAGATGAAAATAAATTGCAAAGGGATATAGTATCATAAAACTTCATTTCAAGAAAGTACTGTAAGACAAATGTGTTTATATTGCAGTAAGCCTGAATATTAAAATGCTACATTTCATTCAACCAAGATTATTGGAACAGTTCTGCAAAATCCACGAATTGTGACATAAGCCTGCAGGTTTTCATGCCTCCCTAAGATGTATATGACTTCTTAATCTAAATTACTTCACATTAATCACTTCATTTTTGCTATCTAATTTCCAGCGGATGCTGGGCATTTTTTCCCATTTCTTTTTTTTCCCATTCCTTTTTTTCCCATGACCAGAAATGGTAAAAAAATTTTCATCAGGTACAACAACTTTGCAAGTATGCAGTTTCCATGGCTTAAAAAGACCATGCTCTGCAAAAAAAGAAAAATCACAATTTTGGTGGTTTGTTGTTTTTCTTTTATCTTATATGAGTTGTTATGAAAGACATTTTGCTTTCACATGGTTTTACTAGTTTTTAAGACCCCACTTGAATTTTTACTAGGCTTTAAAATTATAGCAGACTAATAAGGGGAATGGAGTAGACAACATCTGTTAACTGATGACGCATCGGTGCTAAGGTGCTTTGATATTTTCCTTTTTACAGTGTTAGGCCATGAGAGAGACCCCTCTTTGCCAAAGCTAAACAACACACAACAGCTGTATTTCAGAACATGGCAGACTGATGTGAGGTTTGACGGAGGAGTACTTCATGATCAGGGATGCTGTATCTCAACTACAACTTTTAAAGGTCCAAGTTCCTTTGAGAAGATATACCCCGAAAGGAGTACTGCAGGCCAGAGCCTTGAGATATCAAAAGTTTCATGAACTTCTACAAGTACCCACTGTGAGGGCAAGTGCAACTGCAGCAGTTATTCTTAGGCAGCAAATTCAATTCATGGTATCACAGCTATGCTGGTGAATAATTACTTACATATTCACATTCTACTGATACCAATAGGTACAAACAACAAAAGAAACTATGTTTAAACAACTCCAGAAACAGAAACCACACCAAAATGAGTCTTGTCTTTTTAATGACTAAAGGAGCAAAGCTGAGCACGGACCTCTGAACTATTTGCTGCACACAAACTCCCCTTATTTCTGGCAGGCCTTTCCACTGGCACACAAGGAAGTCAGTATCTCATTAGGATCCTAAATTACTTGCTCTTCCTTGAACCTTCTGTCTCACGTTTTAAGGATCTTTTGTCCCCCTCAGCTCACCTTGAAGAACCACAATTCTTTTTTTGATTTTGGATACGGTGAGCTAGGTAACCACATTAGCTCACTCTTCAAAGCTACGCCTGTCTGACTGATTTATTTGCATCACTATTTCCTGGCTTGTTCTTCTATGAAATACTGTATAGCTTCCTTTACTCAAGTACACATTCCAAAGACTACAACATACAGTGAAGTGAGGAAACAGTCCCACGTGTATGCAAAAGGCAATACAGTATTTTTATTTCTTTTCTAATTTCCCAATAAGCTATGAGAAAAAACAGGTGCTATACAATACTGCCAGCAGAATGGTATTATCAATAGTATGGTTTGATACATGATCTGGAATGTGATTCTCAAAAAATGAAATAAGTCTGATAAGTCTAATCACTAAATATGCTTTCTTATTATACTTTAATCAGATATTGCTTGGACAGCATCCCATACATTCTGCAATAAAACAACATGTAAGTAAAGTCTGGATTTTTGAAACAAGGAGCTGCAATTCTGGTCACTGGTCTGGGAAACTAAAAGCCACCAAAACCCAACAGCCACTAAGTAAAAGATGAATCATTTCAGAGTATGCCAAAAGGAAAAAAAAGAAACCCAACAAACCCAAACAGAAGGAAAAAAGAACAACTCACACTTCAGTAAAGCCTATAGGAATCAAATGGCTTCAGACCAAAAAATGCTAATGGAACATAGATTACCTAAGAAGAAGTGAAATAAGTTTCCAAGAGCCATGGAAGTTGTTTAAGACAAACACTCATTGTACAGGGGAAAAAAAGCAATTCCACTGGACCATTTTCCAAATGCCTGATCTTGCACTCCTTGTACACCCTAATTCCCTTTAAAGTTATGAGTTTAGGCTAGGTGTTGGGATTATATAACTATTTCTTAAAAGACAAATGCAACGTAGTATAAAGCAAAATTATACACAAACCCATGATTAGGGAAAAAACCCCACAGCTAGACAAAAAACCCTAGAAATTTGGAAAGAAAACTACAACGAAAGTAGTTAGAGGTGAGGTACATTTCTACTCCCTTCCCCTAGAACTGGAAAATATTGAGGAGGAAGAAATTCAGAGTAAAGGGGGTGAAACTGTGGAAGTTAAACAGTCTTGTCAAAAAGAGAAATATTTGAGTAACATTTCCTAAACTACTTTAAAAGGGAGTAAACTAACCAAATGCCATCTGAAATTGGCTGTCAGCCCACCACTTTGGTTAACTTTAGGGTCAGTAAGGCAGAGGACAGACATAAACCAGCATAGCTGAAAAATCAATATAAATATAGTTAAAACACAGATGGAATTTATTATAGAGCAGCTGGAAATGCAAAGAAAGAATTCTATGGATCTATACTGATGGTGTAACTTTGAAAAATATTCTCCAAGTATGAAAGTTCTTTACAAAACAAACAACTTTATGAAGTGGTGTTAGACATAGTCACACTACAGAAAACAGACTGTTCTATTCTGAATGTCTGGCATAATATTTCTGATCAGTTTAATAATACTACCTTTCAAATCAGTCCAAATAGACTTGCTAATGAAGATCAATAAATCCTTCACATGATAATATAACATGTGCATGACAAAATCCATGAATTGGACAGAAGACAACTGCACAAAATAAAATGGGAAATTCTAAGTGGTTTCTTTCCCCTTTGATTTTCTTTTAATAGATATTCTGGTTAAATTCTCAGGTATTTTGCAGCTTTAAAGAATTCCTGGAAACCTTTCAAGACATTCATCCATGTCAAGATTTTTATTCTGCAGGGAGTCATGTCGTAATCAACACAACAAATGTTACCATGCAGTGTTGCTCGTGAGTAACTGTTCAAGGAAGTTTCCCAATGTACCACTGCACAGGACAGTCAGTTATATCTTGTAAATTTTATATTTCAACAACCCCTGTTCTAAAATACTCTGTACCAAGAGTGATATTTAAAAGGTTTTTGTTAAGGATGTATCGAAGCCACCTTACACACTAAAGAAAGATGCAGCTTCACTGTTATTTTGGGCCAATACAGAAAAGGTAGTGATCTGGCCAAAAAACGAACCCTTTTTTTTGGCTTACTTTTCAACCATATCAGCTACTTAATTGATGTAGTCATGTGGCTGCGTGATTGCTGGTGTATTTGCAGGGGGAGAAGTTGTAAGGTGGGGGCTGAGGAATACAGGTTTATCCTTTTTTTATGGCAAAGTATGGCCCTTGGTGCAGCATATGCCAGACAGAAAACTACCCACTGAAAGCAACATGAAGACACTAAATTCTGCCACGTATCTCCTTAAGGCGTATGTGGCATCTGAGACTGCAGATGAAGAGAATAAAAAACGGTAAACTTTTGCACTTAGAGACTGGAAAAACAATGCATAAAGAATATATAAAATACTTCTTAGAGAAAACTATGAAACTCAAAGGATAGCAAGTTGACTGAGAAGCAGGTTACAGGTATTTCATTGAGAGGAACTCCACCTACTTAAGAATGCCAGGTCATTTCTGAACCAGAGTATACTTTTATTACCCCTTTTTGTCTCTGTATTGAGACAAACTCCTTCTGATCCTACTTTGCAAAGTTAAAAAAAGCCCATCTGACAGCAACGGCACACATGCTCCATTACATCTTGCAGTCCCACCTGATATGGTGTAGAATGGTTTACTAAATAAACATTAGAGGTTACTAAACATACCTCTCAGATCAAAACTGCAGAGGTAGAGAATCTTTTTTGGATATTTACATGAATGTTGACATTGGTAAGAATTCAGAAGAACTTGTGCCAACAACAGAGCACATCAAGATTACAACAGCACACATATAACACTTGGGAGACAGATATGAACAATACTTGAACACAGACGTGAATTTAAGCAATACTGTTTTCTATAAACTGCTACTCACATTAATTAATATGGGTGACTGTCATTCTTTAACAACAGTAAGCAGTACATTTCCAATTCTTTTTATGGATAAAAAAATGCACCATGATATGAACAAATATTACTTCTCTGCTGTTGTTTCTCCAAGACATCTGTGAGATATTAGAAATGTGGGCAGCACAAAAGCCCCATTCCCTCTTTAATCCTGCAACTAGCAGTTCAAGGAGCAGAAGTAGATTCCTACTTGCCAAACAGCTTGGTTTCTGCACTTCTGTTTCTAGAGGAAGAGGTAATTTACACTACCCTACCTACTTGAGCAAACTTCCCTCACTGACAATGACATCCACCTTGGCAGAGAAAAACCTGCCAAGATACATGCTTGCCCTTCTATCCACCAGCATCACCAGCTCTGTCCCTCTGAAGTCCCACTGAAAGATCTGGCAATGCCAGCTGCATAAGGCAACCACAGGCTCCGCCTACAAAGAGTCACTATTGAGGGTCTGGTGTCTAAAATTCATCCTTACTGGATACAGTAGTGAATGAAAACATACAATTGTGTCTGAAAGTGTTCATCTCAACTCGAAAAAATATTACTCAGTCATGTAACTAAATACATTTGAGTGCAGTGGCCTTAAATCTAAACCACACTTACTTCAGCTTCAAGTCACTACCTCAAGAGATCTGTAGGGCAGTCTGTCTGGCTAAATTTCCAAGAGACAGGTTATGTCTCACTGCAAGGGAAGGGGGGAAGGGAAGCTATCTTGAAAGGATTTCAAGAACTTCTCAAAGCCTTTCCAGCTACTTGGCAACCAACCCTTCAGGATATACTAAGACTAAACTGTGGTGCTGGGCCAGTTTGTGAGGGTAATTCTGACCACAAATAAATTTCAGGAATATTGCTTCATACTTGGTTCAGAACACAGACTGATGTGATATCGGTCTTGATATTCTGCAGGACACTGTCAAACAGTTGTCTTGTTTACATCCTTTAGATCCTCCTTTGGGAGGTTCAAGTCTTGACTTTGATTTGTCTGTCTGATGAAAGCTAAAGCTCTCCTCTCCTCCCAACTTGTGGTTGAGGTACATAATTCCAAAATGTTTGTTGGTTTTGGGTTTTTTTTAAACAATAAAAAAGAACTGAAGGAGATTTAGTAATTATTACATATGGCTGAAAAGGGGCCTGGATTCATAATTTTCCGTCTGAACCATTTCTTGGTCCCTAGGATAAAGAACAAGTTTGGGTGAAAAGTAAAAAAGAAGTACATGAAAATAAACCCAATGTTACACAGGTTATGTTAGTGAGACTGCTGTGGCCCAGCAAATGAACAGCCAAAGCATAGAGCAGAAAATCCTCAAGACATGTTATGGTTACAACTGCCATTTGTAATAAAAATCTACAGTTTCCGCGTAAAGTGTCAAAAAATCAAAATGTGGAGGTCATTAAAAATTGTGTTATTCCCTAGTTCCCTATTTACCAAATTCCACCAATCAGTATTTTGACTTTGTTCCTCATTAAAAACTTCTACCAGCTTTTATAATCTACTAGATAGTGCATAAAAGTGAATGACTATGATTCTATTACTGCTTTTTCTGAAAAGATATTGGTCAAATTCTCCCCAAGATTTTCGAACTCCTGCCAATATATTTTGATAGCCATAGAAAGCAAACAGCCTTGCTTTAAATCTTTATGCATTGAAGATATAAGGAGACATCCACAATCAACCAAGATAGGCACCAGCTTCCCTTTGAATGCGTAAGTCAGATTAAACAGAAAGTAAAAATAAATAAGCAAAAACAGTGGAACTGTCATTCTAGTTGCCTAATACATTTTTCACATAATAGGAATACAGGAACAGGAAATACAATTTTCACATAATAGAGCTTTAAATGAAGAGAGTATATTCCTAAATCCTCAGTGTACTCTTGAAAGAGCATACAGTATGAAATTTTCCTCATTATGGAAAATGTGGTAACATATTCATTATTTTCAGCAATATTTTTGGCTTTTGACATGAAGGAGATGCATAAACTATGCTAACGTTGTCTGTATTGGTATTTTGGTTTTCAATTCAGAGTTCTAGTAGTGGGAACTATAAGCAACCTAGCCTAGAAATCAGCAAATGGCCAACAGCATTGATTTGCAAGGACATAAAAAGTAGAAGAAAACCAAGAAAATCAGTCCTCTTAGATGGTAAAATAAAATTTGAGAAGAGTGAATGGAGCACCCTGAGTCTTTCTACAAGATAAAATCGTAATATGGATTGATGGGGCACCTGGACATTGAAGTGTTCATGGGCTTTGCAGACCAATAATCAAAACAAGCACTGTAAGACCTTGCCTCCTTACAGACATCACCAATGATGTGTGACCGGGCTCCTAATACAGCTTTCTTTGTGTGCACTGAGCAGTGTGAACAACCCATATGCCTTTGCAAGCAACCTCTTACACAGTGACTGGTAAGCATTTGCTTTATGTCAAATGCTGGAACAGTTTTTCCTGTCACAAAGGAAGAGAATTCCAGCAGCTTGTCAGTAGCTGTAATTGCTCTGTGTGCTTGCTAGATAGACCTCTACTCTGTGAAGCACCATGATTAATATCAGACTTAACCTGATTCTGAGGCCACAAGCTCACACCTTTAACAAACCAGTAAGTTCTTTCATGGGAAGTTAGCTATTAAAATATTAAATGTAGTAAGTGAGCAGTTATTTTAAGAAATTTTAATTCTGGAAGCATTTGAATTTGTTGCTAAAGTCCTAGCAATCAGATTAAATCTGAAGTGCTTCATGTGTGGTCATGAGTGAAAATAAAGAAGTAAAATAGTGTGACAGTCAAGAAACTACAAGCAAGTAAGGGCTTCCTGAAATACCTCCCTTAGGGAGCTTGAACTAGGAGACAGGGAGTTATAGTACACTTCACTGTAAACTGGAGCTTGGAATTATCTAAAGGAAAGATGAACTAACAACTCACACTGTGGGAAAATCAGTGGGAAGAAGCGCCTTTACAGCCTCTTTCTAGTTTTACAGTAAGTGGCTACAACCTTCCCTAGGATGCTTTTTTTTCCCCTAATACAATTCTAAAAAGTTCCATTCAGATTCTTCTCTAAAAGGCAATGCATGAGTGTTTCTCCTTCTGTTTCCAAGCAGACTGATAAATATATGCAAACAAATACATGCCCACAGGGAGAAGAGTCTGGTTCAGCACATTAGTATAATTCATTCTGAAATGCTCAATTGTTCTGTCTGGAGCACCCAGTGTTTTTAATCTGCCCAGGAAAATCCTTTTTTACATTGCCTCTTCAGCAAAAGAAAGACATTGTAGAAGCATACTTAGAGTTATACTTTTTTTGCTTTGTGTAAATAGTTTTAGAGTCATATCTTTAAAATGAGAAAAAACAGCTGCAGTATGCAGTTCGTATCAATGCACATGGGTCCATGCTGCAGCCACCCACAAATATCCAAACACAGATACCCTACAACCATTTTTATGGATATTTAGACTAAGTGCTACTATAAACACTACATGCAATTGTACATTCATTTTTTTAAATTTGTTGCCTTTTTTTTTTTTTCCAAAAGCAGAGCTATGAACAGAAAAACACAGATACAGACCCATTTCCACACTGGCCTCAAAAGCTCAAAATATTGCATACTGGTATCTGACATTAAAAGCAAAAAATCCTTTGGTGATGCAATTTTGACAGCTAACAAAAAAAAAGCTCCAAACATTTTTGCACATGAACCAGGCATTAGATAAGAAGCTGGCATGACTGTGTCCTAATTTACCTGTTCTAGTTTACTTATCTCTAATTCTGAGAGAAACACTCAGCTGCAAATATCAGTTGTAGAAGAAGAACTGTAACCATAAAACACAAATTATCTACTTGTCAGGAAATAAAATTTGCTGTATTTTCTGACTACTTAAACTATTTTACCTCAGTTTGTACTGTTTGATGCAATTTTTGCTTTACAGTCTGATGCTCTACATAATTCTGCGAAGTGTCTCTATGGCTCTAAAATCATCATAATTCTATCTGAAGAATATAGAATATATCTTTTTCTTCATAGAAGATAAATGTTTTCATCACATTGTAAAGAGGCTTCAGTGTCTTAGACACACACAGTTGGTCTTGACACAATTTGATGGAGACCAACCTGTAGCTGGGGACAAAGAAGGGAAATGTTAAGTGGAACAGAAACATTTTCCATCAGTAATTTCAGGAATTTGACTTTTCCCCTCTTATTCAGTCACTTCATCATCCCTCTAGGCACCATTGCTACAGTTTCCCACCTCTCTGCTAATACAATTGCTTGTGCAACTTGACTGTCATGTAACATAAACAACATTTCTAATAAATGATTATGATTTATTTCTGTCACCTCAGAGACACACAATTTATTATTCTTCTCTCTCAAATCAATTACGAGTTGACTTATGAAGCAGCATTCACAGTTGCATTGCATGAATTTGGAAAAAAATAACTGTTACTAAAAGTACAAGATGCAAGATTCCCAGTAGCACTATCACAATACAACAGAAGGAAAGATAAGCTTACCCTGAAGAGGACCTGCATTTGGTAATTTCCATAGTTAGGGTACTTGTCTGGCCTTGAGTAAACAGCGGAAAAATTGAAGGAATTTGGGGAGAGGCTACTATGTTTGAAGAGACAAGAATTCAGGAGTGGGAGACAGGAGACAGGGGATGGGAAAAGGAAAAAGGACAACAAAATAGGTGGTTGCTTTACACTGGTCTGTCCCTATGGAAGTTTCTACGACTCTCCAAATGAGCAAGGATTCCCTCATACTTTTCTGAAGCCTAGGGTGAAACTCACTAACAGAGTATAAATCAGTTGCAGGTGTTTCTTTGGACTCTGATTTTCTAGGATACTTCTTACCACAGCTTTATCTTTTCAGTTACCAAACCTCAAGGCACTGTAAATCCTCAATGAGAAACAAAAAACCAACAACATAAGGAGCAGATTAACTCCTGGATAAAAATCCTGGGCCAGAAATCCTTACTGTTATGTTAAAACCCATTTATACTGCACTGTCATGAAACAAAAAAATAAAAACAACAAAACAGAAAAACCCAAGAGCAACAATAACATTTCGTCCAGTAGAATTACTGAGCAGGACAGCATCATTACTGGAATGGCAGGGGTTCTGAAGTCACAGCTTCACACTGAGATGTTTAAAGGTGTCATTGTCATTCAGAACCCACTGCCCACTACTTCCACCCTTGTGCCAGCACAAGCATTTATGTAGGCATCTGCTGCATTTTCTGCTTTTCACCTGGCATGGCATCCTGGGCTATTCTTTGTGTGATCCAAGCAAAGAAGATCCATGGAACTACCCTGGCAGAGGGAAAGACGGAACAGGGTGACAGCAGCTTTGACTTATGCTTGTTGAAAGAGCATACATGAGACTACAGCCTAAACTAATCCTCTCACATCTTTCTGTACTGGCATGTTGAAAGTAGGCCAAAGCAGAAGAGGCCTCCTGGAATGCATATCACTAGTATTATCTATTACTGAGAATCCATAAAAAACAACTATGAAAAAAAAAGCAACACAAGGTACAGAAGACTCGAAATGTTTCAGACTCCCATTCATTTAAGAAAACTGTTTGCTACAGCTAGTTTAAAACACCTCCTTCACATGCTATGACCATGACTTGCTCTGAAATGATTCTCAGCATTAAAAGTTCTATGAAAGATCAAAGCTGTACAGTGCACAGTAAAAACATTCTTCAAACAGAATATTTTTCTAAGGTTTCCATGGAGTATTTGTGGGTCATTTGGTTATTACAACCACCGATGAAAAACAGTAACCAGAAGTGTGTAATGAATTGGTCGAGAAACAACTGCTGTCTTTCCTCCTTCCCAGAGCATGTTTGCACTGATTTGGAGTTACCTGCCTTGTTTTGGCAGTCTGTCTCTGACTGAGCTGAACAAACCAGTTCCAAAGAGTCAGCTTTACTCTACCTGAAACATCTTCAGGCATTATGGTAAAACAAGAGCGTATCAAATGTAGTTTGCATTTAGAGCTACAGATTTTTTGTTTCATTTAAGAATAGTTACATATAAAAATGACCTCGCAACTATGTACTGCCGAGAAACTCAACATATGGTAGGTTCACTGCAGAAATTGTTAAGGCACTATCACAGTTTTACATTTTCTGTGCTGCTTTAGGAGAATTATTTTGTCATAAATAATGCTTATCTACATACATAAGTTGACTTACCTATGAAGTTGACTCCAGCTCCAGCAAGCTTAGATAAGATACCTACAACCTGACTTCTAACAGATTGTCTGATCGCTGTGGGAAGACTGACCTCTAAACAACCAAGTGAAATGAGCCTCACTAGTGAGGCTCATACTCAAGACATACTGAAGATAAACAAATGACAATGCTTAATTAACCAAGTGAATTGTGAAAATCTCATGCAAAATGTCAAAAAAAGTGTCAGGCTTCTGAGTGATGCTCAAGTTTCCTCCTGTATACAGGATGAAACTAACCCATGCAATTAATCTAGCAACAGACAGTTTCTCAATCTGGAAACAGTGTTTTCCTGTACTGGAGCAAAGGAGGAAAAATATAGCCATTTTTGATAGTTTAATGGAACAAGGCTGGCTGGGCCTTAGCTTAGTAGGTCTCCTGATCTATCAGCTATATATCCAAATTGGCACTGTGGCTACCCCACTGGAGAGATAGCAGGTTCTTCAGATTGGCTCCTGAAAGACAGTGATGTAGAGAAGGTAGTTGTAGACACAGTTCTCAGCCATCAAAGCCAGGAAAAGTCCAGTCTTAGTAAGTTTGAATCTGTGAAAAATTAGAAGCACACAACATCCTAATACTCTTGGAGTAGCAATATGCTATATCTATTCCATCAATAAACATGGAACTAGCTTGAGGGATGCATATTCAGAACAACTGTCAAAAAAGGAAAAAACAAGAGCAACAGCCAAAAAACCCTTAACAAACCAAAATGACCGCAAAATTTTCCAGGTAAACACCATAAAATCAAAAGGGAACTCACATTTAGCACACCTCATGGCTAGTGCAATGGCTGCCATACACAATTTCTAAACTGGTGAGATTGAGGTTTCCTCTTGAGTGGAAAATATTTTTAAGTAAAGGAATGTTTAAAAAGGATTATCATAGAAACCCATACACACACACACACACACACACACACACACACACACATACACTATCACCCAAGATGATAACTGCAGACCTAATCAAATTACATTTTAGATAATTTTTGTTCATAGAAGGAAGGATCTGGTAACCCTATTATTTCCACATTTTACAAGATGTGTGTAACATCATTGCTCTGAGGACTAGTAAGGAGTATAGCTGGATGCTCCTCTAAGCAGCACAAGACTAAAGCATCTTTTGGGAACTTAGAACTTAGAGAAACTTACAATGGTTTGCAAACCGTTCAGAAGAGATGAAATTATTAGTACCTGAAAAACCCATTCTCCTTACTTTCATGTTAATATACATAGCTCATTTCAAAGGGTTTTGTAGAAGTCTATAACTTTCCAAAAAAAAAAAAAATCATTTACTGGTATCAAACAAGAACAAAATCCATCTGAATTTCTGACTAAAATAAGCTACAATATTACTGGATTTTTAAATCTCTCTCCAAGATTCTCCATATACATAGGGCATTAAGTAGATACTCTAGTAAAGCCAAAGAAAATCAGAGTCAAGTCACTGCAAATTAAAATGGGGTCTGAAAGTTTATGGTTTTGATACTTGTAAAGTTCTACATTGATTACTAACATAAAATTTACAAAAATACCTTTGTCTTCTCAAAATTGTTTTGGCATTTATGTTTTATGTTTATAACACTACTTTCTCATTTTAGAGAGAATATTGCTCTCTCATTCACTTTTTCTGAAGTGAATAACCTTCCTTCTAACCACAAATTAAAGCTGTGGTTTAACCAACTGCTTTCTGACAGCTTATGAGAAATCTTTTGACCATATCTAGAAATAGGTTCTAATTTATGGAGCATACTAGGTGGTACAAAGCAATAACTAGAATTGGTTACAATGTTTAAAAGTATATGGATTCCCACACAAATAAGAGCAAACGGGTACAGAGAACTCACCGAATTTATTTGCAACAAGGTCAACAACCAACAACCAACATCCAAAGCTGATAGAGTTACTGTCTGAAATATGGACTCCTAAAAATGTTATTCTGTCCTTAAATAACACTGTACTGCATTTTCTGCTGGCAAAAAGTTGATATAGTTTCCCAATGTTTTTGCTGAAACATTCCATGAGTGAGTAACATGAAATATACAAGTGGTATGCAACAAATTGAGTATAAACAGCTATTTCCTATCCTTAATATTTCCTTTAATAAGTTACATTTATGTTGTCCAAATCCCCAGTCATTGATTTCACAATGTTTTCACTAAAATCATACTCGTACTGATCTGTTATTACATATCAACCTCTATCTGAAAGCTTTACAGAGTAAAATAATCCCCAGCATTGTTTCTAGATGTTTCAGTCCAAATATTGCCTGATCAGGCTTGGCAATCCAGTGCTTGCTCTTTCACTGTTTGAGTATAAAACAGGATTTAGATGTGCCTTCAGCAGGGGTTCTTACCGTGTGCATACCTTTTTAGAAGAATTAGATTTAATCTTTCAAAGCTGTTTTTTTTTGTCCTGATTCCTGTTTGTCATAAAAGACATACTATACCAAGATTTATTACAGAGAGGTAAATATTTTCTAAGTTTTTACTTTTGTGCCATTACTGACACCACTATTAATTGTATGGTTGTAGCAAAAGATATAAAGGGACACATTTACATACCTCACATTTTACCAGAAAATGTGGCTTTTCTTCAGCTATAAAATCTTATGAATTGCTGAATTATTATTTTCAATATTTTTTCAGAAAAACTAAAGGATGTTTTGTGAAATTACCATTTGTTCCAGTGACTTGAAAGCTTGCTATTTATTCTGAATTGTTCTTATCTCATTTTGGAAACAATGCCATCATTTATTTAATGGCTTAAATAGATATCTATTGTTAGAAGCACCATTTCAGTGAGCTACAAGCTCTTTCTTTCTCTCAACTTATGTAACATTATATTTTTCTTAAATAAGGGTTAACCTTGCCTTGCTTTTATAAGGCTGGTTCTCTGGAAGAAATCAGAGAGGCTTGTTTAGAAAAGGATTTGACATGCATGCTCTGTCCTGGTCAGAACTGGCAGAACAAACCTCATGTAAAAAGCCAGCTACATCAAAGCCTTGGAAGCTCATCCACTTGTATATTTAGCTTACTCTAAAAACAAAACCAAATCAAATACCTTTTCTTTGTCCTTTGGCTACTTTTGATGAACTATACTTTATGTCCCATAGCATGTCTTGCAGACTGTTCAGTTAGTTACCAAGCAAAACATGTATGTGTCTGTATTTTTCTCCAAGTTCCCGTGCTCATATTCAAAAGCTTAAATCCAAAGTTTCAAACATTCTGAGTTTCAGTTTGACAAATTTATGGAAAGCAGCTAGATACCCTAAACAAAGATGACTGAATTCTGTCTTTCACAATTTTGTGTCAGTAACTTTCTAGTAATAACTCACTTCTCATTCTGGCACTAGAAGAACACACAGCAAGGCTACTTAGCGACTCCTCCAATGTCTTCTTTTTAATACTTACAGAGAATTGGGAGGTATGTTTAAAATATCTCTTCACCAATCAGCACAGAGGATTACCCTGTTTTGGGTAACTTCTATCCCTGACTCAGGTTAAACTGAATTGCTTTCCTGAAATTCACACGTGATTTTTTTCCCATGAAATCATCCTGTCACTTGTATGCTGATAACTTGCTAAAAATTCATGTGTATCAAGGATAAAACAATTGTCCTGTAACGGTCCTACATTTCTTCACAACAGTCTTCTCTCCACAGAGGGAAGCAGACAGTCTTAAATGAGGTGTTACTAGCTCCACTATAAGAGGATTCTGATAAAAAATGGAATCCACTGACAGACACTGTCTACAACAATGTGACGGTAAACATGGAAATTTGAACAAAAAATTGCTTGTTTATAAATGCCATGGGAGATGGACATGCAATATTCTGAGTGAAAGTAAAGTCTGGATTATTCACTGTTTTACAGTTTTTTTCCTTACCAAAACACAGAATCGTTAGAATTGAAATAATCACCTTAGCCATGAGAATACTGTGGAATGACTTAAGTAACTGATGACAATTCAGCAGCATCTCTAATCACCTGTTTCATCTGTTTCAACACTTACCAAGAAGAGAGGGGGTTTTTCTCTTCAATTTTCCTCAATCTCAGGATATTGTGAGAATAGTATTTAGCATTTCATGATGTAATAAAATTATAAAATATGTTTGGGGAACATAAAATTCAAAAATTCATATCTGTAGCCTTCTGCAATAAAACACATTACTGCAACTACAGTAATTTTTATGAAGCCCTATGAGGTAGTGACAGAAAAACTCAAATTCTCTTGTGCCTCTTGTCTTTCTACTGCAAGGGACAGGGATTCACATAGGAAACATAAGCTGGACCAGCAAAAGTACACCCATCAACATCAGAACTGCAGAGTCCTGTCTCAGGGACCTTCACATTTGTACCATGCTGTCTTTAAGTAAGTGAATAATTCTTTGTCTGTCATTTACACAAACACACAGAAGGAAAAAAAAAGAACATGATATTTACCTATACTACAGCAACTGTCAGGTTGGATGTTTGTAATTCTGGACATTTAGAAAGTTTTTTTTTTTGCCCTACCCCCCGAATATTTGTTTGGAGTCAGGGATTCTGTATGCAGGACATACAGTCCTGTGCTGTGGCATGTCAACAAATTCTTCTGTGACTTTAATAAAGCAAGGAGAAGGCTCATCACATAATCCCAATGGCTATGGATGCTGAAAGGATGCTTATGCACCCTGAGTATTTTACGCACATTTCTAGGGTGTTTGCTGATAACCAGCATCATGCTATGGGTTTTAGTGCAAGCTGAAGGCACACAGCTCTGCCTTCAGGGGCTGACTTGGCAACTTCGCTCAGACAAGAATTTACTTGATAACAGAGTCTGGAAATATCACTAAAGTCCATTTTAGACTGTGTTGAGAGTTAAGTAAACATGATTAGTAAGGGGACCAAAAGGAATGAATGTGAATTTCTGTTTCTGACAGTAAACACTGCTTATCTGACATTACTTTAGGGAGGAAGAGTTAATTCCCAGTGAGCATTATAAAAGTAAACAAAAGTTGAAGTGTACCCAAAACTCAAAATTCTAAGCAATTTCAGCAACTGAATAACATCTAAGCCAATATGACAACTATTTCCCTAAGTATTTAAAATACTACAGATATTAACTAAAAAAAAAGACAAAATGAAGCACTTCAGAGGACTTCTCACTTCTGTATAATCTCCAAAGACAATTTTATCCTGTGAGCAGTTATGAAAATGTATGAATTTTAAAGATGTAATTAATATGCATGTTGGAGCAATTAGCTGTCAGAAAACAAAATCAGACATTTACAGTAATGTCTCCCATTTTGTATATTTTGAATATTTAATCATAAAATAAAAAGCATTTTTCTCAAAAGTGCCACAACAGAAAATGTTACTAATGAATTGTGAAAGCTGGAAAACAAAAATGCCTCCATCCTTTAGGTAAAATCAGAAGCAAACTGCTGCAATAAAGCTGTTGTCACTTTCGACTGCTTGAGCTTTCTCTCTGTGAGTATTAAGAGGTCATTTTCTCAAAGGAAGGGTGCTATCTAGCAGACATCAAACTTTCCCTAAACTACAACAGCAGCAATCCATTCCATTATGCTTTACCTTTTGGAATGCGCTGTTGATGCTTCAATTTATTCACCTGTCATGGAGAATGCACTGCTCCAGAACCACAAAATTGCATACCTATTGCTGTTCTTGAAACGTGAAAAGATTCTGCAGAGATACAAGGTTTGCTTACACAATTCCTATTACAGAAGCTGAACTAGCAAGAGCTGGCATTCAAGTACTCTGAATGCAGGCTCCCATTAGGACTCTACAGGCTTTAAGCTTAGTTAAGCTTACTTCCCTCATTCTCTTCCAAACAAAAAAAAATATTAACATTGCACTGTACTTGCCAGCACAAATAAAAACCAAATAAATCCTTAGGTTAAGAAATCAGTTACAGGTAGAAATTGAAAAGGAAACAGGTACAGGTAGGAAAGGTGAAAAAATCCCAAAGGCCTTGCGCAATGCATTTACTGGCAAGATACTTCATGAAAGTCCAGGAGATAAACTTAGATAAATTGCCGTAAGATCAGTGCCTGTTAATGTTTGCCACATACACTGCACACATACAACACTACAGAAGAGCATTTACTTCCAGGTTCTGTGTCAGTCTCTAACACCAACAGAATAAGCAGAAAATTATATAATAAGAATGTATTCTTCTGCAATCCGTGAGAAATTTAAAATATTATCCCACAAAGCACTTGCAGGTTCAGTTATGTTTCTAATATTTGTCTACTTTATTTAGATAAATTTAAAACTAAAACCAAGGTCTGGCATGCTAAACTCACATCTGCCACATTCACAAATTCTCATCAGCTTTTAATTTGCATGGCGGGTCCTTGGGTAAAACAGCTAGTTTATCAATAAGAGAATATCTTGCCTAGTAATCGATGAAATAGGAACTGCAGGTACACTTTCATGTGTGCACATTGAGATCACATCAATTTCTGCATGAAGTGGAGAGGGAGTTCTGCTTTTACCGAAATCTTAATCACTATATGTCAGTTCCAAGAAGGCAGTGCAGTTTGTAGGGGCTATATGATGTTTTTTATATTAGGAAGTTGTAACAGATAATAAGAAATTTCACAGCTGCACGTACAGACTTTTTTTTAGCTGATCAACACATCAACCATTTCACAGGCATATATTAAACATGTATTATTAAGTCATAGAGAAATTACAAGTGTTTGCACAAACTGAGAACATCAGAACAACAAATCAGACTGTGATTTGGAAGAACACCATAGGTGAGATTTATAGAGAAGCATAATGGATTTTTCACTCAAATAGGTAAGAAAATTACTTAATTATTCAAACTCTAAGCATACGTTAACACAGTCATTTCTAGAAAAATGAATACAGGACCTTGTTATGGCAGTACTATTAAAGCAGTCCAGTAAAAACATTTAATATTACAAAGAAGAACTCACCAGTTCTCTAGAATAATTTTCCATAGTGTCTGCAATGAAACCTCTTTAATCACAATTTTCACATTAAAAATTTAGGCTTCTACCCTGCCTCTCTCACCCACTGAAAACTTTTGAAACACTGAAGCAATTTGATCTGCATTTTATACATCTGTCAGGACCATGCAAGTATTTAATTCCTCCAAGCAGGAAAATGAGTGCAACAACTCAACAAAACTCACGGAAAAGGAATTTCTACACTAACTCTGACAGTATTGTATTTGAAATGGAAAATATGAGTTTTTCCTCTGACTCCGCTAAGAAGCCTCTGAGGCCTCGTGAAGACATGATAGTGCAGTAAATGCTAAACAGTCCTTATCCTGAATTGGTGAAGTTTATGCTTACAGTGGTTCATCTGAATGAATTGTGAAGACTTTTAATCGTGAAGACTTTCCATCAGAATGAAAGGGGCGGGGGGGAGACAGAGAGGGGTGAGAATGAGAGAATGCATGAGCAACAGCAAGTGAGGGAAAGGAAATGAAGGAAAAGCTACTTCAAGCTCTAGTTACTTTAACTTCTTTTTCTTTTTTTCTATTACAATTATTTTTACAAAAGCTTTTGGAAAAAAGAAATTTTAGGAAAGTCTTTCCTTTAATTGCACTTTTCAAATCTAAGCAAGAGAAATTTTTCCTCTGAATTGTTATCAGTATCTCCCATTTCCATTTTTTCACTGCAGAAATATATCAACAACTGCAACAGGATTTGAGTAAACTACTACCACTTGTACTAAATTGACTTTAATAAAATGAATACCAGTGAGAAAAGAGAAAATATTTGTAAATTTTCAGTACCATAACACTGAAAATGGTAAGGATTTCAATCATTGTGAACATCACCAAACAATTTTAACTGAGTAAGCTTCTTCATTCAGTCTAAAATGGTTCTGTTTTTTCTAAATATAGTTTCTATCCTTCAATTATTTTATGGATTTGGAAAATTCTGTGATACAGGTGTAAAACACATGTAACAGAAAATGTTAAATAGGTTTTAATGTCATTCTATCAATTTTCCTGAATAGATTTTTCAGCTACCACCATCATTCTCTGAATGCCAAATCAGCTTATCACAGACTCATATATATCAGCTCTATAAAACAGACAAAAATACAGACACCGTCCCATAGAGAACTGAGGGCTGAAAGTCAACAAATCAAAGGTTATTTTAATTGTACTTTCCGTTTGCAAACATGTTTTTCTCATCTGACTTCTTTTATTTTCCTTATTGCATTTCATTTTATTTCCTAGGTTGTAAAATTATAGACAATCTTCAGACTTCTGAGGAATCCTGCCAGTTAGTTAAAACCCCCAATAAATTAATTTAAAATTATTTTCTGACATACAATTGCGGCTGCCAGTTGTTTTACAGAAAACTCACTTTGTCCAAAACTCATCATTTAATTAAATTCACATACCACTTAGTTATCTAACTGAAATTAAAAAAAAAAAACACCCACATATTTAAAAAAAAAAAAAAAAAAAAAAAAAAAAAAAAAAAAAAAAAAAAAAAGCTTAGGTATTATAAAATACTTTAACGGAACAATCCTACATTTATTACTTACAGGATTGACCACAGAGAGGTGACAAGGTGAGACAGGGGGATGGCAAGAAAAATCTTGAGTGACAACCTCTTGCACTTCAGTAAAACATGAAAAAACACAGTCCATGTATGTTTCTTAAAAAGTTTACAGAAACAGAAAGAAGACACAAGTAGAAACATTACAGTGGTCAAAATTGTTAGGGGGAGGGAGAAGGAAAGGGAGAAGGAGGGGAAAAAAGAAAATTGGCAGCTGTGTCTTTCAAATACATGTAGGAGGACATGAAAAATGTTTTCAAGGATAAGTCTACAAGATACAGATGACTTCCAGAATCAGGATAATGGAGATAAGAGAAAAAAATTTCAAAGAACATGCAAGAAACTAATACTTTGCCTGTGTAAAGTTATGTGTAGTGTGTCACATACTGGGTAATACAGATAAATACATACAATTCCACTTGTGCTGAGTTGATGCTTCACATTCTTGAAAACTAAAGATATTTCATACAGTGCATATTACCAAACATCACAAAGATCTGCTTTAATAAGTCTATGATGAGCAATAACAATTAGTCAAAAGAAACAAAAATGCAGTTCCTTTGAGAGGTTATAAGAGGGTTACCAAGATCTCATCCTGGAAGCAAAATTCCCAGGGTTTACTAGGTGTCCAGTTCCATTAGCTTCATATATGCTAATTATTTTTCTTACTAAATACACTGCAGAGTTTGGCAAGGACACCTAAAGGCCTGAAACATGGTAACAGGCAGGAATTCTAGAACACTCCAGGTATCAACCAAGTTAGGTTTTCAGGAGTATATTTTTTTAGACAGACACTAGGTATATAGTATATATTATCAAGTCTCCCAAAGGATAAGAGGGTGATTATATTTCTAGTAAACAACTGTTCTACTTGATACTAAGGCCAACCCTTCACCATCCCCTGGAGACATTTTCTATATTAGTGGTGGAACTATTGTGTGTAAATACAGCTTTCCTGGCCTTTAGCTTTGGGGTCTTTTCTGCCTTCCCTACCACTAATTTCACACCAAATACCGAACTTCTCTGCAGCCAAATTCTAGACCTGTGCTTCCAATCTGGTATTCCTTCTAGGATATAAACAAGGCCTCTGAAAGTGTTCAGCCCCTGTCTCTTATATGGTTTTGTCAGTGTTCTAGAAAGTATCAATTTGTTTCCTTGACAGACATCTACTCAAGGAACACAGCTCCCTCCACTGGATAAGCTTTTTCTGTTCTTACCTCCAGAAAACCTCTGAGAGAGCAGTAAGGCTCCTTAGGACAAGAAGAAGGCTGACAGAGCAGGACCTGAAGCACTTGCTCAGTTCTTAGGTCTTCTCTGATATATTTAATTACCTCTATTGGTTCTGTTTATGAGAAAAATAGCATATGGAAATTCCGTAGCTAAGTTTCATAGCATGCACATTGAACCAGACAAAAGCAAATGCCACTGAGTTCCAACCTCTTGTTTTTGTCACCAGAAAACATTTCTTAATATGGGGAAGAAAATTTAAACACAGTTAATATAAGTAATTGCAACAGATAATGGCAGATATACCTGAGAACAAGGATGAAAACTTGAAACAACATACACGAAAAACTTAGTAGTATAATCACAGTTGAAAGAAGCATGGAAACCATCAGACAGTTGCATCACTTTAATAAAAGAAAAATAATCTGGCACATGTCAGGAGGGAACAGAAGAATAATGAAATCAAGTAGCTATATAACTATGTGAGTTTATGATTAAACTTCATGAGCTGTCCCTGTCCAGCAAGTCTCCTTACTCAAGTATGAGTTCATACTCCCGCAGAGCATTTTTTAAAGCATGGGCATTGACCAACTGTAGGTAGATGGGTAGGACTAACTGCAGGTGGTTTCTATGATAAGGTAAGTTCCAAGAACAAGTTTAATAAAGAGTAGGCACTGGGAGTTTGAGGGTAGCCAGCACTTGAACTTCTGTTATACAAGTTTAGCTTGTGCTTAGATATTTAAGCCACTTTTTTGGCTATATATTAAAAAGCATGCAGTAAATTAACTATTCAGAAGTTATCCTTGTTAAATACATCCTCAAATTATCTTCTCTTTTTTTTATTTCTTGAAGGAAAGAATAATAAAACAATTACTAATCAGTCCTCATATTGTTGCAGATTTCAAGCCAGTCATGTAGCTTTGAAATCCCATTCAAACCTAGTAACTGTTTCACCCAACTACCATTCACATAATTATGCTTGTCTTTCATAGAGAACTGTAGTGTCCGTAATACTCTGAGGCTCATATTGTCAAAAGGAACATTATATTTATCTATTCAGACTTTACCAAACACATTTTCCAAAGAAAATGAGGATTGGCAGAACAAGCTTTGGCCAGTACCCCTCTCTGTCTCATAAACTGATATTGGTTGATCTTTTATTTCAATTTGTTGACTAGTTTTTTTATTCAGCAAAGAACATGATAAGAAGTACTGTCAAAACCTGTACAAAAGGGACAAGCAGATTTTCTAAAATAAATATTGTATTTTTAAACATTCATCTATTTCCATGTCATATCTCAGTTGAGTAAGGATTTCCAGTCTCTCATTTTGGATTAGAATAATAATTGCTTTATGCAGAAGTTTTTTTTAATTTCTCAACAGACCTGGGTCCCAAAGGAAGTGACAGTGTAATCTTCTGTTGTATTATTTAAAAGCTCTTAGCCTGAATCAGATGGGACCTTTCTCTAGGAAGTCACTGAGAAGGCAAAAATGACAGATATATACTATTATTGAGACTTAAAAATTTAGTTTTCCTTTTTCCTGCAAACCAAACACAAAACTATGAACACCATCTGTTTCAGTTTTTCAGCCTCATCTTCTACCTTCTACAGCTGAAGTGAGCAGTCCTGGCAAATGGATTTAGTTGTATCGAGACAGAGTAAACAAAAGTGGTTCAAAACAAAAACTATATCCCTTCTCACCTACCTTCCTCCTCATAACCAGCATAAGATGATATATTTCCAATGTCAAAATTATGTGTAGATTGGATATTTATGTGGTCAGGGATGAAAGAATACCAAAGGAAATGTGGTTGCATGCCATATTCAGAGCCATGTAAATATGAAGTACGTATGATGATTAAGCTGCAAGGATTAGCATGCAGGGAAACATTTCATCAGTTTGTTTGAGAACTCTATCCTGTGATACCAAGAGAATCCTTGAATATCTCTGCAGGAACTCCTTATCCAAAATCACACTGAGAACCTCTCAGAAAATGCTGCATTTTAGAAGAACTGACCATTTAGATTTCCTTTGCTTGATAATTTCCAAGTATTAAATCCACCCAGTTATTTAGGCAAGAAGGAAAGAAACAAACAAAAAAATCAACAGAAAGATTTAAAAAAATCAGAATGTTTCATTTCAATGCTATTATTTCATGATTACCAGAAAACTATCCATAAGCTGTTTGCAGATGGATAGTACAACATTTCCTGCTATATTTCCTGGTCAAAGGTGCATCATAAACTGCTGGCATAGTGTTCTACTCAACTTGGTTACAGAAAAAACCAAATTGCCTTAAACACACAATCCACCCCCCATCCCCAACCTTTGCTATCCCTTTCTTAGAAAAAAGCCCACTCTTGGTACCTTGAGGAACTGGCAGTGACAGTTGGTAACAAAGGTATGAGAGAGGCAACAGAGCTATAAAGCAACACTCAGGCAGAAAAGAGCGGGAGAACACTCTTGGAGGCACTAAAGATTTTTACAAGTTTAAAGCATGTGTTTAGCTAAAAACTTAAAATGCACAGGCTCAAGCAAGTGGCTGAACTTGTGCACTTGTAGCCCAGAAGACCAACCATATCCTAGGCAGCACCAGAAGAAGCATGACAACAGCTTGAGGAAGTTTATTCTCCGTTACTCCACTCTTGTGAGCTCCCACCTGCAGTGCTGCATCCAGCTCTGGAGTTCCCAACATAAAAAAGACCACAAAGATGCTCAGAGGGCTGGAGCACCTCTCCTATGAAGACAGGCTGAGAGAGCCAGGGTTGTTCAGCCTGGAGAAGAAAAGGCTCTGGGGAGACCTCAGAGCAGCCCTCCCAGTACCTCAAGGGGGCCACCGGAAAAGCTGGAGCAGATAGGACATACAGTGCTAGCACAAGGAGTAATGGCTTTAAACTGAAAGAGGGTAGGTTTAGATATTAGGAAGAAATTCTTTACTGTGAGGGTGGTGAGGCACTGGAAAAGGTTGCCCAGAGAAGCTGTTGCATGCACGATCCCTCGAACCATTCAGGGCCAGGCTCGATGGAGCTTTGAGCAGCCTGGTGTAGTGGAAGGTGTCCCTGCCCATTGCAGGGATTTTGGCAATAGGTAAGCCTTAAGGGTCCTTCCAACTGAAACCATTCTGCAATTTTATTAATTTTCCCTCATGTCCCTGCTCGTCCTATAAGCTGGATCACTTTCAGTGTTAAAATAAAAATCTGAAAAAATACCAAAGTCCTGTGTGCATACCATGATGGTGGCACACACAGTACACGTATTTCATGACTCTTTCAAGGATATTTGACTTTTCCAGTTAAAATTCTGATTTGCTTTTATGTAGGCAGGATATACACTTAGGTCAGAAAACATCAGTGCCAAAAGGAGAAAAAAACTAAAAAATAAATGTATCACCTTTAACCCCTCTTGTTTTTCACATCCATTGTTACAAAGAGATTCAGACTTCTACTGCTGCAGATTTGAAAAGGCTTAAAGTTCATTTGTGATTACCCTTTGACACTATGTTAGCAAAGACACCACTAAAGAGGAAATTTCTCAGCAATAACTGCCACTGCTTTTGGATCATGCTATTCCTTGGTCTGAAATAGGCAATGATATATGACTTTCAACCTATACCTCATAACCCTTCCTATTTCTTCTGTCTTCCAGTGGTCTCAGGGATTTTCACAGTGATCCAAGATCACTAAGGAAGACAACTAATACCTTGTTTTAAACTTACTGTATCTACTGCATTCAGTCCACAGGTAACACTTTTATTCCAGGAGGCATTATAACACTTTTTATTCCTTTTCAGGATTTGCAACTTTTGCGTAAGAAATGAGTCTGAGAAAATGGGGGAAAATCCTATTTCTTAGAATATTCTGTCATAAAGCCTCCTCTATTTTCATATTTTATTTGTTATTAGTAAATTATAAACCCTAGTCCAAGTGCCTGTTGAGCACTGAAATGGAAATGCTTCACAAAACTTTTCCTTGTTTTAACTCCAATCCTGTTTAAAAAGTATTGATATAAAATGAGAGGAAAAAAAAGCATTACAAATGAGCCATCCATATACTAATTGTGAAAACAGATGCAGAAAATGCTCTGGACTTGCAATATTATCAAGGGATTAACTTTGTGTGCAGTTATCCTGCTTTACATTTTAGCAAATTTAGTTAGCATTAGTTGTTTCTACTACAATAGAAAATATGTGTAGATCAAGGTTTTATTGAGGGTAGACTTTAACAGCAAGAGAAGGATCCAAAGGTCCTTATCAACCTTGAAAGAGCACAGCAGATGAAACAAAAGAAATGGATATGGATGGACCTTTGCTCATGAATGTAAAGTTACATGAATCATTGAACTGTTGCCTATTCTCACATATTCTTTTTCTATCCAGCTCTTCTCAGTATATGCTAAGCAGTCTCTTACTGCTTGCAGATATCAAATACAATTATTATGGAAATAATTTCTTGCAGTACCTTTAAAATACAAGGCCTGTCGGGACAGAAGAACTTAGAAGTGAACTCAATATTAAGCAAAATGCTAGCAGAAAGATCAAGGTAAGAATAATTTCAGTGATGCGTGAGTGAAAAATAGTAAAATAAACATTTCAATAAGGAGCATAAGACACATTCCAGAAATGACTGAACTAGCACCTTGGCAAAAACATCTGAGGCATTAATCAGAAAACAGAAGAAACCATGAAAGAAAACTCATCTGCTGAGGAATGGAGACTGAAGCAACAAATGATTCAGCTTAAGAAACAGTACACTTCTCAACCAGAATGAACAGAAGTGTTTTTAGTTGAAGAAGTTCTATCATCTCATACAGGAGTGACCATAATGTGTATCAACCAAATTAGCTCCTTACCTTTAGGAAATAATTTTAATTATAATCTCACCTTTTCCTTACTGATGTTACATATAGTGCTTGATATCCCTTTAATTATGTTCATCATTAATTTCTTCTTTGTATTGTTATAAAAACAAGGACTTTTGCATACACTATTAAAAAGCCCCCAAAATTTCAGGAAAAAGAGGAAAAAATACAGCTGTGTGTGTAGAAGAAAATACTGATTATCAAAGCTTCATAAAAGGCAAGAAATTATATCTCACTGGTTTCCACTTTTAACAGACATTCTTTTTACAAAATTAACACACCTTTTATCGTCACTGCAAAAGTAATATTATCAAAGAGAACTGGGTGAGATGGAATTCAGGAATTCCAACAATTCACCTTCACGGCATGCGTGATGCACACCTATGCAGAATACTTCTCACAATAATGCAATGAATAAAATGTTGATCATTCTACAGGAGTAGGTCTTGCTGTGCTAATTTTAAAGCTGTCAAACATGGCACTTCTAGTGGCTTGAGTTTATTTTAATGAATTAACTATAGAGAGAAGAACTACCTACAGTTGATCTCTGCATCTCCAAGGGAGAAGCCTGGAAGAGAATAACTCCCTTTAAGCTTATACTCTTTCTGGTCACTGCATATGACAGACTTGGATAACACTCCCACACAAACAGGCTAAACATAAGACATCTGCAGAGAAGCTCTCTGGTCAGGAAGCTCTGGCCCCACATTGTAGTTACTCTGAGTCTATGAACTTTAAAATGATGGCTTGTTAAAAAGCCAACAAACATCACACAGGTACATCCAGTAACCATACAAACACCATCTTTCTTTCTGTTACTGTTTTAGCAGACACATGGAAAAATAATAGTAATACTAAGCCACTAGAATGGAAGTTCTTCATTTGAAATCATGGACATGTTTTATACAGTTCTACAGAACAGTGTGGTGTCTTTTTCACAGACATTCACACCGAGGATTGTAAGGGGTTTAAGGCAGAACCTTCACCCACAGACTTCACACAGAAATTAGTATCAACACCATTTGCCTAATTTTGAGAGATGCAAAATATCTTAAGATAACATAAATTGCTGGGGATCTTCTGAAACCTCACCTGTGCATTACACCGTTATTGACCGGAAAAGTCCAAGGCACAGTAATAGCTCAACATCCTCAAATAGATCATAGCAGTGGAGACCAGAATCACAAAAATCAGGGGTTTTTTGTCTCAGTTCAATGGTCCTTCCACTCTACATGTTGCAAACTCATGTTGCAAACAAGGCATCATGAAATATTGTGCCTTTTAATCATATTTAGCATTTACTGTCTTCTAGATTTCACTTTAGCAAAATACCTGGTATTGACTACTTCCCCAATTAATTCTATATCTATTTTTCCCAGAAATGTTTTTATATCATCATATTAAACTTTAAACAGTATTCTTAGCATCAGACCGAGGCAACGACTAATGATGCCTTAAGGATTATTAAAGTGTCTGTAACCACAACCTGAATGTTTTCTAGGACTTTAAAAACACTTTTCAAGCCTGAAAACAACTACAGTAATTCTCTGTAACGTCTGCCCTTGCATTAGATTGAATTGTGATAAATCATTATTTATATTATATCATTATTTATAGGTGTTGGTTACAGCTGCATTGCCAAGATGCAAACATATTTCATACTTCAAGAAGGTACTCAGTCTCTCTTTCTTTTTAAATTAAAAATAACAATAAAAAAACCACAAAGCCAAAACCAGCCTATCATTCCCAAACTCTTTGCAGTTACTTTCAGTGTTGGCTGAAGAAACTGTTTTCAGAGAGTTCACAAATGAACCTGTTAAGTAATTTATAATTTAAGATAAACCTGAAAACAGAAGATTCTCTAGGAAATTTAAATCAAAGTCAGTCTTCCTGAGAAATAAACTTATTAATGATTTTCAGAAGCACAAAGCTCTCTCCATAGTAAACAATTTAGAAGTTTAAATAACTTTTTAAAAAGGTTATAATAAGAGTGCCTGCTCTTATTCACTGCTAGTATATGCTAATTCTATCATCTAATATTCTATGGATACATACAATTCCACAGATGACTTCTTTTCAAGAGAGATCATTCTCATGGTTGAGAGAGCTACTTTACTACTCAGCTAATTTTGACGTCATTATTTTGTTCACTTTTACTAGGGATGCAGTTTTCCAAATGCTGAAAGCTGATTTCAAGTCTCTGCAGTCAAGACATTTCTTTTTCTCCTCTTGTTGGCACTCTTTCCCTTCCTTATGCTATCACTGTGCTTGGGAGCAAAATACTTGGCTGAGGAGAAGGCAAGATTTCAATTTCTGACAGCAGCACAGACTTACACTGCCTCTGGCCAAGCAAAACATGCATCTTGACTGCAGTCAAGATCAGTCTCTTGTGCATCAAGTGTTGTTAATGGCAAAATACAGCACTCAAGTGTAATTACACCAGGGATTCCAAGGTCATCAATTTGGACATCAGCAACTGAAGGGACTTTCGCAATAGCATCCCTCTCACATTACTGTATTTTATGTTGACTTTATGTTTAAAAACAAAACAAATTTTGTACACATAGCAGTGCACATTATACAATGAGAAGTCTTTTACACCACATTCTTTCCCTTATCTCAGGCAACCTTGCTTCTGGGAAAGAAAGCTCGGGGGTGAAATTTCTCTCTGCTGGAGCCACCATCTCCTTTCTTCACGAGTGGGTCTTGTAACAGATATGCTGGGTGCATGACCACCTGGCTTACTCCTTATCACATAACATCTGCAAGTTGCCATTCTCAGCAACCTCCCTCCCATACATGCAACCACTACCATATATACTGCTATTTCACTTCTCTGTCTTTCTAGTTCTTCCAGTCCCCCTTCCCTTCTACAGTTTCCGGAGACCGCTTAGAATGACTAAGAGCAACAGAAAGAAAAAGTGGTGAGAGTAGAAAGGGAATATGGTTGGCTTGCTGCCTCAAATGTGTTTTTGTGTGTTTAAATTCAACATGACTGCTAAAATAACAGCATTTTTATACTTAGCAAGTTTCCTGTGAAAACATGGAATAAAGCAAATGACCTTGCTAAGCTTGAAGACCATGTTTCATGCTTCTTCTTAAACACATTTTTATCATTTACAATTCCTTCCGACTACTGATGCAAATGAAATGAAGTAGCGTTTTAGTTCATCACACTCCAAAAATTCTTGAGGGAGAAGGAAGAGAGGAGTCTGCACAATGTTAAAATCAAACTATAAGTTAACAGGGAGCATAGGATTGCTTATACTTAAGGTATCACCACTAACAAAAGGTAAAAATGGTACTGTAACTTTTTTACCACTCGTTTCTCTCTCTTTTCCTACAGCTTCACACTCCCAGACTTTTAGCTACAAGAGAGCTATTGTAACCTGGCTGAAAGCAGAACGAGATATGTGTTATATACAAACATAAGAAATAATAAAAATGTTACACACCTGAATATCCACTGACTACACAAACCCAAGTACATGCAGAATAAAAAGACCTAACCAGTGTCGAAACAGAAATAGCATCCAAAAATCTCAGGCCACTATGATCTTTAGGTAGGGTGACTAGGGTAAAAAAAGGCACAGAGCAATAGCCACTACACTACTTCTCTGTTTGTGACTTTAGCTTAAAACTCTCAAAAGACATTGGTACAGAGAATGTACTTCCCTTTGAGGTAGCACCATGTAAAGAACACAAGTGTCTCTTGCATTCAGCTCTTTGGCACACAAACCACAGCAGCAGGAAGACTGTTCAAGGGACAGGCACAGTGATTGTCCATTTGTCTAATGCTAAACTGCTTCAGGAAAAAATTTGCTGTCAACAAATACCAAGTTTATAAGAAACAAAAAAAACCAAACAAAAATACTCACAGCTTTGGTTTGGCAAGCACAGGTGGTGGCTCCTTTGAGGGTGAAAGCAAGACAGCTGGAGGTGGGATGGATTTATCACCATTTGGCTTGCTGTTAATCATTCCATTTACTCCATGAAGAGGATGAATGCCATTTGTTTTTTCCTCAGTCGAATTGAGCTGTTGTTGAAGGTCTGTCACACCAGGTCTCAACTCAGTGTTGTTTGCTTGGTGGGTATCTGTATGTGTCTTAGGAGGAAGCTCAAGAGAGCTAATTTCAACTGGAGGAAGTGGTGAGAAATGATGGAAATCATCACTAGAGCATTCCAAGTTGGCTAAAAGAAATCAAAAAGAATGTCTCTTCAACAAGTCATAGACAAAGTATGTGGTAAATACAAGGTGTATTTTCAGTTTTTCAAAGGTGAAATATCTTTGCTTTTGTGAAGATATTTTTCTAGTCCTCCTATTGATAATTTATGCTGCATTAGATACATGGACGGCTATTAATTTTCTTAGTTTGCCCCATGCAAAAGGCACAACTAGAAACTTTATGGATCTCTCTAAATCTATTTCAGGAATCAAGGCACTAATGGAGATTGGCAAGTATGGACAACAACAGCTAAAACACGACTTCCTGGAGTTAATTTAAAAACGCTGAAGAATGCATGTATACATGGCAAGTTTGCAATGGCAGCTGGGTTAGTGCATCCCACAACAATATATATGGAAACATATCACAAAACTAAACACACCATGTCACAGTGTTCTATTTTAAAAAAGGCCACCATTAGTACCATAATTTCATCTCTTTAATTTTGCCTCTGCTGCCATCTAGTCTTGAACCCTAATGCTTAAAAATATGCCAGGCTTGTGGCAGAACTTTAAAAATGTATTTCACATTAATAAAAATATTAAACCAGGAAATGAACCTAAAAAAACATTCAGTTTGCTTTATATGAATGCACTGAGGTTGACAATGTCTTACAGCAGCCATTTGCCACAAAGAGAGCAGACTGACAACTTCACAGGTAAATTAATTATGTAAGATTTATGATTAAAAATTCCTCATTCTCTTTGTCACATACCTGAGCAGACAGTTAGCTGTGCACTGCTTGTTACTGAACCATGTTCATTTGTTGCTGTGCAGGTGAAAATTCCTGAATCTTCAGGAAAAGTTTCTGCTATTACAAGTGTACATATCTCTTCTGGAAATAAACAGAAAAATAAAGTGCATCATAAACTATTTAAAGTACCATGTAGTGTTTTTTGCACTGTATGTCAAAAGGAAGCACCAGAAAGTGCACTTTTACAAAGAAATGCTAGGAGAACTGCAGAAGAGCTTCCAACATAAATGGCTTTAAGGAAAATCACTTTGTGTCTGAAGGAAGTAAATTCATCAAGCTAAGTTTTCAAAACTGGCTGGAACAGTAATTTTGCAGTTACAAGTCCGTGCAGTCTTTTTACACACTCAATATTTTTTTTTTAATGCAGGAATAGCACTAATTAATACAAATGAATGTAATGGTTTCCAGAAACAATTAATCTTTGCAAGCTCTTTTTGTGTCTCTAAATAACACCATCAGGACAAATGTCACACAATTCTTCCTTTCTCTGAATTTTTTTCTGTATTTAATGCAACTTTCAGATCAAATCCCATTCCCAGTAAAACTAGAAAACATTTTATCACCACTTCCAATTAGCTCTTCTGTATATACTAACTAGAATTAAAAACTCCAGATGCATAAATATTTGCCTTATGGAGAGTTTGGGAAAATAATTTCTGTCTCTGTCTGCACAGCAGTGAGAATGGATACATTAAAAATATAATAAAAAACAGAACCCCCAAAAACTCTTCAGAATGCTGTGACAGACATATTCTGTAGCTGTTTTAAATTTGTTTATTCTACTTTGATAAGCCATGGTATATGCTTTGATTATACCAGGGCTTCTGTCAGAAAACTTGTGTGAAGGAGATTAAGTTGGGTCTTACAGTAATTTTTTCTAATTAATTCTAACCATTTATAATGGGCACACATAACTGTTCAGGCATATTTGTTCCAGTTTCTTCAAAGAACTCACTTCATTTTATCTCTATTTGTAATGGTACTCTGTTTTTTTAAAGATGTCACAGAACAGATAATTTAAATAACCCTACTATTTACAAAACATACCGACATAATTTTATACCTGGACAATGCTGCATCATGTGTCTCCTTAATTAATTCAGAGTTTCTTTTGTTTATGCTGATTTTTTAGTCTCAAAACGAAAGCAGGGAAGTTTTATAACATTCAGTTTAATTAAAAAAAGAAAGAAAAATGCATTTTGCAATTTGGACACTTACACACAATCCCAAGTATTATCACAAAACCAGCTAATAAAAGCATACTGTAAAATGAGGAAAAACATTTTAGAATCTAATAACTTCCTTATGAAAATTATTCTGTAGAAGAGGTTCAGTAAGGTCAACTTCACTTCTTATAGTTCAAAGAAGGAAAACATCTTCAAATAGTGATTGGGGTTTTTTTTTTCCCCTGTGGAATGACAGACCACTGTCTCATTTAGACAGTTAACAAAAAAGTTATGAATTTTTTCCAATTATAAATCACAATGTATCCAAAAACTTCCTGTACTGGAAATGGGCTAAAAATGAATGACTGACTAAATATTTGGCTCAGAGCTGGTTTTCAGACAGCAGAACATGCCTTTTTTTTGGCAACGCAAACCAGTCATTCTGTGTAGCTGCAAGAGTCATGTCTGGTAATACTGTAGCACGTTGGATCTTATCTAACACAGATGAAGATTAATGACTCATGAAAGGTCTTATCAGGAAAGTAATGGGTAACACAAGCTAGTTTTTGAACTACTGAGATCAGCTTTTTTTAGAGTCTTGGTGTGTTATAAGCAGTTGAAGCTGTATTGTTAACCACACGTGCGTACTCCTGGACTGAACTGACCCTGGGGATGTAATCTTATACACACAGCATTCTAGTTTCCTGTTCATTTAACAGCAGAATGCTGAAAGCTGTGTATTTCAAGACTGCAAAAGAAGATCACTCCACCAGGCTGAGAACTGCTCTCTGAATGAGGGCAAAGGTGCTATAAAACATAACAACCAGCAGAAGTCCTATTTTCCAAACAGCAGAGCTAATTAATGAGTAACATTCTTCCAGCTTTTTAAGTGTGTAAAATGATCACATGAGAAGAGCTGATCTTCACTCTTCAGTGACAAAAGAATTATAAGGGATTCTACAATGATGTGCTTTGTTTACTGAGGAGGTATGTTTTATAACTATATATGCTAGATTGCAGCAATCTTTGTAAAAAAAATTCTAAGTAAATTAATGATGAAAATAATCAAAGATTAAAATTTAGTCTTTTCAGCCAGATGAACAAACTGCAACACATTTATGATCAATCATAAGAAAACTGGTTAAACTGAAAACATAAAAATCCCAAGAACAAATCAAAAGGCAGCATGGGCAAAAAGCATGTGTGAACAACACATTGCCATCTTCTTTATCGATTTTCCTCCTCTAAGCCAAGAATCACTCACCTCCAGGTCCTTGCTAAAAGGCTTACTACTGTGGAAAGCATAGAAATGAAATACTAATTTGGCAAAAGAAAGGTTCTTTCAAGATTTCCATAACACACTCTGGATATACTCAGTGTTCTGAGTATTTTTCTAACTTTACATCCTGACTTATGTAATTATTTTACTTTCTGTTACTGTGCTAAGCAGAATCTGAAGATTTGAGGGAAATAATGTCTGTTCTACTTCCCGGCGATCATCAGCTGACAAATAACTTCATCACACAAATGTGTTCCAGAAAGCAGCTCTGAAATGCTGTTCTCAGGGCCTTAAAACATATTTAACACTTGACTAAATGAATACAAAAGCATTTTGTTCACTGAAACATGTAAAATGCTTAGGCATGCAAGTACTTGATTGTTTTGTCAGTTATTTAGAAAGAAAGGATACATTTTACAGAGCAATTCTTTCCCTTTATGGTTCCCAAGTCCATTAGGAAGAATAAACTTTGGTAAGAGACAAAACTGTTGCATTTTAATAAATTTTATCACTGGCAATGTGTTTACTTCAGAATGTTTCTCTGTGTTACATTAAAGGTAGAGTAGTTCTTTTATCTGCAACCTCATCTCTGAATGTGGCCATTAGATTCCTCCACTGTAATGCACACAGTTGGGGAAATAAGTACAGTCCTTTGCTAGTAGTTGTTCATTCCGGTGCAATGAACAGAGACATTTCCATAGATGTAGGTTCAAAGCTGTAAGTTTTCTGATACACAGAGACAGTGGGAAGTCACAGTGGTGGTTTCCTGGTAAAAATCCAACAAAACAGAACTCTGCCAGCTTGCAGACAACTTGGGTCTTATTCTCCCTCATGTTCCACAAGTGTTTAACTCCAGTTTAACTTAAAGCAATAGGCCCATCAGGTTACTTCTCCTCTAGGTATCTGTGCATCTTTATATAAAGAGAATAGAGAAGTGTGAAAACAGAGAAGAATATGCAGAATAGCATAATAAATGGTAGTATAGCAGACCTGTAGATGCCTTAGCTTGCAATAACATAATGAAAAAATGTATTCTGTTTGCCTGTTTCTGATGATCACTATCGCACATACCTTTACCCAGTCAGACAGCAGTTCTGGCTTATTTAATAGGCTTTATGTCACTCAAGAAATGAACAGTAGACCTTTCAGAAGATGCACAAAACTGACTATGTTTGAAGGTATCTCAAACAGCACTCACAGACGACTGATTAGAAAACGGAACAACATGAAATGGGATTGTGAGCAATAAAATGCAGTTTTAGGGTAGAGAGCCTAGGTGACATGATATGTAATCAATAACCAAGATGTCTGCTATCTAGCCAGATTGGGTACAATAAATGGGAACACTGCTATGGCACGAAAAACTTTAGCCCCTAAAACATTGTTCAGGTTTGAGGATAAATTAAGCCATTTATCAGTGTCAAGGAAAAGCTCACACTAAGGCAGTTATGATACTGTAGATGCCTAAGCCACCTAGCTTGCAGTTAAGTCAGGTATATACACCAAGGCTGGAATGAATGCACTCAGCAACACAGCTGTGAATACTATGTACTCCAATAAGCTTTAAATGTTTACAGTTGGAGAAGAATGACAGATTTTTTTTTTTTTAAATCACATAGTACAAAACAGATCAGATGTTTACTTTGAATTTGGAAGCATCAACAAGCAAGTATAGTTGTAGCAGTCAGACTTAAGATGAGGTCACTGACAGGAACAGAATTCTTTAGGTACCTTGGGAGCACAGAGTACAACTGAAAATGTAATTGACAAACAAGAATATGTAAGTGGATCAGACCACCTTAAATGAAGGAGAATTTTAGCCTATCTCCAGTTTTTTGCTTCATCTGGGTTCTTGAGCTATGGCTCTTGAGAAGATTGTTCTCTCCAAGCTCTTGTTTGCTTCTCAGCAGTGAAAGAAGACAGACCGACCCTCAGCGGTAATTCTTTTGTTTTCACTAAAAAGTGCAAGGATCTGGTATGCATTTTAACCTACCAAAGCTTCTATGTTTTGAATTTCATCAGCTACCAGAAAGGGGATTTTCTTGATGTGGGGAAGCAGTAAAGATTTCTGTAACATTTGCCACATATTTTCAGTTTCAAAAATAATGTAGAAATAGGGGGGAATTTCTAAAGGTCATACTTACTAGAGTGGAAACTCTGGAAACAGCAGTTAAACAGGGAACAAGAAAGCACAATCCAAGAGAAGTGATGACTATCTTTTGAGATGTGTTTTGTGAACATACACAGTATTGTGCTTAGGAAAAAAAAAGCAAGTATATGTGGCAATTCCCTGGCAATTTAAGCAAAATTACTTCATACAGTTTTCTTCTTACATGCTGTTAGACAATCGTTCTAATGTAATTCAATACAGTTTGTGGCTGTCTCCAGACAGCTGAGTAATAGTCAAAATATCAACAGCTGGCAAGTGATTCCATGGGATTTTTCATTCTCAGGCAGCCTGTTTTTGAAGGATTCAATCAGTATAAAGTCAAAATGTCCAAGAAAGAAGTACAGAACAGGTAATTTGACAAACTGTGATGTTGGCTTTAAGTAATCTGACTAGCTATTAATTCACAAAGCAGTCTGTAGGGATTTACAATGCAAACTGATTTCTGTCTAGACAGAAAAAGGAGTGCAAAACACATTAGAGTAGATAGAATGTAACAAAAAAAAAGTAGCCAAAAAACCCCCTTGCTTTTTAATTTCTTACCTGTGTGAGTTCATGGAATCTTTTTATTTTAAATCATTAGTACTGACCTATCAAAGGATAATGAATATTATTGAGTGCTATGAAGTGTTTATTGATGGTTGGATTTGGGTTGACAACCAGCAATTAAAGTCACACTACAACTTGTTACAATTTATGTAAAATTCCATGAATGTTTTAAACTTGGAAAAGTTTTTAGAAAACACATCCACCTTTCAAAATTTTGAATACTTATCTAGCATATGCACATTGGTTTCCCTATCAATCTTGCATACGTATTAACCATCTGCATTGAATAGCAGTTATGTGTTTGCTCATGAAAAATTTCCTCTGAAGGCATTGTTTAGTCTGGCTTCCAAGAATATGAATTACATCACAAATCAGTGCTGCATCTATTAGGTTTCTGATACCCACATCCAGCTTCCTGTTGTAGAAATTTTAAGATTCTTCATGATATCCCAAAACTCAGCGTTACTTATTACCAGTGGTACTACTAACACACAAAACATTTCTCATTATTTATGCCGAAAGGAAATATTTACATTTTGCCCAAACTTTATTTACATTCCCTTTGCATGCACAGTGTCAATTTCTACACAAATAAGCCAGTAAGTGTACTGTCATTAATTTTTGTAGTGAGTAAGACAATGCACTATTTAAGACACTACATTATTTAATAGGGCTTAGTTGGAAAAGATAAGTGCACAAACCTTAAGGAATAGTATAGTACTTAGCTCAATGAATCCAGGGAGAACCAAATACCAAACTGAAATTCTTTCACAGAATGAAAGCACAGGAAGGTGCTCATAAATATATATTGCAACATAACTACAAGCAGGAAAAAAGAAATAATCCAACAACAAACCAGACAGACTGCAGTCAGACACCCACTACTGTTATGTCTATAAAACTGCAACAATACAGACACCAAAACTGTTTTGAGATGTCTTCCTATTCTTGTCTTGCCAACTCCCTTGAGAATGGTATGAGATACATCAACATTAAATAACTTTTCTGTACTTGAGAAGACTTAAGAAATGCACCTTTCATGTAAGAATCCATTCCCTAGTACCCTTTAGAAGACTTCAAGTATCTTCTCTCAGGGTCTGCAAGCTAACCAGAACAGGGAAGGAGAATATTCAGCACTTTCAACATGATAGTGCAGGTCTATGAGAGGGCTGGCAAACTGATGATCTCTTTGGACTCAGAATCTCACCTTCTATTTCCTATTTCAGGTAGCAGTTATGAAAGCAAGTTGATAGTTTCGTGAACTAATATCAACATTCATACTACTTCCACAGCAATAACTGTCAGAGAGGCTATACAAACCTTGCAACTAACAATATGAATATTAGTTGTTGGTGAAAAAAAATCTTCTGTCAAGAAGCATAATATATGCTTTTCTTTGTACTCAACTATTCACACAAAGGAAACCTTTTCTTTCTAGCAAAAAAGTCCTTCTCCTTTCTACTAGATAATGTTGCATTCCTACTCTAAAATATTTAGTTCATCTAGCATTATACACATTAGGTTTACTAAAGAGGGTGAAAGGGTAAAAAAAAAATTACCAAAACTAAACATTCATGCCTATGAGTTTTGACAGAAGAGTCTTAAATTGGATATTAAAAAGAAAAACTCTAAGATCAGCTGGTAAATTTATACTTCTTAGAAACTTCTGTGTAAAATTTCACTCCTTTCACATACTATCTATCATGTTAAAGGATGAAGTGAACACAGTTCAAGTGATTTTGTAGAGAAGCAGCTCACAGTAAGAATGAGCCAGATATACAAGGTATGATTCTGATAATGTTGGTAGATTAAATCTAGAAAGATTTTGCTATTTTGACAGGAGAAACGTTCCTCTGAGAAGGGGAAAAAAGTCAACCTATTGATCAGATTATTTTTTCTTTTTAAGATATCAAAAAACCAGCTAAACTGGGAGACTTATTCTGTAATATATATTACAGGAGAATGTTCTAAGAAAGATACAGAATTAAACATATTTCAACACAAACCTTTTGTCCTTTATTTATTTTCATATCTGAAGGCTTGAAATAATATTGAAACTCTCTTCAAACTGTTTTGTACCCTAATTTACAATATTTAAACCTTAAAGTTTGTGTTATGCTTATAAAATACCAATAGCCCACTGTTAGCAGTTGGACATGTTTTAATTCCTCATTAATTTGGTTAATTTGGTTTTCTGATACTCTTCTTTCCTTCACACAACTCACATTGCAAGCCTCCACAAATCAAATACTTCAGTCACATGTATTCAGGGCATCAGCTAATACTGGAGCTGATGATGCTGCACACCATGACTAACAGGATTAACTGTTACGATAGAGCATGCACACGTGTGTGTGCAATGTATATGTAAAATGAACAAGAGGTAAAACAGGTATATAACAATTTCGTGAAGTAGCAAGAAAATTAGTGAATAGCTGACTAAGAAAAGAAGATTTTTCTTTCTTTCCTTCCTCTCATTTCCATGAAAATCAAAGGAAAGCTGCATTTTTCCTAGTCTGTATCCTCATAGTCACAGTGCTACTTTACAAATGTCTCTCAGTTGCTAGGTCTGTTCTGCCTGTCAATTCAACCCCTCAGAGTTCAAAACATCCCCCCATTGCTAACATCCTTCAGAGACACTCTTTGGAAATACCCAATCCCTAGACAGAAAACTTCTCTGGCTTTTCCAATGTCATAATTAAAACTCTCTCCAAATTCAAGAACATTCAAGCACAACTGGCCACCCTCTTAAAGCAAGGTTCAGACTGTATCACTGTCAACTCTTCTACATGTCTGACTTAGAAACATTAAAGAACATTCTCAGTCTTTTAGCATCCACTTACTATTCAAGAATCTACCCCAGTATATAATGATATATAATGCGAAAATGAAGCAGTCAGAGAAAACCTGTAGCTGGAAGAACACTTTTTACTTGCTGCAATCTAGGACTTTTATCTTGTGAATAGGTTAGAAAAATACAGTGGGCATTTTTTTTGGTTTTTTTTTTTT
>VZRS01015171.1:620110-655751 GCA_013398055.1 Ifrita kowaldi
TTTTTTTTTTTAGGATCAGGTTTTACTTGTGTTTAGGACACATCACATCTGCCAAGCTGGATTGGTAAAACTAGCATTTAGTGGTTGGGTGTTATGTAATTCTTATGAGCACCATTTGGGTAATGGAATTTTGTGGGACTTGTCCTTTTTCCCTCAGTAGCATGCTAACCATTTACTTTCTGAGAATGAAGTTTGCTTCAAAGCTGTGAGACTCTCCTTGCTGGTCTAAATGGAATTTACTGTTTAACTAATAAAGGAATTGATGTAAAGGACAGAGTACAGTATGGGAGGTGTGATAAAGTAGCATTGTCTTTAAGGGGGTTTCAATTTACCAATGTTCAGCAGAAACACTTTTCTATTTATGGCTTCAGTACAAACTCAAAGAGCTAGTGAATCAAGAGATTATTTTTTCATATGATTCTTACCAGGTTCAGTTGCAGATCGGGGCTCTGTATATCACATCATAAGGAGGGGAAACAAATGAGAAAAATTACATTAGAGATTACATTAATAAATACCAGTGCACTGAATGAACATATTATACTGAAATACTGTAAATAAGTAGAGAACCTGTGCAGACATTACAAAATCAAGAAGATTTAAACTGGTTGTCAGTAGCACCAGTTCAGTTATTACTTCTAGCCATTAGCAGTGAAATGGGAAGAGGAAAGGACTCTGTCCAGAACTGAATCCTGACAGACTAATTTCATGATCTTTTTCCATCCTGTATTAAAAGTAGCCACTTCAGATTATTGCCTGAGCTGGTTTTGGCTGAGTGCAGCTGTGCCAGATGTGCTAGAACTTCAACATGAACTGGAGTCAAAGGCAGCCCAGTGGGATGCCACAACTGGTATTGCTAATGTGTTTTTCTCAATCCCTCTGGCAGCAGAGTGCAGGCCAAGTTGGCTTTCACTTGGAGTGGAGTCCAGCACATCTGGAATTGACTGAGGTGAAGACAGCCAGAACCTCTTGTTGCTAGCCAGGCTAGGAACAAGGGGAGGAGTTAATTGCAATGTTAGACCAGTGGGTGAAGATTGAAGACCAGTGCTCTGGTCCAGCGGGACCAAGGGTGAAGATTGTAATGGCAATACCTTTAAATTGTTGTAACCTGTGATTTGAATTGCATGTTATAGGAATTACTATATCAGGAACAACATGAAACAATTGAGGAGAAGTCCCCACAAAAAGCAGTGCAAGGGCAGTGGTGACCTGGCCTGGGCTGGCTTTGGTGCCCAGTAAGTTCATGCAACAACACCACCTCCCCTGTCCTGAATATCATTGTAACAGATGGAGCCCAAAGTCATGGACTAAAAGAATTCAAAGTATGTTTTGTGAAATTTTACAGGGATGATGCACAGACTAAGGGAATGATATCTGTGTATTAGATCAAAGGATGAGGAGTGTGGTGGTGGTTCATGAGGATCTATTGGCTAGTGTGGGACCTGAGCGTGACATAAATGGTATGGAACAAGTGGGTGGAAAATGTCCTGGTTTTAACTGTGGTAGAGTTCGTTTTCTTCACAGTAGCTGGCATGAGGCTGTTTAAGATCTGTCCTTAAAACAGTGTTGGCAATACAGAGACTTTTTTAATAAAGGCCTTTTCTGCTACTTTTATGTCCTTGATAGTGAGCAGGCTGGGGATGCACAAGGAACTGGGAGGGAACACAGCCAGAAAAAACAACCTGCACTGATCAAAGTGATATTCCATACCATATGACATCATGCTCAGCGTATAGATCTGGGTAAAGAAGGAGAAAGGGGTGACATTCAGTCAGGGCGTTTGACTTCCCAAGTAACTTACACGTGATGGAACCTTTCTGTTCCTCAGAATGGCTAAACACCTGCCTGCCCATGGGAAGGGGTGAAAAGATGCCTTGTTTTGCTTTGCTTCTGAGACTTTTGCTTTCCCTATTATACCCCATGAGTTTTCTTACTTCTCCAATTCCCTTCCCCAGCACACTGGGGGAGAGTGAATGAGGATCTGTGTGGTGCTCAGTCGCCAGCTGAAATTAAACCATGACATTGCCTTACTTTTTTGGAGAATTCTGAAGTCTGGAGAATCTTGAATTTCAATGCCCTGTCGAAACCACTTAACATGAATGGGAGGGGGTCCTCTGACCCTGCATTCCAATACCACGACTTGTCCTTCAGATGCTGTGGCATTTTGCAGCTCCTGAAATATAAACATCAAAATTCCAATAAACCAGGAGCATTTTACATTCTTAAAAATAGTCTTTTCTTCCCTTTGTAATTAAACTTTATTTTATTGTGTCATTCCATTTTTTGAATAGGCATTTTCTTTCTTTCATTCTGATTGAAGCTAATACCTCTATATAGTTAAAAATTATTGAATAGGTTACTTACAAATACATTCTTAATAAGACAAAGATGGGAAAAGTGTAGAAGTATTTAGTTCCTCAAACTAACACAAGCAGATAGCTGCAGTTTGAGCTTCAGTTTTTATTCCCCTTCCACAAAATGGAATTAAAATTCTGGAACTAACTACACATCAATTGACTTAATCCTGAGACAGTAGCTGAGCTGCTTTCGGGTCCAGCTCCAGAAAGTGGAGTTGCTTTTAATCTGAGCCATATATAACAAACCAAGCAAAATTAGATTACATCAATATGATTAGGATATATTAACTAGTGTATGGACAGCTTCTGAGACAGTACTCTGGCTGTAATAAATCCTCATACACATGTGAAAAATTTAGGAAAAGTCTAGATCTTTAATGAAGAGCTGCAGCGAGAGAGAAACACAATATTTTAAGTAACACAATTGACAGGTGATAGCCACTGTTTTTACCTTTGTTATCTATCTTAAGATTATAAATCAAAGAGTCTTTTTTACTCTGCAGTGGGTGTCCCATTTCCTTTGCAATTTATTGACAAAGTTTTAGACCTTAATACAGTAAAGCACTTGCAGTTAGGTCTAAGCTCAGAGTTATTCCTACTTTTTATTCATAGATCTCTAGTTAATCAAATACGTAAGAATTTTGTTACATGGAAACCTAAAATCTTTGAGCTGTTCCCTGAACTTTGTACGGAGAGAAATTTATGTCAGGAATCTGGATTAAGAATGTATTTTGTTGTTCATATCTGGTTTGTTTCTTTTGTAATTAGTTTTTTGGTTTGGTATGTCCCAGCTAGCTTAAGCCAGTCAATAATGGATTTCAGGGACAAGAGGTATATATGACCATTAAGAAGAAACAGCGGAATTCTGATTGCTTTGGTAGTTTCTGGATGGGGGATAGATTTCTCCTGTTTGCCACTCTTACTTGGAAATTGCCTGCCTCCCAACCTTGCAGTACTCACATTCCCTAATCTCTTGCACCTCCACTATTCACCCTCCTGTGACACATGCAGTACGGGTGCAGAATTACAAGGGACAGAATCAGACCTTTCTTGACATGAGACAGGAATATGATGGAGCCAAGCTGGACAACTGCAGAAAGCAGGGCTTACTCTTGCTTACACTTACTCTTATCTTCAGGCAAAACTATTTGCTGTTCCATATTAATTTTTAATCAAATGTTTTCCTGAAGTAATAACCAGAAGTACTTCACTTTGGCTTCAACAAATAGTGATTAAGTAATAATAACTACTATAGAAATCATTGTTTGAGGCACAATGAAATAATATTTTCAATTGAAGTTGTATTTTATAGATTAGGGAAGCATGCCATCCTTCCTTTTGGCTGCTATCTAATTCCCAGTTCTTAAGTTTGATTTGGGATGAACGTGAAGATAAATATTGACTTAAGTAATTACCTAAGAAATACTGAATAGAAATTTCTCTTCTCAAGAGAAATCAGCAAGACTACAGAAAGGACTGGCTCTTGTACTCAGCACTGGTGAGGCTGCACCTCGAATCCCATGTTCAGTTTTGGCCAGCTCAGGAAAAACATTGAGGTGCTGGAGCATGTCCAAAGAAGAGCAACAAAGCCAGTGAAGGGTTTAGAGCACAAATCCTATGAGGAGCAGCTGAGAGAACTGGGGTTGTTTAGTCATGAGAAACAGAAGCTTGGGGAGATGTTATTGCTCTCTACAGCTACCTGAAAGGAATTTGTAATGAAGTGGGGATGGGGTCTTCTCACAAGTGACACGCAGTAGGACAAGAGGAAATGGCTTCAGAGTGTGACAGGGGAGGTTTAGATTGGATATCGGGAAAATTGTTTTCACAGAAAGGGTTGCCAAGTACTGGCTGCCCAGGGAAGTGGTAGAGTCACCATCCCTGGAGGTATTCAAACAGCATGTAGATATGGTGCTTATCAACATTGTTTGGTAGTGGGCTTGGCAGTGCTGGGTTAATGGCTGGGCTCAGTGATCTTAAAGGTCTTTTCCAATCTAAGTGATTCTATGGTTTTTTACCTTACAATTTTTTTTTTCTAAATCAGAGTTAAAAAGCCTGTGTTATTAGTTCACGTCAGTACATAAATTATTGAGAATGAGGCTTTGTCAAGACTATATGTAATTGGTACTTATCTTGCTATATTTTACAAACATTTATCAATGGAGAACAGTCACGGGCATAAGACAAATTCAGACAGAATATTCACATAAATCCACAGTAGAATGCATAGGAACTTCATTGTTGCAGTGGAAAAGTATTTTCTTAGGAAGTCATTGATACTGAGAAGTTTGAACATGATCAAACCTTCCTGCATTAGGATACATAATTTTGATATTTTCTTTTGGACTACATTGTATGATATAGAAATCACAATGGAGAAAACTTACCTTTGTAAAAATAGGTGCAGAATAGATAGGCTTGGGTCCATCCAGATGGTGCAGGTATGAAGTAGGGCTTTGAACCTGCAAAGCAATGCAACAATGCTATAAAATGGAAAGAATATCAGTTTCAATGATATGGCCTCCATGTATATGCAAAAATGCAAACTCTCACACACGCAGTCTTATGATGGTGTTCTCTTTCTACCACGCATCTTGGGAGACATCACTATTTCACATCTGTTATATTTCTGAAATCAAAATTCAAGCTTTGAAGGCTTCTATACTTCCAATGAGAATTTTGTATCCAATTGTCTTTGCCTAAAAGTATTTTGAGAATTTGACTCCTGTTAGTATGATTCAAGTAACTTCTTTGCACTGAAGCATTTTTGCTTCTCCTGCTACTGCACTGATGCAGTGATAAATAAATCCAGGTACCTAAAAGCTTATCAAGGTTAGCCTAAGGAAGGACAAAGAATTTACCATGTACAGGCTGACAGAGATTTTTATTTTGTTTGTATTTTATGATTTTTATGCAAACTCTAAGTCAGCCACAGTGGCATTAAAGACTCAGTACAAATGAATGAACAACAATTTTCTATATTTAACGTCCAGGTAGTAAAATTAATTTTTCTCTAAAAGGCCCAAAGAAATGACACCAATATTAAATTTAATAACAAAATTTACAACTTTTGCTAAAAAATATTGCAGGCATTCATATGTAGTACATTCTTTTGGGACTGGAACAAGTCACTATTAAGTGATAAACTCTGTAATTTTCACCATCACCAGATCTGTCTGCTGCTCACATGCTGTGTGGATACACATTGTGTAAGAATCCACAGGTATATTTACTTTTATGTCCCACTCAGTGGATATACACTTAATTTTTTTAAAATCATAACTGTAGTAATGTAGGTTTATAGTTGATCAATGTAATTCCTCAAAATGACAGAGTTTTTCAGGAGTTGCAAATTTTGGAAGAAATTTGAAACACTTCTACTAATTTAAAAATTGGTGTCTAAAAATACCTGCTGACTGGGCACAGAGATAGGCTGAATTACAGCTGTGGTCACTCCAGATTTTGGTGTAGAAGATCCTATTGTCAAGGAAACAGAAGTGGTTTTCTTTTGGGCCCTGAAAAATAAAAACCCAGCAAGCACTTTATAGGATCTGAAATGAAAATGTGTAAGTTTTTAATACATAAGCCACCCTGTACTTTCTACATATTTAAATATGTCATCATCAACTGAAAAGATCGACATGAATGATGAAGATCAACATGATGGATGAAGCTTGAGTAGAACACAACCTTTGGTTAATTTACACTTCCTCATACAATAAAAAGTACTGATTTAAGATGAAACTAAAATGTATTTTGTTTCTTTAATTGTAGTCCTCTACATATTTCTTTGGAGGCACTGGATTGGGTGATTACAAATGAAAACTTGGTTAACTCGAACTTACTTCTGAATATGAAAAGTTGGTATCAACAAAATTGTTGTCAGGGTAAGGCCAGCCTTCTCTGACAGAACAAGCACATTAATACATGTATATAATACTACACATTTATACCACATGAGAGATGTAGAAAAGACAAGACATACATGAATGTACCAGAACAAGCACATTAATACAATCTGCAGTTATAATACTACACATTTATCTCACATGAGAGAAGCAGAAAAGTCAAGACATACACAAATGTACCCCAGATGCTTATTCAGGTTGTAAAATTACCGAAGATTTTCCAGTCTCCCTTATCAAGAACATTTACACAATATTGGTACTGCTTTACACACTTACTGTGGCATAGCTCCAGATTTTAATTTGAAAATTAAACTTTCACTCTCTGAATCTGTAGAACTGGCACCTGGAAAAGAAAGTTTTTTCAATAATCTCATATCTTTTTACTGATTTACTTAACGTTTAAATTCCAAAGAAAAAACTATGATACTTCTGCATTTTACTTCAAGAATTGAGAATTCTCTGTAACAAACTCCGGCAGTTTTTTTATCTGATAAAGATTGTAACTATGTACTTTTGACAGTTACAGAAACCATAACCATGCCAATTTAATTGCATACTGCTTTCCCTGGGCTCCTAGCTGTCTCCCTTCATATTGAAACAAATATGGCCAAGACAGAAAAAAAAAATGCTGACTACTACTGCTCTACTGGAAATGTATAATTTTTATTTACTTAAATTTTAAATTTGAAGCTTAAGCAAACATATGGCTTATACACAGATAACAAATCTTCAAACTTAAATAAGAGCAACTCAGTATACCAAGATATTTTCAGACTAAACTTGCTGCCCACGATCTCCACATTTCAGACTATTTACATTAACCTACACATAACATTTATGTACTGCTATTTCTTGCCAGTGGAAATCTTGATATAATGTATGTGTTTGGCAATACCCTGAGCTTACTTAAAGAAAAAAATATGAAAGCATTTATTTCCTTTGTCCTAGTTTTTCCTAAAGCAGATACTTTACACATTCATTCTAGACATTTATGCAGTACATATTATTCCTCAAAGAATTTGTGCATATATATGGGTGGCTGTATGTTTAATACAAACCATAAGCACTTCATAATCAGTAAGCATAGTGTAGCATAGATGGATTCCAATGAAAGAATGCCGGGACTGAAATACCCAAGTACCCGACTGATTTACAAAGCTTATGCTACAAAAAAATCAAAGCAATAAGCAGCACAGAACAGATGAGAAGAGAGAAGCAAATGTCCAGTCATCAAATTGGGTCTACATTGAAGGATTTCTTAAGAACACAGAACAACCAGGTCTTGCATGGCTGGGCCTGCTGCACAAAAGAAAGTATGACGCATCAGTGTCATCAAGTCTATTACTGTACAAAGCAATGCTTGTATGTCAATCTGTTTTCCTTAAAAATGACAGGGGAGGAGCCTAATGACTCGTACAAGTCTCCTTCTTTCAAAGTAACATGTTATAAAACTTCAAGATAGGTTCCATATAGCAAGACGGGCAAATGTCAAAAAATGAATTGTTTTATTCACAGTATCTCTCTAACTAGCTGTTTCTTCTTTTACTGTTGCTTCTGTCCTTATAACTTCACACAGCATTATATATTTGTACTACACCTGAGTATTTCTGAAATCATGATTACTTCTGCGAAGAAAACTCTTACTAGAATCTGTAAGATGCAGAAAAGTCTTGGGGATTTTGCTATTATATCCCAATGGGGCATTAAAAATTTCTGAGACTAAAAAATATAATGAAGGAAATCCTATTCATATTCATGATTTAGCTAATTTACAGTGAAAAGTTTATTGTTTTGTTAAACAAAAGCTATTTAATAATTTTGTTGGGCCATTATTCAGATTGGTTATGACTATTTCTTATGTTAATTTATTTTATGCTTTCAATTGACCATTTAAATTAGTTTTAATGAGTTACTGGTAAAAGAATACATATTAACCAAATTTTTGAAAGACGTATGAATTAAAATAAAAATTAGTATTCAATTAAGTTAATCTTGCCTGAAATACAGTTCTCTGCAACAAAATAACATTAATTTTACTCATGGCCATCATTAACTTTTCTCAGAGAAAATAATACTTGAATTATGACTAATTTTGCAGTCAGGAAATATTTTGACAATAACTAGCAGTTGTTTCTGGACAAAACCATTATGATTGACTTTAATCTGAATTAAAATCAGTATACCAAAGATATAAGGATTATAGTATATTTACACATGACTAAGGAAGACTCACTTGGGGCAGCCACATTTATTTGCACAGGGAGGCAGTTCAAAACTGAGATGGGGATTACTGCCATCATGAAAATCATTATTGCTACCACTAGTCAAATCTTTAACTGGTGAATTACGGAGGTACTGCTTAAAAGCTAATGATAAGACAAAGGCTTTGTTGGTTCATTCTGTTTCATTCTTTATCTCTTTTCTACCCTAAATAAATAGCAATCTACTCATGGATTCCTGATACATGCCTTGAAATACCTGAATTAATATGATGTGACGTTCAAAATGTGTTGTGTTAAAGGAAAGCAGAGGAATACCATAAAAATACCATCATATTGAATGTAATCTTAAAATACAGAACCAAAAGTAAACTTCAGCTTAGTTATCTTTTCTTATATACATCAAGTATGTTATTATTTTATCTCTTACCTTCAATGAATATTTCAGCTGATGTGCTATCTGAACCAAAAGAATTTGAAGCCAGACAAGTATAGCGTCCAGTGTCGTCTTCAAAGGCTTCTACTATAATTAGTGAATGAAGTCCTCCACTTTCAGAATGGATCTGAATGTCAGGGGAATTCTGAAGTTCTTTTCCTTCACAGAACCATCTGCAGCCCACACACATTTAGAAAGACAAAGAAAAAAAGAATATAAACGATTGGTTCAGACTCATCGCACACAAGAAGACATTACACTCTGCTGCAAAAATCTAAATTGCTACTGAAATCAGTACATGGTGCTTTGAAGTATTTAATGGCATTCACAAAGAAATGACTTGCTAGAATAAACTTAGTTTAAAAGGTAGGGAGACATTTCTGAATACTAAGAAAATTGTGCACAACACACCTACATCTTAAAACTACCTGTTGTCCTGGTTTTGGCAAATGATTTTTTCCTGTATAACCTGTGTATTGCCTTGTTTTGACCACACTCTAATCAATTTCAATATAATTTATTACTCTCATCTACCTAAACCCCACTGATCCTGCACATAGAATATGTGAATTTGTAATCAGTGGCACAGGGTCTAGTTGGAGGCCTGTCACTAGTGGTGTCCCCCAAGGGTTGATATTTGGCCTAGTATTATTCATCAATGACTTGGCTGGATGAGAAGGTGCCTCCTCAGTAAGTTCACTGATGACACCCAGCTGGGAGGGGTGGCCGATACCCCAGAAGGCTGTGCAGCCTTCAGAGGGACCTTGGCAGGTTGGAGAGAGGGGCAGACAGGAACTGTCTGAAGTTCAGCAAAGGCAAATGCAGGGTTCTGCACCTGGGGAGGAATAACCATGCACTGATATAGGCTGGGGGCTGAGCTGCTGGAAAGCAGCTTCTGGAGAAGGACCTGGGGGTCCGGGTGGACACCAAGCTGTCCATGAGCCAGCAGTGTGACCTTGTGGCCAAGAGGCCAGTGGTGACCTGGGGTGCATTAGGAAGAGCATTCCAGCACGTCAAGGGAGGTGATGCTGCCCCTTTCTCAGCCCTGGTGAGGCCACATCTGGAGTGCTGTGTCCAGTTCTGGGCTCCTCAGGACAAGAGAGGCATGGAGCTCCTGTTGAGAGGTCAGTAAAGATGATTAAGGGACTGGAGCATCTCTCTTATGAGAATAGGAGATAGGCCTTGAGAAGAGACAACTGAGAGGGGACCTCATGAATGTATCTAAGTATCTGAAGGGAAGGTATCAAAAGGATGGATCCAGGTTCTGCTCAGCGGTGTCGAGCAATAGGACAAGAGGCAACAGGCAACTGATGCACAGAAAGTTCCACCAGAATATTAGGAAGAACTTCTTTACTGTGCGGGTGACTGAGCACCAGAAGAGACTGCATAGAGAGGTTGTAGAGTCTCCCACACTGGAGATACTCAAGGAACTGTCTGGACACAATCCTGTGCCATGTGCTCTGCTTGAGCTGGGAGGCTGGGCCAGACGACCCACTGTGGTCCCTTCCAACCTGACCCATTCTGTGATTCTGTAGTTTTTGTCCATCTTGCCCAGTCAACCTAACATAATCCCATGGCACAGGTTCCATATTGGTAACCTTTAAATAGGTTTACTCTTGCCTTAGAGCAAGAACATAAACTGGTTTCCGAGGCCTGGATTTTTATGAATGTAAGTAATATATCTTCCACTACTAAAATGGTATGCCCCAACCAAAGGGCTGGATTTAAAACAGACACTTATCTAGGGTGATTTATAAGTAGGTAAAAGCACAGCATAATTTTGTTTATATCAGGTCAGTCAAGCATTTTCCAGTGCAAGCTGGTCTATGCTCTCAGCCCATATTGCTGCCATGAAAGTACCAGTTCCCACCTTTCTTCTGTTCGATTCCCTCATATCAGGTACTCCTATTACCCTAGGCTATGCCCTGATTTACCTCTATCTCTGGCAGCACAGCAAGTATGAGAAGTGGGTAATTCTGGGTTTATAGTGTCTGCTGTGCATTTTTGCAGGGAGGGGAGGTAGACTGGAGAGTCACTAAAGGAAAATCATTCATGAGCAACCATCTTTCTGTTCTCAAATTGCCCCTATATCCTGAAAACAAATTTTGCCAAGCCTTGCCAGGGCTGTTGTTTCCACTCCAGTCCTGCAAACCCACTCTGATCTTTACCACTTTCTTCCTTTCCTCTCACCTCATAATCCTAATCTATGCTTTTCCATGTCCTCTCCCTTCTGTCCTTTCCCTCTTCTTCCTCTGCCACCCCAGTATTCAAATCTTGCTCTAATGAGAATAAAGACAAAATGAGCAATTCTTGACAGCAAGCTTCAAAAGGGATCTCCCCCCCGCCCACCACCACTTTTAGTTTTCTGCTGTAGTATGTTCTTTTATAAATTAATAAATACACCCTCAGAAATTTATGGATAGTCAATGCAAAGTAAAAGATAACAGAATTAAAAAAAAAATTAAATACTTAAAATTTGCCACAAATAAATTGGTGTTTTCCTTTAATTTGCACGTGTTTATGAGAGAATTTTTGCAGTTATATCCCACTAATACTTCAGAATTAAAATTTTTATTTTCCCTCTATCAGATGACTTCCCTTTACCCCCAAAAACCAAAATAACCCCAAGGAGTTACAGAACTCTCCCTACCTATTTAGGAAAAGCATGCAACACTACAGGATGACAGATACTATAAAATAACAATCAGTGAGGAGTCGTTAAAATTGAACTGCCTCACTTTTATTGTTCTTTGTAATTACAAACTTCATGTAATTAAGATAAAACATGTTTTAAAACTTCCTTCTGAAAATATTACATTGAAAAACTTGCTTATTTCAAGAATGCAGAGTCAAGAAACCTAGCAGGTTAACACATAACAGAATTTCCCTTAATAACATCATAATTGTGGGCAAGCTCTCTGTGTTTATGACAATATATGTTTTATTCCTGAAGGCAAAACCCCCAGTTGGTAGTGGCATTAAAGCTATATGCAATTGTCTTCTGTAATTAAAATACTAACAAGTTCATTTTCTGTCTTCTGTTGCCTAGATAATGCACAAAGAAAGTATCATTTTTGGAAAGAACTAACAAACTTCCATTTGTTTACTCAGCAGACCCCTTTGGCCTACTTTTACAACTATTTGCCTTGGAGACAAATCTACTCTGTCAGCTCTACTGCCAAAATTAACATTTCTCTTCCCCCCTCTTCCCCTCCTTTCCTCTTGTCACAAGTCGTCCCTTCTACCAGTATGAGGACTTCTGCTACTATTTCTGATTATTAGACCTTCAGAGTCCTAACCTCTGTGTAGCCTTTCCTAAGCTACATTTAAAACAATATGCACAAGAGAGAGGTTAACTCAATTTCTAGACAATCACAGACAAAAGCCTGTAATATGAGGCCCTACATAACCATTTGTTCTATTTTTCTTCCCTTTCCAGAAACATCCTGCAAAGGAAAACCTCTCCTCCAAACCTAATTATTTTCTCAGACAGATCCCGTTTTAGTTTCATGTAAGCTGTATGGCTTTCTATTGTTTCCTAAATTCCATGTTCACAAAATGTTGAAGAAATTGTCATAAGCATAAGAACCTAAAGTAAAAAAAAAATCCATTTATATTTTTTTGTCAGACAACATTTAATAAGTAAACTGTTTTCTTAAGAGGGTAGGTTCTCCATTGTCCCTTGATTTGTGCATGCACACGGTCAGTCTCAAGTAGTGGGAGCTATTCCTCAGCACTAGCTGGGATTAAGACTTGTTGCATCACATCAGTGTCATACTGAAAACCAGTCCTGACCTGCTAGATCAGACAGTGTCTGCCCCAGAGGAAAGCACATAAGTAAGCAATTCAATACCAAATTACCTCAGCTATCATTAAGGCGATGTTTGATGCATGGGAAACACACCTGGTGTGGGACTCCACTGTTTATTGTGGAAAGAAGAATTCACCTTCACAACTGGCAAGAGCACAGGTATTTGAAATGACGAACATTGGAAGAGACTTAGTTGTACTCTCTTTCCTTTTCTAATTGTAATTTTTTCTATGTTGATGAAAGAGGAGGATTACTTGCCATGAATTTCTTTTGGTGATTACATGAAAATTAAGTGAATAAGAAAATACTCAATTTAAATACTTATTCGGCAATAACTTACCAGTTGCCAATTCAGTTCAAGAGAGTTTGTGAATTCAAAGAAGGGTCATCAAATAACAATAAGTGAAGCATTTTTTTCCCAAAGAGAGACTGAATTCTACTTTTTCATCTCATATATATGTTTGTGCAGTCAGACTTACTGCATTACAATCAGAATAATCATGGTAAGAGAATTTTCTGCTCCTAAGGACGGAAAAAGATTCAAAGATAAATCTTTGAAGCATTCCCTCTTTCTGCAGAGGGATCACGAAAGCAAGCAACAAATCACTATCAAAGGGAAACTGAGCCAAAGAAACAAGAAGGACTCACAGCTAGACACACAAAAATAGCCACAAAGCAAGTCTTACAAGAAAATTCCAGTTTTATGCTAACTAGGGCAGCATTAACTCATGTCCAGTCTATTCCAGCCTACTGATCCTCTCAGGGATAAGAGGATTACTTTCTAGCTGTGAGAAAGCAACAATACTTCTGGAGAGTTAAAACACCCCAAAACAACCTAACCCAAAAGACATTGAAAGTAACACAGAGGAACAAACGCACTGCAGATGCTTTGAGAAAAGAGAATTGTCTATATAGAGAACATTGTTTTAAAAAGACACCTCTTTCACAACTTCTGGATACCAAATATAAAAATATCAACTCATTTCCTTATCCCTTTGTTGTAGGTTCTCAATATTGCATTAAGTGTGCAAATAGAAACAAAACAGGCAGAGCCACCAACAAAAGGGTTTACAGATATGTGTACATATCAGTCCACAAAATAAGACTTCCAGCTTTCACTGCGGGTGCATTCCTGCAGACCATGCTACCATTCATGCAAATTTGTAGAGAATTGTCCCCTTGAAAAAGAACAGAAACTACTGTAAGATGTCAGATAATGGTTGACCAAGAAAAAGAAAAAAAAAAAAAAAGGACATACATTTTATATAACCATAATAAATTTTATTAGTCATTCTGTATCTTGCCAAATTTCAAATTACACTGAATTTTTCTGCTCCTTCCTACCGTCTTCTTCATTCTCTTTCCACCATTTGCCTTCTTGTGTGCATTTCCACTGTACCACTCTTTACCTTGCTTTTTCTTCAATCATGCTTAGTTTTCACCTACATTCTATCTTCTGTATATTAAAATTATAGCAATTAAATATTTAATGGAGACAGTGAAACAATCACTAGACTGGAACATCAACAGACAAGGAAGAGATATTTTGCTAGCAGGGGAACAATGATTAGGTACTCATTTTTCATGCTTCAAACCCTCTTTGCTTTTCCACTGGCTACATGGCAGCAAAACTAGAACAACAAACAAAAAAGGACAGTCAGATGCCAGGTGAGCAGCAGTTTATGCACACTGACATCAAGTAGCATTCCACACAATATGCCTTTCTATTCACTCTTCTTTTCTTTATGCCCTCACAATCCTCCATGCATGGAAACACATAGGAGCACATGTGTCTGGGATTTTAATGACCCTGAACAAAATACAAACAGAGTTGAACAGTACACTGACTAAGTAAGCACAAGGGTCTTAAGAAAAACAGTTCAAGGTTCTCTCTAATGCATAATCCTGCTGGAACTTATGTTTTTTGAGAGTCACTGAGGAATAGAGAGGTTTTCCTCTCTGCACACTCTTAAAAGTTAATTTAAAATGGCTGCTGAAGTGAAACTTCAAGATATAGCCTTAGGGAGAAATTATAATACGGAACTCTGACCACTACAGAAAGTGCAGAGAGATAAGTTGTAAATTAAAAAGTAATTTTATCCTTAGTGGTGTTAAGTATGCCCAGCAAGAAAAGTCAAAACGAAATACTCTGTCATTCCCATACTGGCAGAGTCAGCATTTCCATCATGATACTGTGTAACTTTCATTTTGTTTTTCTCCATTGAAACTAAGCAGTCCAACACTTCCAGACTATAAAACGTTACTACCTAAAGAACTTAACCTGATTTTTTAAAAGAAATCAGCTTTGTCATAAAAGATTTAGAGTACACTGCAGGAATCAAATTATTCAGATGCTTACAGTTCTCTACACACTACCCAATTTTTGTGCAATACATATTTCATTATTTGTATAGGTAATTCGTAAGAGAGTTACCAATAACATCATACATACTTTAAATATTTATATGTTGTAATCCTAAAAACAAAATAAAAATCTGACTATAAATGCTGGTGCTTTGCCTGAACCTTCAGCTAAGCAATTTAAAAATGGCTCCGCATACTGAAAACCACAGAAGCAAATTTTATAATAAGAAGTGTGTTACATTACAAACAAACATTACATTAATTTAACTGATTTAACTGATTCTTCAGATGTTGCACAGTGTTCTCCCTGTTCTCACAAATTTCAATGAGAACTTCACATCCATCTGAGTAAGCTGCACAATTAGGTACTTGGAGACCAAACCTGCCCTCCTAAAGCGCCAAAAAAATAGCAAGAGAATACCAAAACTGTTGTATTTTCAAGACGTGAATCAACATTTCAGCCTGCCATTTCCTACAAGTCGACTCTGCCTCCTCTGAAGTGAAGCTTTGCATCATGTTTTGTACAAGGATGCAGAGTGGAGGGGCTACAAAGCTTCCAAGAACAGTGAGCAATGCGCTCTGTCACTGACTGCAACCTGCAGTAACTCCAAAGATGATTTTTTTAGCTTATTCATGTCATTAGGAAAATTTCTTCCCTACATTCTTGTGTAGGTTTTCCAAGCCTCTTTCAGTTCACCTTACCCATGGAACAAGGATTCTACTCTGTTTCAGCTTTTCAGCTGGGGAAATAATCTGAAAATTAGCTTGAGATTTTGATAGCTTTGGACAAGACACTCAGTTACAGCCTGTAGCTCATGTCATTCTCTCTGGGTGCGGCAATGTTCCACAGCCTTGCATAGATGTACAGCTAATTACAAAAGAAAGATAGCATTGCCAGACTTGATTAAAAAGTAATTGTTCTGTCTTCAAATCACAGAATCAGCTTAGAAATTCTTAATTTTTTTTCAAGATTGAATCTTGTCCTTGACTTTGCAAATATTGGCCTCATTTTGTAGCTGTTAAATATAGAAGCTTTACAGAAAGTATTTTTGATGGATATTTTCAGCTACCTGAATGATAGAGATATTCACACAAGAAAACACAACACCAATGCTAGAAAGTCCGAAAATTGAACACAACACTGAGCAAAGCAAAGATTTATAGATGTATAACTTTCCATATACCAAACCTTTTAGAGAACATTTCTTTTACTTTTTGGATTAAGAGAATTTTAAATTATTTGCTCAACAGTTACCACTGTTTATTTTGCATTTCCCTGGCAGTGGTATAACACATGCTGATGATTTCAATTGTGTTACTGCTAAACTATTCTTAAGCACAAGAATTTTTGATGCAAAATGTATTTTTATGAAGTTGCTGAACATACTGAAGTTTATTCCTACAAATTTGCTACTGAGGCAACTACCTCTTGTTTCCTAAGGTCCTTCTGTTTTATCTCAGCTTCCTGTTATATTTTTAAAGGAGCATCATAGTCAAAACTACTGTGAGCATGATAATATCAACTGAAATACAAATTGGTATTTTTTTATTAATTACTTCTTAAAGGAATGCTTACAGCTATATTTAAATTCATTCTTGGTGTTTGGGGTTTTTGAGAGTCTAAAAGTAGCTGCCTTGGTGTGAGAGAAGCACAAACAGTAATTTAAATAAATAAACTGACCTTTTCTTACATTAATTATAATTTGAAGATGTACTATGAAAAATTAAAGAATGAGTACATAAAACAAACACATTCTAATTTAGTAAATTTTTATTGCTATACATAGCATGCCTCTGTGTTCATCACGCAGTGTTACAAAAGTTGGAAGACGTGTGCTGTGATGCAGTAATGAAATATCCAGATATAAAGGGAAAAACTGTGAGATTTAATGAATAAAACTGAATTACACATCATTCCTATAATCCAGAAGTTTTACGCTAATCTTTTCTGTATGCAAACAGAGATACTATATCATGTAGAAAAGAGGTACCTGCTGTATGACTTAGATATGCAATCCAAACCTATTTATTTCTGATTAATATACATTTCTGTAATAACAAGCTGTGTAGGAGGTTAAAGTAAAGTAATTTCTATTCATTTCTTGCAGGAGTAACTTTTTATAAAACTTGATATGGTCACTATTTTTTTAGATCTCTGATTATAAGGAAGATACATAAATATTTAACATAAAAACAATGATAAGTATCTAGCAACTTTGTTGTTGATCTGGCCTCAAAGTCTCATAGGTACATTTCTGCCATGTGGCAAAGAAAGTAGGGAAGTGACTCTTGTTGACTGCACTGTGGGGCTGGTGCAAATGATATTTCGCAAATGTATCAATGGTATCCAAATGAGATACCACATCTCAGGTAATCCTGTTTCATCATGCAGATCAAAGACATCTGTGCAGCTGTTTTTATTCAACAAGAACAGCAGGGAGTTCATATTTCTTTAACTGGCAAAAAGCAGTCAATATTAAAGGAGAAATCTGTATGCTTACTTCTCTAACCAGAATGAACAAATATCTCTTAAAGAAGTTTCTTCTAAAATAATATTGTTTATGTTATAGTCAACCTTCTGAAACGCATGCTGAATAACTTATTTTTCATTTTTGAAGTTCAAAGCTTAAACCCTACCTCACATCCTATTTTGATTTATCTTTACCCTTTGCCACAAAAGATTTGTCTTTTTTTCCATATCTTTGTCCATTAGCAAAACACAAAGTACTTAATAGTCTTGATCTTAACTATATGTTTTCTGAAGACAAAAGCATTGTCCAGGTGTAGGTGTAACCCACAGATTTCACATTTTCAGAAACCTTACACAGGTCTTTCTTTTCCCTCTTTGGCCACAAGCCTGTGCTATAGAAGCGTCACTTCCAGAAGCTGCAATTTAACTGACAAATAGATGTAAATAGATAGTTCAGTTTCTTCTATATTTTTGCAATCATCAGACCAAGAAAGAGAAAAAATTCTGTGCAATTCAAGGACCACTTATGTATTGTGAACTGCAAGCCACCTTTTACAACAGGCATGTTGATTATTTCCCACATATACAGCTAGTTATTAAAAAATAATTCATTTCATAGAGCAACTTCTATAATTAGTGAATTGGAAAATATATAAATTTAAAAGCTACATGTCCATGTTCATACATGTAAATAAAAAGCATGAATTAAAATTCCAAGAATAAATTAAATGCAATTAAAATACGAATTTTTCAACACTTCTATGTGTAAGACATTTTTGAGGGCTGTTATCACGAGATAACTGCAGGCTAATTTAGTGAGATTCTTTACATCAGTCATTTTTTTCAGAATATTTGGAAAACTTATTGCATTACAAGTCATTAACAATATTCAATGTATCAATTTCCCTACATCATCTCTTCTTGGACAATTTATTCACACTTCATTTTCTGCAGCATGATTTTGTACCTGACATCTAAATCTTTATAGAAGAATATTTTAGATAATCTATCTGACTAAACCTGAGTTCCTGGCACATGTATGCATACTACCACCACTTACCACTCAGCCATACATTTGGGATAAATCTCCTAAGACGGGGTTTTGAGATCCAGTGCAGTCTGGGCCAACACAGCTAGAGCCTCTTTGCAGGTCCCTAAGAAATAACTCTGCTGTCTTCCAGGTTAGCTGAAGAAGGATAAATCAGAATAACCAAAGAGAAAATTGCTACTCTCCTGAAAATTCAAACTAGGCACTTTCTGGCACAGCTGAAGAGTCAAAAGAACTCTTTGCTTCACTCCAATTGCAATTCTGTATTTCAGTAATGAACACAATCACTCAACAACTTGGATGGCTGTGCTTGACAATATTTAATTTTTTTCAAGCTCTCATTAAATGTTGAAACTGAAATAAATTTCCTTCAGAACAAAGCCAATACTGTGTCACAACAAAATACTTTCAACTTCAAATGGCTAAATTCTCTTCCTTTCACTGAAAATTGTTCTCCTCAGCTATAAGACCCCAACATTGAACTATAAAAGCCTGCAAATATCAGGGGGGAAAAAGATATTGCATTGGAAATACCTCCAATTTGCAGTAACTCAACAGTTTTATACATATATATTCATAATGCATAGTACAATATCTTTTTTTCAATATTATTAAATACAAGAGATGGCAAAATAATTGAATAGTTGCAAATTCCCACTTGTTCTTAGTCCCAAATTATACCATTTACGTTTGGAAAATGGTTGTTTGCTTCATAAATACAGTAGTAAAACTACCTGTAACCTCTCTGGGTTTCATTAGTTTCAGATGAAAAAAACCAAAAAATCACAAACTAAGACCTTCAGATTCTAAGGAATTATAACCTGGTCTACAATTTGCAAAATTATTTAAAATGCATTGAAAAGGAAAATTCTTTAGTCTTCTGACATATCTACAAATGCAATTCTCTATTATGAGTCAGTAAAAACAAAACAAAAGCAAAGCAGCAGAACAAACATATAGAAGAAAAACACTCACATAGTAGTTTTGTGATACATTTACCTGCACTTCAGAAGACTTTACACTAAAGTTAGTAGGTAATATGAGCAGGAAGTGACAGAAAGAATTAAGTGGAGTAAAATATCAACTTAAATTCATTTATAACCTTAACATTCCATGTAACGTTCTCATTTTGTATTTTTAGGTTTCATATTTCATGGGAAGTTTTTTTCTTTTGAAATATCTTCTACATTTTGATCTCCACTGCAATAGCTTGCCTCCCATGCCAATAAACCTGGAAGCTGTTTCCATGTGTCAGAGCACAAAGACAGAACAGTTTATAAATGTGATGAATGAGCAAGTACAGTCATAAAAAGTTTGATAATAGCTGGCTCTGCAGTTCTGTGCTTAGTATTACTGTAGATGCTTTCATTAAAGTTTTAATGTAATTCAAGTTTAAATGATTACCAGATAAAGCCATTCATTTTTCACCCTTTGAGAGTTTTATACTTTCAAAGGATTGTCACAGAACTACGAAACATGTTATACAGAGGAATTCAGCACTGAACACAAGAAAAACACCCAGCACCTGAAACCTGCACTTTTTGCATTCAACTAGCTACTGCACAGGAGCTCTGATAGTTTTAGGGCATGAAATGCCAGACACTGAGCAATAACTTCTTTCATTCTGACAGGTAATTAAATTGACTGGTCTCGTACAACTTCCTTCTGGGGCCTGGAACATCTTACCCTGAAGTCAAAGTGTAGTAGACACTATCTGCATTTTAGATTGTTCCACTAATTCATTTGTCAGTAAGTCAAGCAGACCCCTTCTGCTGGAAGGGGTCTGTAGCTATGCCAGCAAAAAAAAAAAGATTTATCTGCTGCTTTGTTTCATACAAAGATTATCATCTCCTCCCCAAAAAATCAGAATGTTAGATTTCCAAAGTAGAGATGCTGCTCTATTTTTCACCCTGTAGCTAAAGGATTTTGCTATACATGGAAACGCACAGATACACATTTTCTCTCAAAAATGGACTTGAAAGTTAATCCAGGAAATTCTGCCTGGTTTATGTTCTATGAAGCATCCTCAAATATTTGTTTAAACAAAGTTATGGAAAGATATCCCAAACATATTAAAAAGTAGTCCTCAAATGCATCCAGCCCTGTACTGAGAGTACAGTAGTGGTACATAAAGCATATGAGAGCAGAGTTAAAGTTCAGTGCTTCAAAAAAACCACACGTATGGTATTAGAGATAACATTCCTGATTTCATTCAGATTGTTCTCAGTTTCAGAGCATGCTGAAAGAGCCCATTAGAGGAGCATACTAGGCCTCCCTCATTTTATTCCACCATTTCCTCCCCCATACATTTTTCCCATTCTGTTAGGTTGGCCATACCCTTATGCGTATTTTCAGTAAGAACATTCACCCTAATTTTCCACAGTGTCTAGCACACGGCACATCTTATTGAATATAAGCATTGGACTACCTGGTAACAACAGTCGGGACAGAATCTAATTGCACAGTGAATGTTCTTGTGTCTGAAGTAGCTGAATAAAAATGTTTCTCAAACAAAAAGCTCAATGAATAGATCTTTAAGCACTGAAATAGTAATTGAACATGAGATAATTAGATATGTTTTACTATTGAGAAACTGAGGTTAAGCACTTTGTCCACTGTCACCCAAGAAAGGTAAGAGCCAGCTCAGAACTCAATTTCCACTATCTTAACTCGAAGGCCAACTTCTATGTGCTGACCATGTCTCTAAAATAAGAGCAGATTCTGACCTTGCCCTACCAGATGTACTGTTAGCCATAAAATTATTCAATCTTTTTGAAAGCTAGCAGATTGCCATGAAGAGATGGATGTGTTGTTATACACATGCCAATGCATGCCAATGAAATACTGGAGTTCCATTCTTAGGGGTCTGCTTGCCCGTTGCAGAAGGATTTTATGTGGCCACCTTCCACAAAGTCTGAAGGCAGTCCAGCACCTAAGTGCAGTGAAGAGCTGTAACTTTGTTCACTTCAACTGAAGATACCATCACTTGGCTTATGTAAACCTATGCTTAAATCAAGTTACCACTTCTGGTATTTGATAGGAAATTAAGAAGATCATGGAAGGGAAGGAAAAGTAAAAAATTAAAAGCAGTGAAAACAGTTAGAGGGGGTTAAAAAGAAAAAAAAAAGGCATTTAATAAGCATGTGTGAAATGCTGAACATTTTTCAGACACAAAGAACTGTTGAGGCTTGTAGTATTAACATGATTCCTTGTCTAGCTGAAATGGAATGCACAGTGCCTATAACTGAAATGCTGCTCTTAGCTATCCCTTATACTCCTTTGGCCAGAAACGGATTTTCAAATAACATGCTGTCATTACTTTGCCTTCATGGGGAGGGGTACCTATTACAGAATTGCCAGGCATAATCTTCCAGTGAAATAACATTTTGAACATTGAGGGAAGAATTGTAAAGAGTTAAAATAAAGGAAAAAGATGTAAAGTCCTAAAAATGAAATTGCATTTATGCATTTTGAATTCTACACATAAGGTAGTTTGCATTGAATATGATTGTGGTGATTAAGTGGCAACTCAAGGCTGACAACACACATTTCAGATGAAGAATACTTCTTCTCAAAACCATAATACTTAAAAAGTGAAAGAAGATGAAAACTATGTGAGACCAACCACTCTAGTCCACAGAAAATAAACAAACAATATTAAATTATGAAACCTTAATAACCTGCAAATCAACCATAAGTAAAAGGAAACCTCCATTCAGGATGTATAGTCTTGTTCATCCTGAACGCATGGGAAGTGGTAACTGTGGAACTTGTTGGTTTACCTTGAAAACTGGCACACATCTTGCTGGAGTAAGGAAAGGCAGAAAGCTCTTACATCAACAGTGACATATATTGCCATCACTGTGCTTTTTATAGGCACAACTAAATGATGCCTATAGAGGACAGTTATCTACATGATAGCAGCTGAACAGATAAACTTTTAATTGGCACCTGCAACATTCGCTAAACTAGCAAAACTAAATGCAAAATGAAACCCTACATAGCCAATACAAAACGATTCCACTTTTATATGGTTACCATTCCTACTATCATCTCCCTTTTTCTTACCTCTCAATTATTTCCAAGCTAGAGACAGTCAACATAAATTAGTTGAGCAGAAGTTAAAATACTTTATTCATTTGGGTCAGGTCAGCAACTTAGTAACTGACAACAAAGCAAGAAAGCTGTCAGCAGTTTTGTCAGTGCCTTGCATAAAGTATGACAGCAGTCAAATTTACTCAGTGAGACTCAGCCTGCAGAGATTGGCATCACTCTGCAGAGTGCCACAGGATGTAGAGAATGAGAACCTCAGTCCTGCACTGACTATGCAGTTTTCAATACTGGCAACAGGTCTTGGAAGGCTGGGATGTCAGTGGAGGAAACTGAATCATCAAAGGATTCAAGATTAGGATGTCCTATATTCACAGACATTCGCAACAGTTGTGTTTATTTCATGTATTTACATATAGAAAAAGTCACCATTTATAACTAGTTAGTTTCTAAGCCTACTGGTCTGTAGGAAACTGGAAGCTTTCTGAATTAATTTCCAACATTAACTAGCAAAACAATACTGATAATGCCTGTTCTGATTCATAATGTAATATTATCAAAGATATTTTTCACAGTTGCTAGTGAAAAAAAAAAGGCTTGATCTCTATGTAATAGCTGTCATATTTACAAGTAACTGCACTTTTCTGTGGCACGCTATTTTCTTATATCCTACCTCAGAGGCAAATACAATCACAGATATAACAAAAAGTTACCCATGAAAGGAGGTAAAATAAGATTCAAGACTTTGGTCTCCTGGATAACATCTGTGGTGTCCTAGGACAGATTTAGAGTGTGCTGTGTGAAAGGGTCTAGTTGAAACAGCAGATAAAAGGAAGTAAAGGGTGGGGAAGCAAAATTGCCTTTGGATCCTCCCAAAACTTATGCCACCTTTTTGTCAGCATCCTTCACACAGCACTCCTTTACTCAAATTACATTCCATAGGCAAAATCTGACTGATCTGCTTATACAATTAGATACCTGGCATTAGGGTTAGCTGCTGCATTACTGTGCATTTTACAACCCACAAACAATCTTCTTTAGGGGAGGATTACATTTGCTTCCTAAGCCAGGTCTGAGGACTAGCCATCACCTTTCTCTAAAAATGACTAACTTATGCTATCTGTTCAGGTATCAGTTGAAGTGCCTTTACACACCTCACTAGCTCCAAGATACAGCACAGCTCTCACTTCACTCCTTAGTTTCAGCTTTATCAGGCAAGCTTACCTCCATGTTTGACAGCTGTCAATACGGTATGATCCAAAAGCATGCATGTACCCATGCTTCATGCTTTGGTGACAATTTGCAGAATTATGACTAGTGCCTGCTTGCTCCAAACATTCATTTCAAGATTATTTTCAAATTTTCAAGATTCTTCCTACCTACTGACATACACTGGCCTAGCCAGCCATGCCTCAAAGAATACCATACGTATTTTTCACAACCACTATGAAAACTGAAATACAAAACAATACCAAGAGCAGGTTTTAGTGGAAAATCAAAAGTTCCCTAGGAATCCAACAACTCCAGACTGCTTTAAGGTCTACTCCTCTTTGCAATGACTCGAGTTTATATATGCTTGCTATGACCCCTCTAAATCCTGGAATTCCTTGATCCTTATTTCCTTCTACAATGTGCCTCTCTCCATTGTTTGAAAAACTGACTAAAGAGAGGGTGTCTGTTTTACATATGCACAGTGCAATGTAGATTGCACCAGCATCACAGTCAGAAAAAAAATTTAAGTAGTCGCTGTTTAGGAAGAATGACAACTTTCAATCTAGTAACAGATTAGTAACTGTATACAGTTATGTGTATATACCCTATAAAAGCTGCCCTAAAGATGTCTCGAAGAACAGGATATTCTGGTATATTTGTGAAGCTACAGGAATATTCCCACCTATACTACACAGCAGAATCTTGTCACCTTTGCTTCACTTGATCTGTAAAACACTGAGGGGCTCTGGAATTTGTCAAGGACTTCCAGCACAAGGTATGCCTTTTACGATGGGGCATCATAAAGGCCATGCTTTCTTTCATACTTGTAGAAAAACTGTACTGTTTTATCCACAGTACAATTAGGATTGGCTAGTATGAAACCAGTTCCAGTTGATTCTACATATTTTATATGCATTAACTCAGTAAAACTGAACACTGACACAACACATTAACATACCATAGGCAGGAATGTCAAGGCACTGTAGTATACATTTTGACCTCTGATTAATTCTCACAGCAGTTATTCAGAAATAATAATAGCTTTCCCACCTGCATTATGCACTTCAAAGTTACAAAATCTGCAAATAACTTTTAAATGTTTACATCATAGTTTATGTGAGGCAGAAATTAACTAACAGTGATTCATGAATTCTGGTTAGTGTTTGGGTTTTAGTTGGGTTTTTAGTGTTTTGTTTTGTTTTGGTTTTTTTTTTTTTGTAGTTTTCAGCCTTTTTTTAAAGTTAAGAACAAAGTTCATGCATGGTCTGTAAATTAGAGAGAGATGTAATGTTAAGCAAGAAACTAGTTGAAAGGGACGTACACAGCTACATGACTGACATTTTCTTTTTTTCCCCATTTTCCCCTAGCTAAATTTACCATCCCAATCCTTAAAGATAGCAAAAACTCATAACTATTGCTTATTGGGTTTCCTGTTGTAGAATACTACTTATGTAATATTTCTACATAAATTACAGTTAATTATTGTAGGAATTGCCTTTTATCATTACTTCATCTTCCAACCACAGGCAAGAATACACAGGGTTTTTCAATGCTCGTAACTTTTGATCTGCATCAAATGTTTGAAACACCTTGGACTTTTTTTACCCATTTCAAAAGTATCCATGTAAAATAACATTCATCATCTAATACTCTCGTTTGAGGGAAATTTGGATGAAAGTTTTGTATCAAAGCTATGCACCAGTTTATGGGAAAAATGTTATAATTGAAAAGAAAGAACTGAGAGCACTGAGGGAAAACAAGGTTTTATTAAGAGTATTTCAGAATAAAGAATATGCATAAGAAGAATATGGATTATTACAACTTCATCCTTCACAGTAGGGATATACTGTATGTTGATAGTAGCAACAATTTAAAAAGAGTTTAGTTACATAAACTTTTCAATCCTCTTAAGAGCAGCCCAAAATGCTGAGGGTAAGCAATTAAATTACATGCAATAAAAAAAGGCCTTTCCTTTTTACTTTTGATATTTTCCATAATATATTTGGAGTGGAACATATTTACCATGATTTATGACAGGGAGATCTTCCCTTATCTATAACATTCTCACTCTCAAATCAGGTCACCAATTACCCTGCAATGGTCAGAAGAATTCCTGAGATACATTTGCTCTCTTTTGAGAGAAACATGTTTGTATCCCATGCAAAATATTCAAAATAGCTATTTTTCATTTATACAAAGGAACACTAAAAACTATTTGTTTTAACTCTGACCTTACCATTAAATGCTATGATCCAAACTCTCAGTCTCTAGGCAATTAAAAAAAAAATAAATCGTTTGAGTACATCCAGCCAATGATTTCCATGTTAAAAAAAAGTCTAAGTTGGAGCCATGTGGTCTCAATCAGGCAGTAAAAACCCTCTCTATTTTCTTAAATACACAACTGCAGTATGCCCATAACCTTTCTTTTAAATCATCTTAACCAGATCTGAATCACTCTCACCACAAATGATTCTGTGGCCCTGGAATGTGCTAGGGTAGACAGAGTTGCTCTGCAATGAACACTGAGATATTTGCCACTTTCCTAGTGTTAAGAGAATCGTCTGCAGAAAAAAAAAGTTTCCTAAAAGGTTAAAGCCAAGACAAAAAGTGACATCATAGTTCAATCATTCAAGAAAAAGAGAAAAAAATGCATCTACTGCCTAATAAATCAGTGTTGTGTGCCACAAAGCACAGTGAGCCAACACAGCCAAAGAACACCCTTTCTTGCTGAGGCAGGGATACCACAAGCAGCTGGCAGATGCATATGTAATTGTATTCACAGAGCCACTAAATCCATTAAGCTGGCCAGAGTAAGAAAAGCTGATCAATTAAAAAAGCAGAATATACACCATTTCAGCAACAATCTGTGCAGCCTCTTAACACCACCTTACAGTATTTCTTACCACAGGCTACCACAATTTTTTGCAGTTTAGTATATACATATATGGCACTTTCTTAAAAGCTTATAGGCAGATCACTTAGGATCAAAAAACGTTTAGAGGTATCTGCATTACCTGAATGTATGCTGCTAGCCTTCTTCACCAGTCCCCTTGAGCAAATAGAAAGGACAGGTCCAAAAACACCTTAGCTTCCTCAGCACATCTCAGAAGGAGTTCCAAAATATTACTTACATCTAAAGTTATAACAGAGGAAAGGGAATGTAGGTCCTTGGGGGCTCCTAAAAGTCACATTTAAACAGCAAATGAGCAAGCTTTGCTTAAATAACTGTAAGATTCTTAAATGCCATTTCCTCTTTAAAACTCTGTCTGGAGCCTGAAAGATTTCTTTCAGTCTTAATCACCTCAAAAAACAATTTAAACATGTGGCCAAAGTGATGTGCATTTAAAACAGGAATAGACTAGAGCCAAGACATTTGGATCCAGTTATTAACCTTCTTATACTTCATGGATGTAGGAATCCAGGGATTTTGGTACAGGCCCATCTCTGAACTCAACACTCATTGCCAAACCTCACAGTCAATAGAAAATACGCTTTAACATATCAAAGCAGGAAAAACAGCATAAAGATGTCAGATTTTTCCACCACATCAATGAGAAAAAATGTCATTATAGCACCCATGTAAATTGTGAAACTGAAAGCAGCTGCTGAGGCAACCTGACATGGTGCCATTGGTAGAGGGGGGTCCAACTCAGGAAAACAATATTCCATTTTTAGCTCTGAAAAAGAATCTTTGCTAGTTCTAGTCTGCGTTTCCTGTTCAGTGAATAACTTGCCATAAATAGAGCTAGTAACTACTATAGAAAGAAATGCCTTAGTACCTGGCAAGCAAAGTGTAGTAAACATTCCCAACATCCTAACTAATTGCACACTGTGCTGCTGAGCACTGTTTCACAGTCAATCCATAGAAACGTAAGTCAGCAGATCATTTTCAACAGTTACCACACCAAGCTGAGTATTTTCCCAAATGAAGGGTGAAAATCAGAATGACAAAGCTTTGGTTTTGAGTTTCTAAATCAGAAAAAACAAACACAGACTTTAAACAGTTAATTGACTGTGACTGCTATACTTTGCACAATCCCACATTTGCTCATTCAGCATATTTTTCATGTGACTAGATTCACCTTCACAAATTCTTGATCACCAGCAGACAATAACTGGGTAGAGGGAAGGGAACGCTCACTCTGTCAACAAAAAATATTTGAATAACTGCTTGAAGTAACTGGTGGAGCCAAAGTTAAGAGAAGGGAAAGGAACTTTTTTCCCCTTTTCAGGTCTATTGTCCCAGTAAGGTTTCCTTGGTCTTTTTGTTTTGAAAGTACATAAGTACATTCAGTCACCTGCTCCTTCCCCCTTTGTCAAATTTATTATACATTTGACCTTCTGGATTTGAAACGTTTCTTATTTATCACTTTATTAAGATAACCCACATAGCAAGACATAATAGCATGCTGATAGCAGGGCTTTATCAGTACTTTTAAAACAAATGGGTCCCTGCAGTGAACTTCCTTTGACAGCTAGATGGCATTTCTGAAAGCAAAGCATTTGTATTAACCTGCCTCTGTTCTGATCAATGTAAAACTCTTCCTAAAGACAATACTGAGAGATTAAAAAAAAAGGTCTTTGTAACAAAGCAAACCATTTTGCTAGCAAACTTAAAAGGCAGCAGTCTTAACACTTTGAAAAAGCAAGAACAGCTAAATCATATTACATATTGGAAAAAAGTCTCTTTTTGCAACTCCTGTCCTCTCTCAGAGTCATTTATTCAAGCTTACACTCTTTTACACTGTACATTAGCTTTCACTTGCATGCCCTAGAACAGTAGACTCTCAAAGCTTTCTGTTTTTATTTAAAAAGAGATTCACTTTGCTCCTCATAGCGGGGAAAGGAAGGGGGAGGGGGTGTGCTCTGAATGAATGCCAGTCATTTAAAACAAACTTATTTTGGGTGCCTATAAACTAGTCTTGGGAAGCATCTCATCCCTTTATACTCCCCATCTTTCTGAACTTTAGTTCTACACATATCCTCTGTGATGGAATACCTTTACTTCCCAGGTTCAACTCTTGCACTTAAAACAAATGAGTTACTCTGTCAGTTAAAGTTACTCTGTACTACACATGGTTCAAAACTAAACAGGTTTGCAGAAAACCTAATAATAAAGCCATTTTGGAAAGCTTTCCAAAATTGTACAGACACTTAGGAATTTTGTTAAAGTAGATACATTCTTAAAAAGCTTTTTGGAAAGGGAGAAATGAGGAACATTTTAATGCTAGGCACTGTTCCAAGACCACTATAACAGCACACATTGTATGATTCAGTCACGTATTTCCCCCCCCTCCTATTGTAGTAAGCTAAAGCACCTTGTAGCTTCCTGCACCTTTATACACGTTTAATGCTGGCACTTACCGTTGTGGCACAGGGGGACCCCACCCCCGCCAAGAGGCTGAGAGCTGATGGTCTCTGGCTCCTTTATTTCTTGACTAGCCCCGGCTCTTAGCTTTGCTGCTCTAAATTCAGCCTAGTCCGCAGACGAGCACAGAAAAATTTAATAGACGGCTGAGCTGCCAAATTCCAACCACCACGACCGGCAATGAAGACGTTCTCCCTAGTTCAGACTGAGTCCAAAGAACAAAGCCTGCTGGCAATGAGGAAGCGGAGTTTAAGTCCTCTGGCTCCAGTCCAACTGTTGCTCTTGCTGTTGCTGCAGAGTACGTGAGAGTGTTTGCATGAGCTTGTAACGCATGTAAGAGATGGGGGCTGGGGGAAAGGAGGGTGTGTGTAAGGGGAGGAATGCTACTCATATCCAAAAATAACATGAAGGAAGTCAAGTAGTGATCCGTCTCCCCTCATTCTCTCTCTTATCGCATGTACTGAGAGAGTGTCTCTACCCTAAGATTCTGATCTCAAGAGTAGGTAGAGAAAAAATTCCATTGTGACTTGCAGCTCATAGGGCTGCGCTTTTAAATTTTAACTGGGGAGCTGTACACTTAGAAGAACACGTCACAAAATGCATGATTTAGTAGCAATCTGCTTGATGATACTGCAGCCAGCATGCATTTCACACTGTGTGCATTTGTTTGCAAATTGGAGAGAAAAAACAGAAACTACTAACGTTGTTTACCACACACCAGAAAAAAAAGCGTCACATTGCCTGTCCAGAAGTTCCTAAATTCCAGTCCTAGGTATTTCCAGATACTGCTTAGTGTTGATTTCAAAATAGCAAATGTTGCAAATTTACAATATAATGCAGAAATGGGGATATAAAAATCTTTATATAGTTTAAATTTCCCCTGTTTTTTTAGCATTATTTTAAACAAATTCCACATAGAGTATTGTGTCAAAAAGAAAATCAACACCTGTGACACAACACAAACAAGAAAACCCCACCTAAAAAAAAAAAAAAAGAAATTCCTCCCTGAATAATCAGAAAGCTATAAGATAACTATTTATTTTCTTTTTCTTATTCTGTTAAAAGCCTTAGAATATTGACTTCAATAATTGCGGGCTTTTAAAAATCTTTAAAAAACTCATTAACAAATGAAGAACAAATTTAAGGAAAAATAATAACCCATTAATCACACAATCTTCTGAGTTGGAAGGGACCCATAAGGATTATCAAGTTCAACTATTAAGTGAATGGCCCATAGAGGGATTGAGCCCACAACCTTGGCATCATTAGCACCGTGCTCTGACCAATTGAGCTCATCTCATGATAGCCCCAATATTATTTTTAGTACTTGTATTAAACCTGGTTTCTGTCAAATCAAATTGAGGACCTCTAAAACTCCTTATAAACCCATGAACAGTCTCTATGATTAGTTAACATTTCTGAAGAATCATTACCCAATCTAGTAGGACTTCAGTCTCAAGGAACTCCCTTCAAAATACTGTAAGATAACACAATGCAAGTCGTACTTTAATTTTGATACTCTCTGTGAAGCATTTAATTAAGTTTTAATTTAAACATTACAATATAAAGAAAGGTCAAAGCAATTTTGAATTTAATTTAATCTCATGCAGGTTAGTTTAGCCCATGTTTTTGAGGTGTTTGATGTGGTGCTGGGTATTTAAGAAAAGCAAAACTGGTCACCTTCAACAATGAATAGTTTTGAAATACCAATTTTCACAACAGAAATAAAAGTGGGAAAGAAGGCAGAAACTAGTTAGAAAATAGACTCCAGTGTGCCGGTTTCAACAATGACAGCATAAACCACGCACCTGTTTAGACAAGACTTTGTTCCTCAAGATGGGAGACAGGGTAGCTCAGACCTAGTGATTTCCATATCCAGGCTCAGCACTTCTGGACCTACCCTTGTTTTACCCTTTAGTAAAAATAATGAAGCTTTGGATAGGAGCTTATGTTTTGTAGAACAGATGTAATACATTTCCCTTCATTCCCATTACATTAAAGAAATTACAATGCTTTTCCAAAGCTACTAGCAGAAAAAATTTTATGATAAATTTTAAAACTACAAATACACTCTATGTTGAAGGTAAATCTCAGAAGCCTATAGAAACCATCTGGAATGTAAGGAAGTTATGATGATTTAAGTTTGCCTTCCTGCATATTCACTAGAGACTGAATTTCAATATATTATAAGGCCATAAAAGTTACAGTAAATCCAAGTTCTGTATCAGGAAGTTCAGAGTCCTACTGTGTGATGTATTTTTCTGTGGGTACCTGGTAGCATTACAAAGCTTGGCTTCCTTTGTTGTCTTGAAGTTTGCCAGCCAAAATTTAACCTGACAAATTTCACACATAAGGAAAGATCAAGAACAGATAAGATTACCTGAGGCCTTTCAGTCTACACCTCATCCTATCTTGAACATCAGCTGCACTGAAGTTGCTGAAGTGGCTAATTACAGTTCTAACCTGAAAAACACACTCTTCAAGTGGACAACAATAAGCCCACATTTAGTTCGCTATGCAATCCAGTCTCCAGAGAAGAGAGGTTAGTCCAAAACCCAGTTTTAGTCCAGACATTTGAATTTGTTTCACTATTATGGAAAAGCACAGGCCTGAAAGAATATGAATTCAGCAAAATTATACAACATAAAGACAAAAAAAGCAAGCAAACAAAACAGCAATAGGCAGCTGTCACCTCCTTTTCCTCTGTCTGCTGTCATAACCAGACTCAAAGCTGTTTTCAGGAGAATTTGAATCCAGTCAACCCAAAACTCCAATATTATATGGTAAATTAAGGTTGAGTATTTCAGTAGCTGATACTCCACAATGTTTATCTATCCAAAAAATCATTACTAGCATAGATAGTACATTCTTGTTATTCTCCGATGCCTACATAGATGAAAGACATGCAACACATAAAAACCCCCCAAACCCTGGATTCATTTGTTTTTGAGTAATTAGTGAACTAGAAGATTGAATTTTTTGGGGGTCCAGTTGCATAAACTATTACAACACTAATATTGTTGTTATTTAACTCAAATATAAGTTATTTAACTCAATCCTATGACATTTAGGAAACTTACAATAAGTGTATATTTGCTAATTTGCAGCTGATCTGCTCCTAGTAACACCTTATTTTCTGCCTGAAAACAATTTAAGTGCAAGCTCAAATCCTAATGGAGACCTATCAGAATTCAGATTGTTTTCCAACTGTTCTCATTTCTAGTCAAACAAGGAAAGAAAAAGAAAATATACATTCATTGAAATGTCATTCTTGTTACATACAGAAATGAGACACTTTGTGTTGGCAATGCTTTGACTGGTAAAATACAACCATCATAAATTGATTGGTGCTCAGACCAGATATTTATAGTAATTTTTGAAGCATTAGATAAATGCATCAAAAATTATAATCAGCAAATAACAGATTTAAAAGAGTCTTTAAGGGTGATCACTGTGTTCTAAGTAAAGTATGAATTGACTGCTGGCAGTAACTTAAAAATCAAGATTTTCTAATATACAATATAGGAAGACCCATTCAGAAAGATGATGGCAGATCCTCCTGGACTATTTGCATCAAGAAGACATCATATTTTATTTTTTTGGTCTTCCAAGAATAAAAGTATAACACAATAATAGCCATGTCTTAAGAGGAAAGAACACATTTTACTCTCTTCTTTTGAGCCCTTACTAGACACAAGCTCTGGTAAGTAGGGCAATTTAACAGCTTCAGTATTCTGTACCCACAAATAAATGTGTTTCCAATATAGCCTATGCCAATTTGGCATTCAGCAGTAAAGGTCACACCCTGATAGATGTGGGGAGCACTTGCAAGACAAAGGCTATAATCTAATAAAAGAGACAAGGGTGGTAAAAATGCAAAAAGATAGAAGACTGAGGTCAGAAAGTCTGTATTTTCCTAATTTCAAACATTTTCCTTTTGGTATCTACATACCTAAATTGTTTAAATGATGAGTCATGCTGAATTTATCTTTGATTATAAAACATTTAAAGGTTTTGCTTTTTCTATCCATACTCTCTTTTCACTGTTTCTGTGGCTACTGACCCAAAGCCTGCTCTTTCATTATCTTCTTTGCTCTCTCCACTGCTCCTAAAGACTTGTGTTCTTTTTAAAAGTGAGAAAAGTGAGGTTTTATGGCATAGGTTTATGGAGGAAGAGTTTCTCTGTAAAGATAATGTGTGAAGTATTTGCATGCTCTGAAATAATTTAATGTTGAAATTTCATTCTCCAAAATGAGAAAGGCCTAAAGAGCATTTAGACTTTTTTGAAACTTAGACTTAACTGTGTATTTTCAAAGTCTTTTGTTGTCTCAGTGGTATAACTTAGGTTAGTTTTTATTTAAGATAAAGATAACTTCCCTCCTTCCCCAGTTTTTTTTTCAATAAGCCTTCGCAGAAAATATTATTTAAATTAGAGAAAAATAAAATTTTCATAATGCTTTCCTTGCATGAATATTTTCTTAATTTAAAGACAAAAGAATATACATAATTATGTCTTTGGATTCTCCATTGTTTCTATTTAAAAACATTGCTAATTCACTTATAAGCAGTAAAGATGCAGAAGAACAAGGTATTAGAAGCAACTGTATAAGCAATGTACAAAAAGGCATGTATTCAGGTATCTCAGAATAAGTTAATTAATAAGATTTCTTCCACACAATCCAAAGTCAGAATTAACAGCATACCTAAATTGAAGTTTTAAAGAAATCACAAGCTTTTCAAGTTCAGGAATTATTAAAATGAATGGTACCTATAAGCAAAATACTCTCAAACTTCTTATCTATATCATACTAACAGCATATTATCAGACAAGTTTGGTTTTCCAAACTTGTTCTATAGTTGCATCATAACATAAACTGATAGACATACATATTTGCTACAATTACACAAATAAAAATCCTCCTCATCTGTACTTAGGCCTGAATGTCAGTCAAATAACATGAAAGATATTTCAGAGCAAGAGAAGAATCTAGGAATCTATCATTTAAATGACAACAGGAATTCCCCAAATATCACAATGCACAACAACTGTTTTATTAACCATTAACTATTACTTGCCAAATCAGAAGCTATATCTGATTTCAATGGAAATTTGTTTATATTTAAAAGGGATATATGCAGGCATCCCAAGCCCAAACAAGTCAAATGGCTGAAGTATTTGTTCACAGCACTATCTCCTTCTTTTCCTTTTTACTTCTACTTTCTTTTCTACTTGTTTATGGAATCCATTGTAATCTCCGGGTAAGTATATAATAATTAATCCTGAAATAGATTCCATTTTAATTGCTTAGTGATTAAATGTAAAAGCATCTTAAAAGGATGCATGGACTAGGATAATGGTAGGGTGGAGATGAGGGAACCAAACGGTTCCAAAACTCAACTCATCTGCTTGTTTAATTCATGCACTGTCCATATGATTCATAGAATTGGGATATTCTGCTTGAGGTTATTGCTCATAGGACTTATTATTTTAATTGCTAACTAGTCTGAGAATCTTATGCCCTCTCTGATGCATCTATTTATCTGCAGTTTTAGTTCACCTTCATTCTTATGTTGAGAGAAAATATAAACATACAGTGTGGAAAGGGGTAATGATTCTCCATGATATTCTGTCAGAAAGTAAAAAACCCAAATACATCTCTCTGGATAGGGATCATATTCTCACTCAGAATAGAAGATTTTCACAAATAAGTGAACACTTTAAAAGATGTTAAAGAAAATTACACTCCCCATTTCATAAGAAATTATAAATCCAGTATAGAGGTAGAAAAAGGTGTTAGCTTTAGTTGTAAAGAATAAGGAGCTACACCTAAAAACTGTTTCAAAGCTTGCAATACAAGTGTGAATTTACAGTGTGAATGCTCCCTAGTTCTGCCCCTATTCTATTCCTTTTTTTTACCCTTAATTTTATTTTCTGCCATTATCTGCTACTATTTACTAATGAAAATCTATGAAGAATAACAGAAAAAAGTATTGCTTGAACAGAGTGTAAAAAATCCATGGTCACATTACTAAAGAAACTGGCACCACAGGCATTTTGCAGTCTTTCTTTCCAAGCTGACAGGGCAAACGGCTGGGACAACTGACCAGACTCCAAGAAACACCAATGCAACTCTTGTGTTCTGCAGAAGCTGAGCAACTGCTATTAGTTCTCAAAACAAGGCTTCCAACATTACCAGTACATCCTTCCCTACGCAAACTGATGTCAGCAGATAATGCTGCTGCCACCTGACCACCAAATCCATTTTAGCTAAGAAACAAAAAGTCAGAGTAAGAAGAAGCTCATAAAAATTTTCTTTGAGTTTAAATTAAGAGAAGGTGTTTTCCTTAAAGTAACAAAATGATCACTAAATCCTCTACAAAATACTCTTTCTCCCCCCCCC